>JAQISU010000034.1:17285000-17832500 GCA_029339505.1 Unio delphinus
TGAAGTTCAACCTTTTACATTCACTTATTATGTTTGCAAGAACAGTTGGTCCTATTTAATATGGTTTGATCAACTTTGCATATTGGCCAATTAGCATGTAATATGAGCCAAATAAACCATCAGCCATGGGCCAAATCGGCCACAATTTGGAGTTGTTAACTTGGTATACCTGAAGAGAGCTTGTGTTTTTACTCTCGAGTAAAAAGGTGATAAATTAATGAATAATCAATTGAAAATAATTTGAACACAGTTCAGTTTGGCTATTAAAAAAAAATTCAGCCCATGATGTCTCAGTTTTGTTTTTAAAAATCTCTATCATTTATGATCCCATTTTACCATTAAGATAAGAATTTACAATTAATATATAATAACCTCTCAGTGAGCCCGATATTTTTGTCACACCGTGCTTGTGTTCTGCAACTGTTTTGTTTTACTTCCTTCTGAACAGGAACTATTTTGACGGGTTTCCAAGTCGCGCTACATAACAATGTCAAGGTGCGTTTTACCCTTCAAATTGATACTTTAAGTCACGTTTACATTAAACTTCGACAGACACCATTTTTAATTTGTATTGTCCTGAAGACATTGCATCAGCAGAAATATATATCTACACATTCTTTCACGACAGAAACACGCTAGAATTCAGAGGTCAAACAATAATTATGGTTACGCTTGTGAAGTTCTGTTATTCACGGATGCAGTGTTATTGTTTTTCACGATTATAAAAATGGATATCTGGAATTATTTTTATCGTTAAATCGGAAAGTTGTCATTACGATCTGATTTCAGCAAAAGCAAAAAATGGAAATTAGCTCGATGTGGTCGAGATTTGTATATTTTGACGCATTGTAATAATTTATAGTGAAAACGAGATCTGCGATAAACATTAGGCCTACCAGGATATTTTATTCTGCACCATCGATAATTAAAGCAAGGTAAGGTGTTATACTTATTGCACAGGTTTTCCAATTTCCTCAGACGTTTCCCACTCCACACATGATTGACTGTCTAATTTTCTAGACCGGTTTGGGTGGCCTGTGCGTCTTTAAGAAGAAGAAAAAACCTCTTCCTCCAAAGAGCTGGGGGGGGGGGGGGGACATTCTTCCTTTGACTTATTATTATATGAAGATGAAAAAAAAAAGCAGATAATCATTTATATCAGTTTGAAGCACAAATTATATTGTGGTGAAATATATAAATAAATTTCTAAAACAGGTTTGAAAGAAGAGCAGTTTAATTGTCCATGCATCTACAGTAACTAAGACATTTTGAGTTCTGTCCAGAAACTGCAGATAGTCACAATTACGTTGTGACAAATACATGCTGAACAATAAGGACTTGTGTGGGGTTGGATTAAATGGCCAGTAGTACCATATGCTAATTGAATTTGCTATGTGTTGTGTATGTTGTAATCTAAAAGCTGTACCTAAAGTGGGATGATTAAACATACCCTATAGCTGATACTGTTGTGAAAGGACATTGTGTTGACATGAATCTGTTGATAAAAAATATGTAAGTGTTAGTAATGAAGTTTTCAGTTTTCTACCTACACAGTTGATACATTAAGCAGAAGAACTTTGAGTAATATGTCAACACCCATGCAAGATATTTATCGAAGAGGGCCAATAAACACTAAACATACTTACTCAATGAACAAAGAAATATCAAGCAGACTTTATAAATTACAATAGTTAAGAAAACAACTGACCTCCTGAAAATTACAGAATGATTCATAGTCTTAAAAAGGAATACATATAATTAATACATTCCCTAGTTAGTATCCCTAGAAAAAAGACATGACATGTTTGAGGGAGTTGGGGTTGGGTTGTTTTCTTAATCCAAATTGTTTCTGAAAGTTGGATTTTGACCAAATTCATTTCACAATTTCTTAGCAACTGCACTTGAATATGTAATAGGTTTCAAAGATGTGTTTGAAGAATTATAAACAGAATTATGCTTTTTCACCATTAAGTTTTTAAAGATACAGTCATCTCGTTACCAAAAAAAAGATCAAAATAATTACCTATTTTGTAATGGATACTTTAAAAGTTGTAAAACAATCACTTTAAATTTCTGTACATGATGGAAACTAATTGTGTTCCAGTCCAGTGAAAAATTACCATGGTACATACCAACAAAAAATATACCATGATGCCATGGTAAAAAGTTGTAGGCTTCATTATCAATACTTCTTCCTTGTAACTATAGGCTCTTTAATGTTAGTGCGGTGTTTTTCATAGTACATGTATCAGCTATAATGTAAGGTTAACAATGACACTTACGTTAATGTTTGTAGAATAGACATTGATTGTATGCGTAACAAATTCATCTATGGTATATTAATGACCATTTTCATTTGGGGGGCTAGACTGATTTTGTTTTGAGCTGAGATATTTTATGTTATCTCATGGTAATTGACTTGTTCTTAAGATATTAACATAGATATAATATGGCCTATTTTCATATGCATTAGAACATGATATTTTTTCAAGTATTGACAGATTGAAATTAAACAAAATAGTGTGAACCCCTACACCAACACATTGAATTTCTGGTCCTTTGTATATTTATGGTATACCATGGTGTGTATTACATTCAGAACTACTTTGAAAATCGGTACTCTAGATTAGCTGTCAACATTGTCAGAACAGAACTCCACAGCACTGCTTGTAATGGCAGTAAGATGACAATGTCTGCCTCCAGTATTACAAATTATTGTCAATGACTTGTATTGCCAGACTACTATCAACATTGTCAGAACAGAACTCCACAGCACTGCTTGTAATGGCAGTAAGATGACATGCTTGCCTTCATTATAAATATCTTTGTCAATAGCTTATATTGCCAGACTACCATTATATAATGTACAAGTAGATCTTAATGTAGGCCATTTTTTCCTGTTGATGAAACATGGACATTCATGATAATATTTCATGTGTATCATACACGATGTTCAGCTCTACATTGAGTCATATATCCTTGTTATACTTTTCCAAGTACTGTTATGCCATGAGTATTTTGAAACATTCTTCATTTTAATTGTACTATTTTATGACCTGCAAACATTTAGTAAAAGATTTAGTGCTATTTTAAAATGTATGGATTGACTGTGGTGATATGCAGTCTGGTTATATGTTTTAAACTTATAAATGGAAAATACAAGTTCCCAAAACTTTGCAACATGAACTAAAGATAGAGAATATAGAATTTAGTTATTACACCATTTTTACCGCTCCGGTGGCCTAGTGGTTAGAGTGTACGCCCCGGAAGCGGGAGGTCGTGGGTTCGATCCCCGGCCGAGTCATACCAAAGACTTACAAAAATGGTACTAACAGCTGCCTCGCTTGACGTTCAGCATTAAGAGGTTAGTGTTAGGACTGGTCGGCCTGGTGTCAGGATAATGTGACTGGGTGGGACATCATGCTACATGTCTGCAGCATGATGCCCCAGTGGTAGACATCACTATAAATTGCCTCACTGCAGACATCGTAGCGATATGGCTGAAAAATTGTTAAAGCTACGTTAAAAATCCTAATCAAACAAACAAACAAACAAATTAACACCATTTTAAGAAAGGGATACATAATAACAGTCTTTATTGTGATATAAACATAGTGATGTTTAGCACTGGGGCATCATACCGCATACATGTAGCTTGATGTCCCATCTGGTCACATTATCCTGATACAAGGCCAACCAGTCCCATCACTAACCTCTTAATGTTGAGCACCAAACGATGCAGCTGTTAGTACCAGTTTTAGTACCAGTTTTGTAAGTCTTTGGTATGACTCAACCAGGGATCAAGACCACGACCTCCTGCATCTGAGGCAGATACTCTAACCACTATGCCACCAGAGAGGTCCTAAATCTTAGATGCAACTTGGATACAACATGCAAGATATCAGCAAATGCATTAGCAGTAAGCTACATTTAAAATAAAATTGAGATGAAAGCATGGTGATAAAAATCTCTGATCATAAAAATGTACCTTAATTAGAGTCTAGATACTTTTCTTGTTTACATTTCCAAATATTCCATAAACATGCACTTACATTAAAAGCATACCATGGAATCTGTTTAATTTATATTTTGGATGATATCTAACATGTCAGCATTTTGATTAATTTTTTTTTTTACAAAAGTAAGCATTACAGATATTATTATTATTTTTTTTTATTATTATTATTATTATTATTTTTATTATTATTATTATTATTATAAAAACAGGGATTAAACTATAAATATTTACATGGGAGACAGCTCTTTAGATAAAAAAATGAATTTAAACTTTTAATATATTTGAGTTACCTCCCTGCATGATTCTCACTATTTCTAATCCTCAAATTGCACCTGCACACAATATGTGATGTCATATATGGGTTTAATCCTCTATGGTAAATTGCCCAACATTGCCTCCCAGTTTCAACCTATTACAGTTACCTTTAAATATATTTATACATGGATGATTCGAGTGGTCTAAAGCGTTACGGATCGCTGCCATCTCACTTCTGTCTGCGTGGGTTCGAGTCTAAGATTCGGCCAATTTAGTTATGTGAGAAAGCTTGCCAGTAGCTTCTCGTGTGTCGGTGGTTCTTTCCGGGTTTTTTTCCGGGTTCTTCCCCAATAATACTGGCCACCATGTATAGCCTATCGTGTGCTGAAAAATGACGTTAAACCCTACAACAACAACAACATGGATGATTGGTGGGATTAAATACTGACTATATGGAACGTTGTGATCCTTATCAGATCAGTGCAGCATGGACTGGATCATGGGAAAATTCTGCATGTTTGCACACAGACACACACAGGGTCTGCTTTACAACTGAAAATGCAAGGGGGAATTCAGTCCTCATTTGAAACAAGATGATGCAATTTTCTGAATATGAGAGGGATATGACTTGAAAATATAGTGTTATTTTCTTTTATTCTGATCATTTTTTTGATTTAATGCTTTAGAAACTATCATCAATTCTGGAAGCTATGGTCCAAGAATAGAGCCTATATACATTTGAATGCATTTGGGTACCTATTAAGAGATGGTAGACTTGAGAATAAATTTCAAAATCAAGTACTACCAATAGTCAATAAAAGGCGGCAGCTCCTTACGATTTTCAACTCATTTAAGTAAAATATGCCTTACAGCAATCACAGTAGCTCCTATTTGTTCATGTATATTATGTACAGGAGTATATATGTCTACATAGTGTATTATTTTAGTAGCACTAGGTATGATTTCAATAAATATCCTTTAAAGAGATGACTTCTATAGCATAGGACAAATAAGGATGTACTGATCTTTAGCTGGGATAATTTACTTTTCTGTTAAATTTTCTACAACTGAATATTGCAACTCATTCCCCATCTTGGAAGCAACTCACTACCATGTATGTGCTAGCCATGATAAAGCAGTTTGCAGAATAGAATACATGGTCACCTGAAAGTCATATACAATTGGAAACATCTTAGTACAATATTTCTAATTGATGTGTGCACATATCAAACATATGAGCCAATTTTGCATTTCTTATTAATGTAATGTTCCTTTGTGTTCAAATTTTCAAAACAGCCTGGAAGTGGTGGCAGGTAGGCAAATCATGTTTTCTAACTTTGCAAGAGAAGGTACAATCAGCGACCACAATTATTTTGAGTATTTGCAGCTGAATGAAGTCTGTCAAGTCTAAGTGCGTGTGAACACACGCACACACCAAATGAAGTCGACTTTAATGGCTATGTTTTGATAATGTTTAATAATTGTGATACTGTCATTAGGACAGTACTTACAGCAAGGTTGACAGGACCCAATTGATGTATGGTCTAGAAATAAAAAGCATGAATATTTGTGACTTAAATAAGACAGATCACAGACACTGCTGCATATCAGATCTCATTCAGTTTTACCTGTATGCATTCAGTTTTACCTTTATGCATTCAGTGTGTTGTAGATCAAGATCTTCAGCTTGGCTGTTTTTGAAGCTTGGACATGGGGATAATGCGGAAGTTGTTTAAATATGGTAAATTTGACAAATCTTTTTACCCAAAATTTTTTTTATTCATCGTGGTTTATTTTTTTTATGTTTAATTCATAGCTTTTAAGCAAAGTTATGGTTTGGCATTGTCTTACCATCTGTTAACATTTGCTTGCCCTGTTCAAACTTTGCAACAGGTTCAACCATGTTGGGGGCCCTGAGTGGCCGAGTGGTCTAAAGCGCTTTCCGTTACGGATAACTGCCGTCTCACCTCTGTCTGTGTGGGTTCACGTCTAAGATTCGGCTAAAGTAGTTATGTGAGAAAGCTTGCCAGTAGCTTCTCGTGGGTCGTGGTTCTTTCCGGTGTTTTTCCCAGGTTCTTCCTCCATCAATAATACTTATCGCCATGTATAGCCTATCGTGTGCTGAAAAATGGCGTTAAACCCTAAAAAAAAAAAAACATCAACCATGTTGGTGTAAGTTTGGTACCATTTTCATTAAAGATAAACAAGACAGTATTACAAGACTTTTGGTGAAAAACCCTATATTGACAATATTTTGAGTATTTACATAATGATAGCAATATTATGTATCATGTATTCTATTGATTTTGTGATGTGATGTTTTAATAACTACCATGGCTTGTGCAAGAACAGTTCCAAGAACAGGTCCTGTATACATCTCCATGCGCTAGACTACAAACTGCAACTTCTATCTTCATTAACCAAATATACTAGTGACCATATTAAGCTTATCCTGTGCTGAAAAATGGCTTTAAACCCCACAGGAAACAAACACCAGATCCTTCATAATGATCTGATACAAAAGAAGGCTTTATTCATTGCCATGACAATTAAACTGAAGATTATAATTTTACTCTAGATTGATTTCAATGACCCAGCTGCAAAAACTTACTGGTTGATTAACTGATTCCCATGTTTACTTACCATTATTTTGGATTAAAGTTGCAAATTGGCAGTAGCTACCATGGTGTGACTGTAACATCCCTATGCTTTGGATCCACCACTATATTTCATGTTTTATACTGACATTCACTGATTAATGGATTAAGAGTTTGATAATAATCATTATAGACTGTTGGTCAGCTCAGCTTAGAGAAGGAGGAGTTACTACACTCCATAACTAAGAGCAGTTCCATGTGTCCCCAACCATCTGTAGATCCTACAGATAGCCTGACCATGTGGGGATATGGCTTGGTGAGATTATACGATTTGTATATCCTGACCACTTAACATTTCCACTCAAAAGGTCCATCTTCCTGTGTAACATAGATCCTGTAGTAATCACTGGTGTACAGGTTTTTGTAGCTAACATGGCACACACACACAACCTTCTGAAACTGTTTTGTGCATCATGTGGCAGATATTTGTGTCTGTGTACCCACATATTAAAAGAAAGATCTAAGTACAGTCTTATGCCTTAGTTAGAACTGTAACATTAATAACATCTTTATAAAATCAAAATTATCATCATTTCAATTTCATCATTAATATATCTTATATTTTTTAATTATAACCCCAAAAGTCCACTCTTTTTTTAAAACGTTTAATGAAACTTCCACCAATTATATTTGCAACATGCTATCAATATATATATATATATATATATATATATATATATATATATATATATATATATATATATACACAATGTATTGATGGTGTATTGCATACAATAGATATGCCCCAACCTCATGGTCAGTGGTAAACCAATGATATCCATGCACCAACCTCAAGGTTAATGGCATACCAAGGGAAAATTTCCATGCACCAACCTCATGGTCAATGTCACAAGGAAGGAAAATGTACATGCCCCCACATCAAGGTCAATGGCACAACAATGGAATATTGTCATGCCCCAACCTCAAGATTTGTGGCACAACAAGGGAAAATATAATTCTGTTATTTTAATGGAAATCCATGTTTATATGAGGTTTTCACCAGAAGTCTTTTTAATATGTCTAGTTGTGCATGAATGAAGATAGTTCTGCTAGGATTTACAAAGTGGCCATCTTGAAAATCCCATTATTGCTACAACTCCTGAATGGACTTTAATAAAACTATAGGGGTTTCACTACAAGACTTGTAAGCAGCCATCATTAAAAATCTTATTATTGCTACTTCATCAGAACTGAAAGTTATATAGACATGGGTTTTCCTATGAAGACTTCTTATGATGTCTAGTTTGTCCTAAATGTAAATCACTAAATGGTACAAATCTGACAGCCATGATGGATGCCTTAGAGTTCTGTGTTATTTATTATCCTCTTCCAAAATAAAAAGCCATCTCTACATGAAACTTTCACCATAATACTAATTATGATATTTTGTTGGTCATGAATGAAAATTGTGTTCAACTTAATCAGAATCTTGTGAATTATACTCTGATTAATGGATGGTCATAGCAAATTAGGATTTTACCAAAAGCCTTATACATAATTGTGTCTAGTTTGTCTTTTATAAAAATGGTGCCAATATACATCCAATATGGTGGCCACACACAGTGGCTGATCTAAAACTCATTTCATAATATTATCAGAGATGGTTTCAACACTTTGCAGTTAAAAGTGAAAATGGTAATGTCTTGAATTCTTGTAAATTATTTTCAGACAGTGGACTGTCAGTCCAGTTGGGAGACTCTTGTTTACCAATATATTTGTACATTTTGATTTGTTTGGTAACTATTTGTTACACATGAGTATTTTTTTTAATAAAATCAAAATGCCCAATGAAGTAGATTGATTAATAATCTACCACTCAAGTAAATGCCATTGCACTCTTCAAAAATAAGCAAGTGCCTAACTTTGATTTAGATGTATTGATTAAGTAAATATGTTGCAAAAGCATTATCTACATCTTTAGCTGTCCAATTCCATGCATGAAATATCTTCGGATAAAAGAATTCAACACAGAACAGAACAGTACCCTGTGGCAGACCTAATTCCCATTAATCAACTTTTTTATTGAGAGGGGGCTACCTAATTAAGTTTTGGAGGGATGGGTTACATTCTTTTGCTAAGTTGTTACACCATTTGCCTTGAAGTTACCATATCAGCTTGGTCTTGACATTTCTACTCAATAACTGTATTTTTTGGAGGAAAATGACTGGAATTTGCTGTATTTGTTTTTAGACCATGGCTTATTTTTCTTTTGAAGTGGGCCATAATAATACTCAAGGTACTTTTGCTGGATGGGGTGTTAAAAAAAGTCAATCTTTTGATTGTAATGCCCAGATTACATATATTTGACAGAATACAATAATGAATATACATCTGAATAGGGATTAGTGAATATTTTAATGAAAGGCTCAAAATAAAAAGAGACGCTTTTCATCTATTTTAGGACTTTAGCATATAATACAAGGATACAGGAGATGAATGTTTTGTAAAGTTGGATTCCCTCATCATTATTATTTCGTTTATTTATGTATTCAATACATTTAGAAAGCAGATCATATTGTTGCCAGTATTGTTATATATTTTCTCTAAAACAGTTTGCACAGCATATTTTTTTCATCATTTTAAAAGTTTGCTCTCAGACAGATTATGCATAAGATGTGCATCTGTGCCTTTGTCATAGTTTTTAAATTAAAAAGTATATTGTGTGGTAAGAAAGGCATCCACAACAACATAAACTCGGAGGTATTGCCTGCCATGGCATTGTGGTGGGGACATTCAACTCACAGCAGGTTACATCCCGTTAAAGATAACCGAAATGGCTCCAGGTAAATAACAGAATAAAATTTGAAAAATGGCAGTACCGGGTACTGAAGAATTTTTTTTTTTAAAAGTCATTTGTCCTAGGCTATACATTACAGCTGACCTCACATAGCCACTTATAATCTCTAAAATCCAATACTGAATTATTTTGCTGTTCTCTGTTGTTTTACGTATTTAGGAACACGGATATATAATTCCTGGACACATAAGTTATATCAGCCACTTCCAATAATTGAATGGTTTAATGAAATATTTTTCAAATATTTAAAAATATGATTTTGATTGATTTCTGTGTATCGTTAAAGTTGTGTAAAATTCCTGTTTCCATTAACTATTTTGTCATTGTGGATGTTAATCATATGTTTTTGTTGGAATATGATTGATATGTTCACAGTAATGTTAAGTTGTATCACTTTGTTGTTTCTTTTGTATATTTTGGGACATCAGTTTTTCCTCCACATGTTCGGTTTGTAGATACATGTACATGCATAAGATTGTTAGAAAGTAACAGAGGGCCTCAATAGAGACTAGATATATTTTTTCTACTTGTAAAATAAAGAAATATTATTATTATTATTATTATTATTATTATTATTATTATTATTATTATTATTAAAATTTCACTGCCACCACCAGTTGAAATCTGTTAGAAACGTGCTGAAAAACGTTTCCTTGATTTGATCTTGCTTGTTCAAAATAATTTGTCAAACGTGAGGGCTAATATGCTAATATCATAATATTTAACACTTGTGCCTGCAGATGGGAGGTGGGGTTCGGATAAGCGCCCACCCACCCCAACTGCCGAAAAAAAATGAAAGGTTTTTATGTATCGGTCTACACCCTCAGGGCTGTAGTGTTGTGTGTTTTAAATAAGAAAATTTTAAGCAAAAATATATCTAGTGTTCAGACCGCTTCGGTGGTCTAGTAGTTAGAACATCTGCCTCAGATACGAAAAGTCGTTAGTTCAATCCCCGTCCGAGTCATACCAAAGACTAACAAAAATGGTACTAACAGCTGCCTCTCTTGGTGCTCAGCGTTAAGATGTTTGCGTTAGGACTGGTCGTCACGGTGTCAGGATAATGTGACTGGGTGGGACATCATGCTACATCATGTCTTTGACATGATGCCCCAGTGCTAGACATCACTGTAAGCTGTCACGCTGCAAACATCGTAGCGATATGACTTAATAATTGTTAAAGCTATGTTAAAAGTCCAAATCACACACACACACACACACACACACACACACGCCATTGTTTCCACTAAGAGCCATCATATGCTGAGTTACCAGTGCCAAAGACTGTTTTTAATCAGTCTGCATGTTATACATTAAAACATTTTCGTGCTTCCACTAGTTAAAGACGTGTGATTTTTTTCAAATCTACATGTGTAAATCTCTAAACCCCACCTTGCATGCACTGAACCTGTCTAGTTAGCTGATGATTGTAAAAGCAGTCTCCCTGTAAAGACGTCAGTAATGCTCATATCAACATGCCTAAAAATCTGTCATAAATGCTTCATGTTGCTTGGATTTACACAACCTATTTGGTGACCAAAAAAAAACAACATAACGCTTATTATAAATTAATGGTGACATTTGCAAGGTACAGTTGTTGTTCTTTGAGTGGTAGCCTGTGATAATAGCATGGATAATTTATCTATATGCACTAACGTGTGACCTGCACTAATTTAAATCAGTCTGTAAATTTAAATATAATATTTATTTTCCATATGAAACTCTCACAGGCCAATCATTATTTAATTAGCTACCATATATAGTGGAACCCCGCTATAACGCGCCCCGCCATAACGCGAATTCATATATAAATCTGTCGCGGCGTCGTTCCCGAAACTTCGTATATATATTCGCACATGATCTTTTTTCTTCTTGAAGTGTTATGCCAAAATAAACATGATGTGGTCTTTGTAGTTGTCTTCAATTAATTCTGTATACAATCATTGCTCTAACAATAGCCGACGTGTGTTTCTTCTTTAACTGCACACGCAAACAAGCAACAGACAATGCGGTGGTTGATAAAAGCTTCTCACAGTTTAATCAACATCAAAAAACGAAAGCCGCCAACATGTTTTCTGGGCTTGGCGGTGTTATTTGACGCAATCAGTTGACCAGTAAATAATGTTTGCTTCACTAGCTGGAATTGAGATGGTATGAAATTGACATCCCTTCAGCTTTAAAACAGTTATATATATATATATATATATATATATATATATATATATATATATATATATATATAAACAGTTGTAAAAGCGAATTGTGACCATTGCAGGCCTACTGCACTTAGTTTTCGGGTTTTACATGTGTATTGGGTTTGCTTATGAAATGGTTATTAATTTTGCCCCTTCTTTTTCTTAATAAGTATTTTACCGTTATGGAAAAGCAAGTTCACAAACGGAAGTCGTTCGATGCACTTTGCGCCAAAAACATTTATTATGATTTTGGGGAAGAGATCGTGGATGAATTCTAATATAATACAATACGATAAAGTACGAGAAATACTGTGTAAAACGCGGCTTCTGAAATGTAATAATTTCACCAGGTCCTTGAATTGTTATGCCTAAATAAGCATCGGAAATATAACATATTTTTAATCCAAGAGTAAAGACACGTGTTCTTGAACTGCATAAACAACAAAGCAGCCGACAATGTGGTGGTTGATACAAGATTTTCACAATTTAATAAACATTTTAAAAAAAACGAAAGCCGCCAATATGTTGTATGGGCTTGGCGGCGTTATTAGAGGAAATCGTTTGACTAGTAAACATTGTCGGCTTTGTTAGCTGGGGAAAAATACTTTATATCAATGGCGCGGGACTATTACGGACTCTCTGCATGTTATGATTTAGTTCTCGTATTTTATGTGTATGGTGTTTGTTAATGAACTCGTCATTACTTTCCTATTTTTTGTATTAAAAAAAAATATTTTACCGTTATGGAAAATCAAGTTTACAATATGTATAGACACCGTTCATAGACCCTGGAACGTAATAAACGTACACTTGCTTCGTCTTTCGTAACCTAATTTTCTGTTCATTTTTCTCATTGAATTTAGACATAATGATTTGTGAAAAAAATATTGAATAGTTTAAATACGTTTGCAATTTTCGCAATGGAATTAGGTACAGGTATTATGGATTAGCTGCATGCCATGACGGTACTATATCAGACGGTAAGTAAACGGTGTTAATACTCTGTACATGCTATATATTGGACATTAAATTCAGACACAGCGGTCGTGGACAAAGTTTTTGAATATTTTAAATCTGTGCAATGTTCCAATGGAATTGCATGCATTATGGATGAACTGCGTGACACGACGGCACGATAGTAAACGCTATTAATACCCTCCCTATTCATTATATAACGCCAGTCGGGGTGTTATCGATCAACGTGTATTTTCGGGGGAAAAACAATAAAAATTAGTAAAACTATCAAACGCAAAGTAATAACCTATATAGCATCCGCCCACTTTTTTTAAAAAGTCTTATTAATGCATTCCATTTAATATTCGTCAGATAATAGTCCGATTTCTTACATTAGACACGAGTACACGTATATATGCCAATGCGGTGTTTGCTGGGAAAAATTTAAATACTGTAAAACCCCGCGATAACGCGACCCGGCTTTTAACGCGATCCAATTTCATGGACCCCGATTATCGCGTAATAGCGGGGTTCCACTGTACTTACAAATCAGATCCAGCTGGAAATCACATAAATCATGCTTAATTAGTGTTAATAGATAAACATTTTTCTTTGCCCATCAGTGAGGTCATATATAATAATAATAATAATAATAATAATAATAATAATAATAATGAGGACTTTGTATAGCTCATAATCTTTAGAAGCTCTAAGCGCTTTACACCATCTATAATGATATGACTTCACTATAGAAAAGCAAATGACAAAAACAATGAAATTGGAAAACATAGAAACATGCTGAAAACATATAAGATACAAAACATTATTAGGTCTGTCCCTGCGGTCGAAAAAGGTCACTTTTAAGAGCACTCTTAAAAGGGACCACTGTGTCTTTGTGTCTAATTTCAATGGGCAATTCGTTCCACATCGCCAGGCCCTGTTATGCGAAAGAACGTTGTCCATATGACTTCGTTTTCACAGTGGGAACAATGAGTATACGATTGTTAGAAGTGCGTAAGTATCTTACTGGTGTATACACATGGGTGAGGCCGGATAGGTATATTGGACTGGAGTCTGTCAGTGAAACATAGCACAGAAAACAAATTTTGTGTTTGATTCTGTATCGAATTGATAGCCAGTGTAGGTACAGAGCAGTGGTGAGGTGTGCTCTGATCGAGGTACTCTAAAGATGATCCGTGCAGCTGTTTTTAACGTTTTGAAGTTCCTGGAGTAAATATTATGACGAACCAAACAGAATTGAGTTACAATAGTCCAGTCTTGAAAGTAGTAATGAACACGCAAGTGTTTTAGTGACATCAACTGAAAGATATTTACGAATGGAACTGATGCGTCTCAGTTCAAGATATGCAGCCTTGCATATGTGTATGACATGCTGGTGCAATGTGAGAGTACTGTTTAGATTAACACCTAGGTTTCGTACAGACTGTGAAAATTTAATGTTGGTGATGATATTTATTGTCTGAGGTAAAGGATGTGAATGAGAAAGTCTTTGTGTTGTGATCAGAATAGCCTCAGTTTTATCATCATTCATCTGCAGCTTGTTACATGATACTTTCAAAACTTTAATTAAAAAATATATTTATCAGTGACAGTTGTCAGTGTTCTTTGCACACTCAAAATGAAACTTGGAAGTGATTTAGAAAACAAATGTAACTGATTTGCTTGAGCAGCACAAATAGGTTTTTAGTGCCCGGTGCATTGTAACACCGGAACGCAATATCGTATATACCATAGCTGAAAATTGTGAAATTTGCTACATTTTTGGAAAAAAATAACATTTACAATATTATTAGTGTTTAATGCAAATGTTAACTAATTTTATTGCTTAATCTATTACTAATAAATACATATTTTAATGATTTATTAATAATGCCGGGATAAATTAACTTCGTGACAATCAACAATTTAAATAGCCGTACAGTGGAAGTGTAACTATCAAGATTTGTGCGCGGACAATTATTTTAATGATCTAAAGATAAAGATAAATGCAAAAATCTAATGCAAATCATTTCCGTATTTATTTTGTAATATACATCACAACAAAATTATTTTTTGGCCCGTGATTCAGAGTAGTTACATTTTCCATATCTATTGTTAAATGATAATAAAAAGATGAAGAAAAAAAAGTGACAGATTTTCTTCAATACTCATTTTGGCAATGAGGCTGTATGCTGAGGCCAAAGTCTTCTCACTTTATTTGATATAACTTGGGATGTGTTTATTCCTGGTGTTGCTACATTAAATCTTATTTTATTTCTGAGCCTTATTTCTATATTAACTTTTAAACATGTATGTGTTATATGGAACAAATACATTTCAAAATATGTTCCAAAACTTGTCTTTGTGTAAAAATCCCATTTTTGCCACTATCCCATACTCTTCTTCAAATAGCAGACGAATTTTTATATTTAAATAAAAGGTCGACGAAAGACAAAAATGATTTGACACGTCAATTTCGCATGTTTCTTTATATTTAGACCATTATCACGCATAATTCGTGATAGTTACATTCAAACTATAAATCTGTTTCGCATGCTGGGTTGCACAAATCTCACACATCATGGAACTTAAGATAATAAGAAAAATTTAATAATTAATAACCACAACATAATAATCAACTTAATAAATCAATATTAAATCAATATTAATATGTTTTTATTATTAATAGCTGCAGCATTAAACTCGTGTATAAATTGAATACACAATGTTAATATTACATTGTTTTACTATACGAACTGTCGCCAAAATGCGCAGTTTCCAGCTTCTTTTGCGTTCCGGCGTTTCTATTGCGTTCCGGCGTTTCTATGCACCCATTAGTGCCAAGGCATTTGGACCAAAGTGTCTTTCCCAAAGAATCACCAAGTTAGTCATCCTGAGCTGATGTGTGTCTGTGTGTGATTTAAATTTTTAACGTAGCTTTAACTGAAAAGTTTAGTCATATCGATACGGTGTCTGCAGTGTGGCAGTTTGCAGTGATGTTTAGCACTGTGGTAACATGCCGCAGACATGTAAAATTATGCTGCCACTCGGCCGACTGGTCCTAACACTAACCTCTATGCTAAGTACCAATCAAGGCAGCTGTTAGTACAATTTTTGTAAGTCTTTAGCATGAATCGGCCGGGGATCGAACCCACTACTTCCGGCATATGTGGCGGACGCTCTAACCACTAGGCCACGTGTGCAGTTGCCCTGAGCTGATCAGCTACTTACTAATGGGAAGGGGGAGGAATATATACGTGGCAATTGGCCTGGGCGCCAGAGATCTAGGGGTGTCACAGCCCCAATGGGCTATCATTGTCAGCTCAGGCTTATTACGCCACTGCAACTAGTAAGAATCGAAACTGCATCCCTTTGGTCGCATGTCCATCATGCCGACCACTGAGCCACCACATCTTCTGTCTCCATATATCTTATTACGTGGAGGAGGATACATCAGGCCAGTAGGGGATCCTAAGTGATTTGTTTGCTTAAGGCTTTTTACATCTTAGAAAAAAAAATCATTTCTTCTGATATGGGAAAATCACACAGATTGGGATGAAAATGACAATAGGGATGTCTGATATTTCTCGAGAATTTTGAAAAGGGATGGGTTATTAAGTCGATAACTGTCATGATTTTGTAAGCAATAATTTTTTTGACATAAGATGATACAGAGAGATTGTAGAAGTTTTTCTTTATTTAGGAGGGGTGGCGTGTTCCAAAATTATTTAAAATATTACAGAAGACACTCCCTAGCTCGTTTTTGTCAGAAATGGAAGTAGTGATAGAGAGATGCAAAGCTATGAGCACCCAGTCAGCATTGCCTACAGTTAAATTAATTAATAGACAAAATGTGAAATTCAAGTAACAATTTAATATCATTCAATAACAGTCATCTCTCAGATAAAATTCAAATTAAATCCCTATCACTCGTCTTTCACTCGACCAAGTGACGGCCTATTTCATCATGTGACTTAGTGTGATAGATTTTCCTCCTGTTCTGTGTTCCTACTCATCTGTATGATCTTTATCTGGACTGGTAAATCCCTCTAGTCCTTCTAACTTCTGCCTCCGTTCTTCCTTTTTCTTTGTCTCCCAGAGACTCGGACCAACTGCACTAGGGTATTTACCTCTTCCTCCTTCAGTTCCTCTGGTCCCAAAACCTTTCCTATATTAACACACAAGGACATTAGCATAGCATATTCCCCTAGCTATCTAACTCACACTAAACAACAATATCACATAATAAGACGCATTCCGGTACATTCCACTTCTACAAAGTGTACACAGATATCTACATATCAATGCGCTGATACGTCCTTACACATGATACGCCTACAACGTATACACAAATAGGCAAATCCCTATTAACTAATGTTGCACACCGCAACCAATATACAAGTTTATAATTCAATTCAACATTTACAAATCTATACTATAAAATGAATAAATGCACGAGGTTACTACAAATTAACCCAATAGCGAATTACAATATTACCGGTAATTCTTTCCATAAACATTGCTCATATCTCAAAATATGCATGTAGATCAAACACTACGAATGAATCAAACCCTACAAATGGTAATTCTACGTACCAAAGTATACATACCGCAATAATTAAAGTACAATTACTTTCCGTAATATATTACAACAATCGAGCAAATAGTCACTGACATGTACTGAAGCTTTTTGTAATTCTCAGAATACAAGTTTCCTGTCAATATCTTCCCTTATAATTTCCGCAAGCTGGTTTAGCGTCTACAGACGTTTAGTTCTGAAGATAATAGATTTAAACTTGCGATTCAAATATTGGCCACGCCTTGTTCAATTCCGAGTGGATGTTGATTCACGTAATTATCAGACACTGCCCCCTCCCAACAGTCTGTCAAGGTTGGATTTATGACCCCCACTTGATGTTCCTTTGGTCCGAACACAGAAGTCCACCTGTGAAAACATGTGATGATGATTATAATTATGTAACTGGCTGCCCAAAATAAAGCCAGTCACGAATTGTATGACCATGTCAAATAACTGGTTTGAGACCTCATTGTTCCCCGAATTGACTTTCATACATATATATGGTGCGAAATTGTTATCCTCAGGGTCTAACATATACATGTTGAAATCTGGTTAATCCTTACAAGGTGACAGAGATGATACTTGTAATACATATTGGTACAGGAGGTCTAAACAATGACATTTCGTCAGTGTAAGATGAAATAAGGAAAAATGTTCAGGTTTTTAGATCATAGTTAATCAAGCATGAAGGTTTTAAAAAAAAAACTGTACAATATAGTTAGTGTACATCAAACTTTAAACTACATTTGAATTATTTACTCTATATTTTCTTAGTTACCAGTTGAATAATGGTTCATCCTGCTCTAAATCAACATAAATGTTTGTTTTCTGTAAGACTTGATTGAAAAAAATAAAAAAATATCCAAATCATAATGGTCTTTAAGAAAAAGATTAAATCCCGCTAACTCAGGCACACCCTTTTACATATATAAATGCAATATTTGGCTAGAAGTAAACAAAAATACCAAGGTTACTCGTATATTCCATTTGCACGTGTATCTCCAAATAGTTTAGTCTTTGCACTTGGCACAATACCGTACCTATGTTAACTTTATTTCGAATCCAGCTGGACACGCCATTCCTGAGCCTGTTTATCACATCACATTACATCCTATTACACGTGCAGTATAGTTTTGAGTTTTAAAATGTGCATTTATCGGTATCAGACAATTGCATTTGACATATGAATTAATTCATTGCTAACATTCTAAAATTCTGAGAGTAACGCGAATTTCTCATTTCGAATTTTCTTGTGATTTTAAATACTTTTAAATATATATATATATATATATATATATATATATATATATATATATATATATATATATATATATATATATATATTATACTGATTTTACATAATCTAAAGCATTATTACAATTTTCAAAATCTCTTAAGCTCTTAAGTCCCTAACAGTTGGCAGAGAGCTTTTTAATATTTTAGCTATCCATTTTCAGTGTAAAAATATAAATTCCTCACATAGAAATGTGCCTTGTTTTGTGATCAGAAGAGAATGTGGTTTTAAATACCACATGTAGATTCAGAATAAAACATACCAAAACTAAAAGGTATTCAAATATAGATTCACTGGTATGTAATGTAACTAATTTTATAAGTTAACATTGGATCTGATACTATCATATTGACGAAAGAAACAATTTAAAGAATAAAAGCAAATAAAATAGAAAAAAGCAACTAATATCAAAAGTACACTGTTGGCTAAATATCTCCATGCAAGGTAGATGACAAGCATTGGTGCAATTGGTTTTAATAAAATTTATAAGTTGCATCTAATTTTTGTATTTATACATAATATGGCATTTGGTATTATCATTAATAGCGTACAGACATTTTTGTATTTATACATAAGATGGCATTTGGTATTATCATTAATAGCGTACAGACATACAAGAACTGACCACTCCGGTAGCCAAAGTGGTTAGAACGTCCAACTCGGATGCCGGATGTGGAGGTCTCGGTGTCAGGTCAATGTGTCTGGGTGGGACATGCTACATGTCTACGACATGATCTCCAGTGCTAGACATCATAATAAACTGTAGTAATATGACTGTAAATTTGTTAAAGCTACATTAAAAATCCAAACCGGAGAGAGACTGAAAGAGAGAGAGATTGTTTCAGCGCCAAAAATAGAGTTCGGCAAAATAAATACATGTATTGAACAAAAATGTATGCATGAGACAAAAGTGAAAGCTGATAATAAACTAGTGAGACAAAGAATGCTGTCTATCTACAATATAGGCAGTCAGAGTGAACAGCAAAAATTGTAGGAGAAAAGAAACGTATAACGGACTGTCAAAATTAGACATATTTGCAGAAAATATATGTTGTTAAAATTGCCACGAATTTTTTTTTTACACAACATCAGATTACTTGGTTTCAATCTCCCAGTCGTAGTGATCATTTACACAGACAGACAAAGACTTTCTCATTCATATCCTTTACCTAAAACATTAGATATCAGCATCACCAACATTAAATTCACACAGTCAGTACGAAAACTAAGTGTTACTGTGGACAATACTCTCACACTGCACCAACATGTCATAAACATATGCAAGGCTACATATCTTCAGCTGAGACGCATCAGCACCATTCATAAATATCTTTCAGTTGATGCCACTAAAACACTGTTCATTAGTACTTTCAAGACTGGACAACTGTAACCTAATTATGTCTGGTACATCTCAATATCTACTCCCGAAACTTCGAAACACAGCCGATCATCCCTAGATTACCACGATCAGAGCACACCTCCCCACTGATCTGTACCCTACACTCACTATCCATTCGATCCAGAATAAAACAAAAACGTTTGTTCTCTGTGTTACGTTTCCCCCATGTGTACACAGCAGCAAGATACTTAAGCTCTTCTTCTGACAATCGTATACTCATTATTCCCACTATGACGTTCTTTTGTATACCAGGACCCAGCAACGTGGAATGAATTGCCCATTGAAATTAGACACAAAGACACAGTGGTCCCTTTCAATAGTGCACTTAAAACTCGCCTTTTTCGACTGCAAGAACAAACTAAAAGACCTGATCATGTTTCCTACTGTACATATTTTGAGAATTTTTTATGTTTTATAATTTTGCGGTGGGTTGGTTTTGGGGGATTTTTTTGGTAGTCATTTCATTATAGATGCGTTATACAAGTTCTCATTATTATTATTATTATTATTATTATTATTATTATTATTATTGAAGCTACATTTTTCTAGGTGCGCTATCGATACAATAGGCAGAGGAACTTTGAGTGGGATATTTATAAAAGGGTTCCAATGTCGCAGTAAACATTATACATACCGAGCTAGAAAATATGTTGCTGACTTGAGAAATACGTTAAGGAAACAACTGCGCTAGGATTAAAAATTGAACGATTCTTATTATTACAACGGAATACATGTAATTAACACACTCTTATGCAATAGTGATTAACTAAAACATGACATGTTGGTTTTCCTGGGGTAAGGGTTATTTTCTTAATCTGATTTTTTTTACAGTCGGATTTTGCCCGAATGTTTCACAACAATTCGTTTGACTACTGTACTGGCATATGTGACATGTGTCAACGATGTTATTAAAGGATTATAAATAGAAATATGCTTGTCACCATTAAATTGTGATAGATACAGCAGTTTTGTAACTAAAGAAAAAGATACAAAATATGTAACTATTTTGTCATGAATACTATAAACGTTGTAACAAGGTTTCTCGGAAGTTTTCATACTTTCCTTGCTGACGGACACTACCTACGTGCTGGTACAAGGAAAATTACCATGTTATGCACCACGGGGAAAAACAAACACCTCGGTACATACAGACAGACAGGCATACAGGCATGCATACATACATACATACATACATACATACATACATACATACATACATACATACATACATACATACATACATTGATCTGTAATACTAAGTTTTTTTTTAATTAAAAAATATATTTATACGAATAATTATTCAGACTGATTATAATGTAGCAACTTTTGTAATCTCCCTTATCCTGTAAGCAAGACTTTTACTTTTATGAAGGTGTGTTTGTGGAAGTTTTTACTTGGAACAGTATGAGTATACCCCAATTCAGTAGGTTTCAATGTATATGTGAATTGTGAAATAAATTACTTTAGGGTGAAAAAAAATCACACTAACTGTTGTTGATCTTCATTATCATATTCACAGTTTTGTGTCTCGGAGAAAGCACTGTATCTACCCAAAGCAATGTTCTCTCCATTCATCTGTATTTGCCCGCAGCATCTCATGGGTCACTGGTGAAAACTGATATTATAAAAGGTCAAAGGTTAGATGGAGAATTATATTGTCTGTTGTTTAATTTCCTTTTGTACTGAGCTTGAGAGCATAAGTTGATAAAAGGCATTATGGCATAGAAGGCTTTTTACCCGTAGTCCAAATTACTACAAACAGGTTACACCCAAATTACAAACTGAATAATATAGAAAACCAATTGAAATCTAGATATCCTTAAATTTATAAAATAAACTCTTCGGTGTAACCTTTGATAGCGACATTTTTATGGTTATGTCATTTACAGCCGTGCACAACATATGTGATGACACTGTGACATACATATTTACAGTACTCGCACTTTGTAACAATGTAAGCCATAAAGTTATCCTTTGTAACAATGTAAGCCATAAAGTTATCCTTTGCAACAATGTAAGCCATATTGTTATCCTTTGTAACAATGTAAACCATAAAGTTATCCTTTGTAACAATGTAAGCCATAAAGTTATCCTTTGTAACAATGTAAGACATAAAGTTACCCTTGTTATAAGCAAAGGAGTCTAACACTGGATTACTTGGGGGGGGGGGGGAATATGGGTATTAATAGTGTATTACATCACATATATGGAGTATTTCAAAATATGAAATCACTATTTCTCTTTTTTTCAGCAGTCAAAGACTACAATAATAAACTGAAATAAACTAATTTAATCAGAGAAATGACCATACCATTACTACAGTATGGCAAGTTGTAAACTGACGGGCATTATAGTATTGTAATTTATTTTGTTTCTTGTTTTGTTTTAACGACATTTTTGACACTTTATTGGGTATATCATACTGGCCCCGTTGGAGTTAAGTGTCTTTCCGAAAGATACCCAAGTCAGCTTCCTTATGCTGTCTGGATGGGTATCTAACATGCGAGACATGGGTTACGAATTTGACACTGCCTACTAAGCTATCACGCCCCCCCTCCCCCGAATATGTCGATATTAAAAGACTACCCTTGACCGACGCCAATATAGTTTTATTTCCACAACTTTGTCTTCCTCGCGACACATCGTCTCTTCTATAATGCCACATTTTCATTGCAGAAACGAATGGGTGTGTGGGTGGTAAAAGCATGGATTCGATTTGTTTTTGTGGGGGGTGGGGGGAATTGAGCTTTCGGGTGGATTGGTTTAGTTATTTAGATTTGTTTAAAAGATCCAGCTCTCAGTTTAAATACAATAGTCTTTAGTTTATAGAGGAAGAAAAACAGCATACATTAACTGGAGCAAAATATCAAAACATTATCTTAAGGTAAAAAGAAAATAATATCGTTCGAAGAAAAAAAATCAGGCCCCCCCCCCCACTCATGGTAAGTTCAGATAATTTGCGTCTCGTGATCAGCATCACATTCTACATGTCTTACGTCAAATGCTAGCAAGACTACATGTGTACATTAGACGCTGTATCTTGTAATCCTTGTCACTATCATGGGGCCAATAGTATGTGTCAAACCACTAAATCCTGTTTACGGTATGAAATTAATTGGTATTTCAAAATCGCAGTATCAGTTCATTTCCTACACGCGATTGTAGCATACAACACCAGTACATCCATACAGTATTTAATTTTGTCCCGTTTTCAAGTGATTCGCTCTGGTAGTTGCAACATTTTTCAAGATGATTGCATGTTGATGTCAAATTACTACTTAATAACTACGAGAGTTGGAAAAAAAACTGGTATTAATTCCTTAAATTTGGTTCAATTATACACTGTTTAACCGTCAGTACATGTCTGTATTGAATACTACGTAACTGGTCCGCTGTTTTCTGTTTTGATGGATCAATATTGATGGAGGTTTTGTTCATTACAGAGCCAAGTTCGTAATTAAGTTTCTTTGACAAAGTGAAGTCCAGATGCCGCGCTATTGTACTAAAAACGACATGATTCACTGATGGTGGTACTGGAAAGACAACAACACATTTTCTTACAAATTCATTAAAATGTAACATACAGTATGTAAATGACTGTGGAAATGTGTTTTTGAAAGCCCTGCTTTACTCGATACTTTCTTAAATTGGAAACCATTGGCATTGTATCCAAAAATTGATTTCACGTTATGGTAAAGTAGTATTGGACTTTAAAGCACTTGATACTCCATGTTTTGTACTGATTTATGAATTGGTATACTTTCTGTATCAACTTTTGTACTATCTTGTATTATCGTGAATACTGCTTAATAAATATTGCAATGATACTATTTAACTTTACCTTTTACGGAGATGTTAACTTTACTTTTTGGGGGTATAACTCTGCTTCGAGTCACGGACGGATTAGTATGGATTTACTTACCATACAATTGTTCTCCCCGCGTGTGCATGTGTCAACTGACGATGACGGATTATAAATTGACATATTATACATGTTTGTGCCGACTTCCGATAGCAAGGGCATTGTTGACAGGTCAAATTGATGATATAATGCAAGTTGTACATGTTGAATGTGCGTTAGGATTGGCTTACAAATATATACTAATAGCCAATAGCCAATTAACAGATTATAGGGCTTAACAAGTAAATCAGCTTACAAAAATTGACCAAACTGAGCTGTGTTGTGTATTACCTGAATCAATCCAGTTTCATGAGTGACTGGGGGACGTATGTGTTAGCTGATTTTGACAGGTGGACTGTTAAGTTTGTGTAACGATGAGTGATAAACAACGGAAGTTTCCCCAGGGCTACATTGATATGCAACACTGATGTACACCCATCAAAAACACAATAAGAGTATCAGGAACAAAGAAAGTTAACCAGAATCATCACAATGTTTGGAGACGGTCTCCGAAAAATGAAGAGGTTATGTTCAGTCCTAGGTATGTATGTAACGGTTTTGGAAACTGTGTGTGTGTGTGTGTGTGTGTGTGTGTGTGACCACAACATATTTTAACGCATTTTGTTGTAAACTTTGTATTGCAGACCAAGATGTGTCATTTATGGATTTTATCTTCTCAAATTCCAGTTGAAGAGAGTGAAGTCCATTTCTTTACATTCATTGCTGCTTGTAACCAGCATAACTCTTGAAAAAGTCAAAATATTCTGACAGTTTGGTTTTAACACTCACATAGATGTGACTTGTATGGGTTCTGTTGCATTTACTCCATTTTGGACAGAGTTATGTCCCTTGACAGCTAACTCGTTATTTTCACATAGGATGTTGCACGTTCTTGTCTTCACATGGAAATTTGGAATAATACCTCAACAACATCAGACAGACAATCCTTGAAAAAGTCGGTTTAAATGTTAGATCATGTCAGTAACATTAAAGGTTCCAAACTAATACCTATTGCAAAGAGATCTGCAAAGTCCTTAATAACTCACCACCTCAATGATATACATCTGTGACTGGACAAGTGTATAATTCTGGCTTAGGGACAGAGGTGTTCAGTTATCAAGGGCTTTGAAGAACAATATACATCTGTAATTGGACAAGTGTATCATTCTGGCTTAGGGATAGATGTGGTCAGTTATCAAGAGCTTTATAGACGAATACACATCTTTGACTGGACAAGTATATCGTTTTGGGTTAGGATTATTGGTCTATAAAGCCCTTGATAACTCATTCACATATGATGTTGCAACTTCTTGTCTTCACTCTTGTAATCCCAAAGCCAGAATGATACACTTGTCCAGTTATAGACGTGTATTGGTCTATAAGCCCTTGATAACTAAATACCTCTATCCTTAAGCCAGAATGATACACTTGTCCAGTAACAGATGTATATTGGTCTATAATGTCTCACTGGACAGTTTATCTGGTGAATTTTCATCTAACAATGACCTATTGCAGAAAAATGAGAATATATCTACACTAAAGGTACAAATAAAAACAAATGATTTTTGTACAAAGCATGCATGTGAAAATTTGGCTGCAGCAATCAGGTTAATTCTATTTAGAGCTGGTGGCTTTTATATTCAACCAACAGTGCCACCAACCCCTCATTTTTACATTCATTTTTGACAGCAAAGAGCTATTTTGAATAGTTTCCTGTGACAAGTCAGCTAAAAGAATCAGTATGTGCCTTATACGTGAATAAAGTTCGCTAGTACTATAACAAATTAGCATACTTTTCATCACTCTTTCATTTTATAGTACTAGCGAAATAGCTAGAATTTTAGATATTTACCCCTTTAGCTGACATACATAGTAACTGAAGTTGGCTGTTCATTTGCAGCCAGAGTTATGCATTTGATCTCTAATGCTAGTCTAATTAATAAAGCAGTCACCAAACAAGCCAACCCATTTCCAAGCCTAACTCAAAGTAAATCTAAACCACATTATAGATTTAACTTATATGTGAATTTATAAATGCTAGACTTGTAATAGTTAGGTTCATGCCTCCTACCTTAATAATGAGGGGGGGGGGGGTCAAAATACGAAACTATACAGGGAGACCTAAAGCTCTTGATAACTGAACACCTCTGTCCCTGAGACAGAGTGATACACTTGTCCAAGCATAGGTGTATTTGTTTTATAAGCCATTCATAATATAACACCTCTATACTTGAATGATAAGCCTGTCAAAGTTATCATTGTTTTGTCTTCTATTTTTAAAAGATCAGTATCAAACCATTGTTTAAAACTAGCAAGTCCTGGAACTAAATGCATTAATAGAGACATATATACGGTATTGGAAGGGAATCATATGCCTCTTGAACAAAGCAGGATGACGATCTTGCCTTGTTGAAATCAAGATATTTCAACCACATTAGCACATAATGTCCCTCACCAAATAGTTTAGTATTGTCTACTTTGTTCTTATATGTATACACAAGTAAGCTACAAACATGTTACAATGATCTATATATGTATATGTATATATGTTATAAGTTTTCTGAGAGATAGTAGTGTGACAACCTATAATTATTGCATTCATTCTTTCTTAGGTTTATAAATATTTTGTACATGTTGCATGTCCTTGTGTGCATCATGTTAAATTAGCTAAAATATCAGCTAAAATAAATTTATATTCATTATTATTATTTATTAATATTATTATAATAAACATTATTATTATTATTATTATTATTATTAGTAGTAGTAGTAGTAGTAGTATTTCTAATGTGTATTGCTTTACAACCATTCAATACATTCTATTTGTCTATTTGAATAAGTTAAAAACATTTCCTCTTTGACATGTATGTGCCTTTTATAGGGTTTGTTTATAAAAAAAAAATTTTTTTTAGCAGAGATCTGGCCCATGTCAATGAACTAAATGTCTTTATGTGGAATGTTGTATGAAATCATCATGGCTCAAGAACTATTTACCATATTCTGGTTGTTCTATTGATCCGGGTTTTTCTTTCTTTCATTTTTGTTTATATGTTCCATTTTGGACAGTTATAGCCCTTGTTAATTAACTGTGTATCTTTTCAAGGTGTGTAGTTTTTTATTGAGTAGTGCATGAAGTATTCCATGCATTCCATTTCATCATTTTGGAGTATTGCCTCCAAATGCAAATGTTTTCATTGGTTTCCACTGAAAAGATCCATTGGTTGAGGCCTTACATAATAACTTGTAGCCAGTGAAGAAGCCATTAATTGCTAATATATCTAGTGATAGTAAATAACTAAAAACCCATAGCATTCAGAATACCATTTTACCATTTATTTTGAGTCAGACAATAACCCCAAACAGTGCATGTTTACCAGAACTATTTTTAGGAAAGATAATTCATAAATACTTTCTGTTGCTGGTTACAATAATTGTTATGGGGCATCTTTAATTCCAGCAATTTTTACTTTATTTTGATCTAAGTGACTACACGGAGCATTAGCTGGGCATTTAAAAGTTATGGTAAGAAACAGGAGTGATTTTTTTTAGATGAGCCCTGATTTACATTATAATAATGTGTCCTTACATCCATATATTACTTTCAAGATGTGATTACTAATCTGCATTGGTACAACATGCTTGCTTTTTCCTTGTCAGCTAGTGATGAGTTACAACAAATCAGAAATTTGTTTTCTGTTTGTACTTATGTTTGGGACTTCATCTCACATGAACAGGCTGCAGTTTTTACATGCCTTTAGTCTCTTCTGGCATCAAGCCAAGTTTGAACACTGCTGTTGCATGATTTTACTTCCTATGAACTAAACCTGGTTACATCCCTATTAGTACTTTATTGTACATGCTTTTGTTAACATTTTAATGAAGGTTGGGGCAGTTTGTAGCAGGCCTCTTGAAAGATAATATCTAATAAAAGCACAAAAATTGTCCATATTAGAGTTGAATTCTTTACAGATATGATCAAATATATTAAAACATTAAAACAAAGACAAATCCATTGCTTCATTGACAAATTAAATTAAATGAAATGCTAAGAGAAGGGATGAAGAATTATCAGCAACACAAACATTAAATTCACACAGTCAGTACGAAATCTATGGTAAGTCTGATGCCATTTTTACATGGTGGCCAGGATAATGGGTGGAGGAAGAACCCAGGAAAAATCTAGAAGAACATCAAACCCATTGGAATGTACTGGCAAGCTTTCTCACATACTTACACTAGATGAGCCAGAAACTTGAACCCACATGGATGGAGATGAGATGGTGGTGATTGTTAAAGGCGAATGCTTCACACCACTTAGTTGACTGGAGCCACTTGCTAAAAAATTATAAAGTTTTCTCATTTGTTGGCTATAAGTTTCACAATAATACTTGGCAGATAATTGAAACAGACTAAAGATAGTGCAATTAGTTGTGTAAAAAACCCCCTCTCTTCCCACTTTCAAAGCCAATGCCCCTTCCTCCAGAGGCAAATACCAAAGTTCTTGGCTTGTAAATGATAACACTTTTGAACCTGAGTTTTAGCTTAGAATTTGTTTTGATCTGCAGCTGTGATGTTCATAATAGGTATGGAGTATGCATCATGTAATAATAAAGATTGTAGTTGGCTTGCTTTGATGAAGGGTGCATGTGTTATTGAAGTCACTGCTAAATGCAAAACTTTCAAGGACCAAAAAAAAATTTTTGTGACCTTTAGTCTTTTTCTCATTTGCTTAGTATTTTTTTATACATAACAATCAGTGCTTCCAAGGTAAGCAGTTTTCTTTCAGCAGAACTATACTTTTTGGATACATGTTGTATATTACCCTACCCACCAACCCACCAAAATTGATCACTTGGTCAGTTGTAGCCGTTTCTGCTGCAACCTTTGGAGGCTTATCAATTTATACCTAATCTTTTGGCATGACTATCTCAGTGTATCACAGCATACATTACCCAGGGCATGTTTCATTACAATCGGATTATGATGTAAAAATGCACTGATAAGATGCACTTGTGAAAAAAGAGTTTATGAAACGATAGTTAGATTCTAGTGCATTTTATATATCATGGCACATTCAAATTTTTCTTCCCTAACCCAGAATTGTATATGCAAATTGGAGGAATCAAAAAATGTTGCCCCAAAAAATTGTCATAGTATATTTTGTTGCCAATAAGCAAAAAGAAATGCACTTTGTGACATTGGCAATGCTCAGCAACATCCATGGGTATGTATCATGTGATAGCATTCTAGTCTGTGATATTCACTGTAGGAGTATGCATCATGTGATGGCATTCTAGTCTGTGATGTTTACTGTAGGAGTATGCATCATGTGATGGCATTCTAGTCTGTGATGTTCACTGTAGGAGTATGCATCATGTGATGGCATTCTAGTCTGTGATGTTCACTGTAGGAGTATGCATCATGTGATGGCATTCTAGTCTGTGATATTCACTGTAGGGAATTGCATCATGTGATCTTGGACTGAGGAACACAGTAAAGGGAAATATGCATTGGTACAAATGGTACATTTGTCAGCACTGTTTCCTCTGCTTATTTATTTATCAGGGCTGGACCTAAGTTTTTCACCGGGGGGGGGGGCAAACTTGTTATTGGGTTAAGCGAAGGCGCGAAGCGCCGAACCTTCTAGGGTGGTCCAGGGGGCATGCACACACACACCCCACCCCACACCCCCCGAAATTTTTTTTTTCAAGGATGCAAAATGTTGCAATCTGGTGCTATCTGAACCTTGAAAAAGTGATCTAACAAAAGTGACTAAAAACTGCAATGTTTTAAAAACTATAAAAAAAAAAAAAAAAAAATTTAAAATTTGGAACCCCTTTTGCATCTTTTATCAAAAGCAGTGAATAGTTTGTTTTTTTTTTTAAAGGGGGGGGGGGCTGGGCCCTCTGGGCCCCTATAGCAGGTCCGGCCCTGTTTATGAACTTTTGGGTGCCATGGTGCTTGGTTGGTAGTGCATCTGCATAATCAAAATGTTACAGGTTCAATACTCCAGAAGAAATAATGTAAATCTTTTTATGTGGTGAATAGGAAATTCTATACTTATGTGATGTGGATATTGGAAATAAACATAATTTGGCTTGTTTGTTTCAGATTGTACAGAAAATACCAAGAGAAGACATTTTAAAATATTTTGTTAATGTTGCATGGTAAATTTTGTCTAGCACTGATATTATACTGCTGGTGTGGTTGTAGTGGTTATGTACATTATTCTCACAGCCCTGTATTCAATCGTTTATATTTGGAGGGCATTATTATTTTGCCATGTATGACACCCAATGTAGAATATTACTCTAACAGAGGTTTTATGTTTCTTTTATATTTATCTTTGTTTTCTTTGATGTTTTTCCTGACAAAAGTTTTTTTTTGTGATTTACCCATGTTGTCATATTATACATATGTTTAATTCCAATATGGTTTTTTTGTTGTTCATTATTATTCCAAAATACATAACAAAGACTGTTTGGGTGCAGTTTAGGTTCTGTTAAAATTTTACTAATTTCATCTTTTTGTTGGTAATTTTAATGTTACATTTCTCAGGATTTAAGTATATTCATCATTCTTATTAAAATTTTACCTATTTCATCTTTTTGTTGGTAATTTTAATGTTATATTTCTCAGGATTTAAGTATATGCATCATTCTCATTAAAATTTTACCAATTTCATCTTTTTGTTGGTAATTTTAATGTTACATTTCTCAGGATTTAAGTATATTCATCATTCTCATTAAAATTTTACCTATTTCATCTTTTTGTTGGTAATTTTAATGTTACATTTCTCAGGATTTAAGTATAGTCATCATTCCCGTTTTTTTAGTCTTTATGGTTAGGAGGCCTTACATCATATTAGCTGAGTTTGTCACCTTTTTTGATCTGATCTGGCAGTCCTTTGCTTTTTGATCTGATCTGGCAGTCCTTTGCTTTTTTATCTGATCTGACAGTCCTTTGCTTTTGTATTCAAAACACTTGCATGGTCAATCATTTGTTCATTGCATGCAATTTTCCATCTTCCATTAACCCGATCTACACCTTGGTGGATCATACAACTATATTGGTGCTTTCTCCTAGAAACATCAATTAGATTTCATGTGTTGTCTCCCTTAATATGCAATGCCAACTAACCAGTTGCATGGTGCATTGTACATCAGCCAAAAATGGTGGTAGTATTATTGACCTAAAAAGGATACTTTGTAAGTTTATCATCAAAAGTATGATCATGGACTCCAAGAAAGTCATTACAGGTCTATATGGGTGAAAGGTGTTTTTGCAAACACTGACTGGCACTGGAAAAGTGCTTATTTATAAGTCCATTAAAGTTGTGCGCTCCCCTTGTCTCGATCACATTGGAACAGTGTTCAGATTTAAACAACTTAATTTTGGTAGGATGCTGTGGCTTGCTGCTGCATCCAATGAAATTCACAGACTCAAACCACAGAAATATCTACTCTATATGCCAAGGTGATGATAGAATTTGTGAAAATGACAATTTGCACCATTGCCACCAAAGTAAGTACATGTACCATAATTTTTGAAATTTGTATAGATATAAATGGAAATGTCATCCAACAAATGAAAACGGGCAACAATTACATTTATAGGTTATCATCTTTTAATTTGAGCAATGCTGATGCTGGGAGAGATAACTGCTGTCAAAATGTCAAATTTAAGATGATATTTAACACCAGGTTGAGAGATCTAGGTTGAAGCCATTAGTCTCCATAGGATCTGGAGATCGTTAAGGTCCAAGTGTGCCTTATGAATTTTTGGGTTCAATATTATGTTGCCTTCACTAGATCAGGTCACATTTCTGAACTTTACAAATGCATACTTTCCATGTTGGCATCAGAATAATGTGATATTTTATTACACCAGGTTGAAATTTGGTATAATTTGTGGAAAAAAGAGTTAGGACTGTCTTCCTTCAAATGTCTTGCTAGTATTGACGGGTCAGTATCTACATTTAGTTTGGTCTCTTGCATGTAGGGCCAGGGAACTTGGCTATATCTTTTTTGATTTTATATGCCTTAGTAAGCGCACAGACAACTTTTTGGTCCAATTCTGCATAAAATTGGTAATTTTGCATTTAAATTATAGCATACCTATAAGGGTGGGGGACTGTTGCAAATACTGATTTAGAACATCACAACCTTCCAGGCAACTTACCAATAACTTCAAATCAAATTCAACTTTTCTCTCATGTATTATATATATATATATATATATATATATATATATATATATATATATATATATATATATATATATATATATATGTGTGTGTGTGTGTGTGTGTGTGTGTGTGTGTGATATCAAAATAATAGTTAAATGGACAGTTTTGGTGTTATGTTTAATAAATATAACTGATGTAGCTCACCGTGTACATGTGTTGCTAAGAGTCAACCTCATTAATGAAGCGGATGAAGTCCAGGAGCACAAAGTGTAATTGTGTGTAAACTATGTGTTTGACATTTTCGAATATATCCTGTCTATAAGAGGCTCTTAACTTGACAGAGTCATTTTTCATATCACTTCCCTCATGCTGGCACCGGGATGTAGAAATTATAGGAATGTAGTTGCTGTCTCTGTTCTGTGGTTAGAGGAGACTGATGGAAGCAAACTTTTTAGCCTGCGATGCATCCCATGATGATGATCAGCTGAGCAAAGTTTTGGTCATGCTAAGAGATTGGAGAATGAGAAAACTTTTTGGTGAAAGCAGTTTTTTGACTCCATGTTGTTCACAGTGTTTAAATTTAGCAGAGTAAACACTATATGTATTTGCCTGCAACATGACTGTCCCATCAAAGATTTTGCTAACTTAATTTTTAAACTTGCTTGATACTAATACAAAAATAGGTTATAGTCATTTTAGTCTCATCTGTTATTCATCCTGCATCTATTTGCTTGTTACTTCTGTGGAGTTCATATTTCTCATTTAGTTTTTATTAAATTTGAACACATGCTTAAATAATCAAAAACTTGGACAAATTCATTGATGAACAGAATTCATACTAAGTAATGATGTATCTTTGTAACTGAATGGCTGATCTTGCTATGGCACTGGAGGTCATATTTCAATACTGATTTTGATAAGGAATGCTTTTATCATTATGATCTTAGATAAGTTTAATAAAGAGTGAGGTTCATGCATATAAATGAAGTTATCTTGCATGAATTGGTTAAACTTTGTACAACTCTGGATGATTATATATATATATATATATATATATATATATATATATATATATATATATATATATATATATATATATATATATATATATATATATATATATTGCTTGTTACAGCCTGGCCTGTTAAAAAATAACCATACTGGCTAAAAGTCATCATTATTAAGCAGTAGGAGCCAATCAAGGTTTACTTGCAGAGACAAGGTTTCATGGCAAGATGAATGAGTTGATTTCTAATTTTTCTCTGCAGAGTAAGCGATATTATTATTCATACATCACCGTCAATCAGGCACACCTTGCAAGATGTGAAAGTAGCAACTAATGTACAATCATCATGCAAAGAAGGCAACATATAGGTAAAAAATAAATAGCACAGATGATGCATCACTGGTAAGAACCCATTTATCAATTTTGTTTTTCAAAATTCCTGCCACTTTCTCATTATTATTTGAATCATCAGAATTGACAAATGGGCCATAGAAGTTATTGTTGGTTTCTTTGGTGTTATTCTGCAATGCAAATAACATTTTTAGTATTATTCTTACTTCAAGCAAATTGCATGCATCACTGGACAATGAATTTGGCTTGTTGTGGTCATAATTCATTCCATCTTATGTTCCTTTTATTTCCTGACAGTAGAATATCCTGTTACACTACATCTTGTCAATCCCAGACATGGTGAATAATTTAATATGGGCTACTTCATGCTACAGAGATTAAAATATATAGATATTCAATTCTGCATTCAAAAACTGTTTCCCTTATATACTTACTTTTAAGTCAAGTAAAACTGCAAACAACACGATAAAGATCCCGATCTGCTGTACCTGCAGATCAGGGTCTGTGTTGTTTGTTCTATTACTGCAGTTGGACTTTACTTTTAGTGATTATATATGGCACTTAAGTGAAAAATTAAATTTTACCTGAATATGATCATCTGTTTTGATGAAACAAGAATGTGTTGCCTGAAAACAAGAAGCTGATTCTTATGTTAAAAGATACACAGAATCACAATCTTTTTAGTCAGGTGTCTAGTCAGTATTGAGCTTTAAAAATGTTTGATCATGCACACTATTTTCATGTGTAGCTAGAGTTTTATTCTGGATAATTCCTACCATATCTTGCAGTTTTGTAATTATTCTCTCCTAAATCCACATAAACGTATTGAATTGTTAAAAACATTTTGTCTTAACTTTTTATTTGCTAATTAGTGATGCCTTGACAAAGATTTTAGGATGTATACCAATAAAATTAATCATCACAAATCATACAAATCATTCACAAAATATAATTTACATATTCAACCAATTTATGTAAGAAAAAAATAATGAAAATTTTTAATACATGATTTGTTTTTCATACAGACAAATAAGTCTGAACTCATTCATATAGCAAATATGATTAATAATACATGCACTGAAGTATGAATTTAAAAAGAATAAATTCAACAATAATTACAGACTAACATCAATCAATATACATTGGTTAACAGAGAATTCCCTCAACCTCTTCTCTTGATAGGTGTCTTATAAAAGGGCAAACATTTTGTTCTGTGGACTATTTATTTAACAAGAGGAGTACAATCTACTGATCTCTGAGCCTCTCAAACCTTCCTTCTTGGCAGAAAAAACTTGGACTGCTTAATTCTACAAAGGGGACCGCTCTGGTGGCCTAGTGGTTAGAGCGTCCGCCCCGGAAGCGGGAGGTCGTCGGTTCGATCCCCGGCCAAGTCATACCAAAGACTTACAAAAATGGTACTAACAGCTGCCTCGCTTGACGCTCAGCATAAAGAGGTTAGTGTTAGGACTGGTCGGCCTGGTGTCAGGATAATGTGACTGGGTGAGACATCATGCTACATGTCTGCGGCATGATGTCTCAGTGCTAGACATCACTATAAACTGCCTCACTGCAGACATCGTAGTGATATGACTGAAAAATTGTTAAAGCTACGTTAAAAATTCTAATCAAACAAACAAACAAAAAATCTACAAATGGACCATTTTAAAACTTTTGGCCTGGGAGCACATACCCTCATTTAGCATAGTCGATCAGGATTACCATTTTATTTGTGGGAACTCTTATCTGTCCTATAGAAGTTAGAAAATTCTACCTAGTTCTTTATTAATAACTTTTCTTTAAAAGATCATTTTATAACACCTGTTTCAAATGGACCACAACTCCAGGTAACTTTGGACACATTATTGCTATGACTCCGCATTAACATCTTGACCCCTGTCTGTTCTTAACGTTAACAAGCAGGTCCTAGTTAAAACTCAATTCAAACAGAACAGATTCACAATTACAAGTTGCTAAGCAATAGTAATCCTTGTCAATACTTTAAACTTTATAGCTATAGTAATCCTAGCCAATACATTATACTTTATACCTATAGTAATCCTAGCCAGTACATTAAACTTTATAGCTATAGTAATCCTCGCCAATACATTAAACTTTATATCTGTAGTAATCCTAGTCAATACATTATACATTATAGCTATAGTAATCTTAGCCAATACATTAAACTTTATATCTGTAGTAATCCTAGCCAATACATTAAACTTTATAGCTATAGTAATCCTAGCCAATACATTAAACTTTATATCTATAGTAATCCTAGCCAATACATTATACTTTATAGCTATAGTAATCTTAGCCAATACATTAAACTTCATAGCTGTAGTAATCCTAGCCCGTACATTAAACTTTATAGCTATAGTAATCCTAGCCAGTACATTATACTTTATAGCTATAGTAATCCTCATTTGTACATTAAACTTTATAGCTATGGTAATCCTAGCCAATACATTAAACTTTATAGCAATAGTAATCATAGCTATACATTATACTTTATAGCTATAGTAATTCTAACCAGTACATTATATTTTATTGCTATAGTAATCATAGTTATACATTAAACTTTATAACTGTAGTAATCTTAGCCAGTAAATTAAACTGTATAGCTATAGTAATCATAGCTATACATTATACTTTATAGCTATGGTAGCTATGGTAATCCTAGCCAATACATTAAACTTTATAGCAATAGTAATCATAGCCAATACATAAAATTGTATAGCTATATTAATCGTAGCTATACAATATACTTTATAGCTAGTAATCCTCATTTGTACATTAAACTTTATAGCTATGGTAATCCTAGCCAATACATTAAACTTTATAGCAATAGTAATCATAGCTATACATTATACTTTATAGCTATAGTAATTCTAACCAGTACATTATATTTTATTGCTATAGTAATCATAGCTATACATTAAACTTTATAACTGTAGTAATCTTAGCCAGTAAATTAAACTGTATAGCTATAGTAATCATAGCTATACATTATACTTTATAGCTATGGTAATCGTAGCCAATACATTAAACTTTATAGCAATAGTAATCATAGCCAATACATAAAATTGTATAGCTATATTAATCGTAGCTATACAATATACTTTATAGCTATAGTAATCATAGCTATACATTATACTTTATACCTATGGTAATCCTAGTCTGCACATTATATTTTATAGTTATGATAATCCTACTCTGTACATTATACATAATAGCTATGGTAATCCTAGTCTGCACATTATATTTTATAGCTATGGTAATTCTAGCCAATACATTAAACTTTATAGCTATAGTAATCCTAGCTAATACATGAAATTTTGTAGCTATAATAGCTTTACATTAATCATTATAGCTATTGTAGTCCTAGCCAATACATGAAATTGTATAGCTATAGTAATCATAGCTATACATTAAACTTTATAGCTATAGTAATCAACGCTATGCATTATAATTTATAGCTCTAGTAATCCTAGCCAGTACATCATCTTTTATAGCTATGGTAATCCTAGTCTGTACATTATACTTTATAGCTATGATAATCCTAGCCATTACATTAAACCTTATAGCTATGGTAATCCTAGCTATACATTAAAATTTATAGCTATAGTAATCATAGCTATACATTATACTCTATAGCTATAGTAATCCTAGCTAGTACATTATACTTTATAGCCATGGTAATCCTAGTTTGTACATTATACTTTATAGTTATGGTAATCCTAGCCAATACATTAACCTTTATAGCTATAGTAATCCTAGCCAATGCATTAAATTTTATAGCTATAGTAATCATAGCTATGCATTAAACTTTATAGCTATTGTAATCCTAGCCAATATGTGAAATTGTATAGCTATAGTAATCGTAGCTATACATTAAACTTTATAGCTATAGTAATCATAGCTATGCATTATAATTTATAGATCTAGTAATCCTAGCCAGTACATCATCTTTTATAGCTATGGTAATCCTAGTCTGTACATTATACTTTATAGCTATGGTAATCCTAGCCATTACATTAAACTTTATAGCTATAGTAATCCTAGCTATACATTAAACTTTATAGCTATAGTAATCATAGCTATACATTAAACTTTATAGCTATAGTAATCATAGCTATGCATTATAATTTATAGCTATAGTAATCCTAGCTAGTACATTATACTTTATAGTTATGGTAATCCTAGCCAATACATTATACTCTATAGCTATAGTAATCCTAGCCAATACATGAAATTGTATAGCTATAATAATCCTAGCTATACCTTAAACTTTATAGCTCTAGTAATCCTAGCCACTACATTATACTTTAGAGCTATAGTAAGCCTAGCCTGTACATTATACTTTATAGCTATGGTAATCCTAGCCTGTACATTATATTTTAGAGCTATAGTAATTCTGGCCTGTACATTATACTTTATAGCTATGGTAATCCTAGCCTGTACATTATACTTTATAGCAATGGTAATCCTAGCCTGTACATTATTATACTTTATAGCTATGATAATCCTAGCCTGTACATTATACTTTATAGCTATGGTAATCCTAGCCTGTACATTATACTTTATAGCTATGGTAATCCTAGCCTGTACATTATACTTTATAGCTATGGTAATCCTAGCCTGTACATTATACTTTATAGCTATGGTAATCCTAGCCTGTACATTATACTTTATAGCTATGGTAATCCTAGCCTGTACATTATTATACTTTATAGCTATGATAATCCTAGCCTGTACATTAAACATTATAGCTATGATAATCTTAGCCAGTACATTAAATGTTATAGCTATGATAATCTTAGCCTATACATGAAACTTATGTTTACATGTCATGCTGATACCAACAAAATGCATTATGAAATTGTCTAAAGAAACTAGTCTGCAACATTTTGCACCATTTTGCTACATATGAGTAGATGAAATCATGTTGTTACATTTGTCAAAGCTCCCACTGTGAACTGTTAGGTGAAACATCTTTTGAGAACCTTGCCTTTAAAACTGCTTTTCTTTTCTCCTATGCAACTAGTAATCTTGTTATGTCTAGCTGAACCGCAATTACGAGTCTGTTTCTGTCAAATGGGTATTTAAGCAAACCAAGCTTTCTTTAGCAGCTCCATTTTCTATATAGAGATCGCCAGGGTAAGTTGTATTTGCACCGGAGATGAGCCAGTTAGACTTGTATGCATAGTTAGGGCTCTGTTTCTATTTGGATGCTTCTGAAGGGAGAAGGGAAAAAAAGCACATTTTTCTTCCTCTAAAGGGTTTTGCTGATACTTCAGCAGTCATTATTTCTACTACAAATGGACCTTTGACATGGAGACAGACTAGTTCTGTGTTCTTCTTGTTCTGGACTTTCTGGAACTTTCCACCTAACGGGAAGAAGGACATTAATTGTGTGGATGGGGAAAATTTCCATCTCAGAAAGGTAATTAACAGAATAGCAATAGATACGTATTGCATCATTAAAGCAGCTCTCCCTCCAACCCCCATGTTTATCTCCTTGTGTTTGCCAAAGTTGAGACTATTTTCCTACAATGGTTCAGTGTTGGCCCAGTGTCAATGATTTGCCCAAGGCATGTTTTCTGTCATTTGCCCTCAGTCAGATGCTTAGAATCCACAAGCAATTTTGCCATTTTCCTACATTGTTGAAAGCCATTTTTGCTACTGTGTCATGTGTGCCCTTCATGGTACAAACCTAAACTGTTGTCTTGTATGTCAATGTTAGGTCAAAAGAGGCAACTCTGTTAGGTAAATGGTTAGACCTGATAGTAGTTACTTCCCTTAGATGCTGTTGGCCTGGATTTTAGTTGACAAAAGCAATCAGAGATGCAACCCGAATGGGGCATTTCTGGAGGAGTGGGGCGTTTTCAAAAACAAGATAAGTGAGAAGGTACTGGCACCTTCAATTCAGTTGCTTTAGGTAGATGGGACTCATAAACCTTGGATAGTAACTCATCTAGGAGATGTGCACCACAGAGTGGTCTAAAGTGCTCTACATTATGGATCACTGCCATGTGAGAAAACTTGCCAGTAGGTTCCTTGGGGTCAATATTTCTTTCCATGGGTTTTCCTAGGTTTTCCTCCACCATTAATACTAATCCCCATGTATAGTCTATCGTGTGCTGAAAAATGGCATTAAACCCTAAAACAACAACAATATCTATGAGATAGAAAACTCCAATTTCAAATTTCTGCCGCCTTGCGGCTATACCCATTAACAAGAAAAATTAAGGGAGTAAACTCTAACAGAAAATCCTGAGATGAAGTCCCCTTAGACGGTCTGACATTCACTTCCACATCAATCTGGCAACTCCTGAGACACCATTAGTGCCAAGCTGTATCAGCATTCATCGTTCCATTGGGTCCACCAGCTGTGTGGAGAGGGAGCATTTGCTGCATGGGCAACAACTGATTCTCCTTACCACCCTACCCAGACTTTGTAGTTCCACATAGCTTCACTGGAAAGGACACTCCAGCATCATCATAATGGCTTTGGCACAACATTGGAAGTAGCAGGTTACTGGTTCTAAGTCAAAGCTTGATTGGCATAGAGCTTGATGTAGGGGCTACTTCTGACAGTGGGAGAGATCACTATGTCTCACTGGACAGCTACTGCCTCAAGGTGGGCAGCCTGCAGTCAGTAAGTTGCTGCCTGCCATGGCCTTCCTGCTTCACTAGGTGCGTGGAGCTTGTTAGAGAATCATCTCGACAGTTGGGCTACAAACTCCACACCAGGCATGACTCAAAGAAGAAACAAGAAGACTCCAACTCTTCATTTTGCAGACTGGAACATCAGGACTATATGTCCTGGATTGACTGCTGACCTGCAGCAGATCCATGATGCACAAAAGACTACTATAATTGACAGATAACTCTCATGCCTGAATATTGACATTGCCTGCCTCCAGGAGATTTGATTGGTCAATGGCAGCACCATCAGGGAAGCCAACTACACCCTCGAATGAACTAGTATCGTCATTGAACCTCTGTCATCAAGTACTGAGAGAATCCATGCCCTCTGGCTGTCAACATCCTTAGGCCCAGACAATATCTTCAGTCTGTATGCCCCAACCTTCTGCTCCACCCACAAGAAGAATACTTGTTCTGTGAGGCTCTGGTTCAGGCAATATCCAGCGTCCCCAACACTAAAGGCCTCTACCTACCAGGAGACTTCAGTGCTAAAGGGGAAGTTAACCATGATACCTGGTCCACCTGCCTTAGCTCTCATGGAAGGAAAGATCAACGAGAATGGTCAGTGAGTACTGGAGATGTGCTGCTCCCACAACCTGTGTGATTAACACTTTCTTCAAATGCAAGGAGATCCACTATGTGTCATGGAAACACCTATGTTCATGCCACTGGCACCAGGTAGACCTTGTTACATTGTATCACCAGACATGCAGTTCTGGCCAGTGTCCTCCTCACCCACAGCTACCACACAGTGCTGAATGCAACATAGACCATTCCCTCATGGCCAGCAAGGTGCAAATAATACCAAAAGAAGCTACACCATGGCAAGAAGAGAAAGGTCGCCCACACATCAACACTTGCTGTGCAAGCAACCCAGCGAAAACACAACAGTTTATCAGTAAAATACAGGAAGCTCTCACCAAAGCGACACCTGATGACACCATTGACTCCAAGTGGTAACACCTCAGTGACGCTGTGTACAATTCAGCCATCACTGCCTACGGGAAGAAGGAGCACGAAAATGCCAACTGGTATGAGGCTAACTGGTAGGTGATTATGCCTGTGACTGTGGCGAAGAGGAATGCCCTTTTTGGCATACAAGGATGCACCTAGCCATAGTGAACTACAAGCCTTCATGACTGCCAGGAACAACACTCAGCAGACTGCCCACTGCTGTGCCAACACCTAGTGGCTAAAACTCTGCACCAGTATACAGACAGCTGCTGACACAGGAGATGCAAGAGGCATGTGTGAAGGAATCAAGGTGACATACCCCACCCCTCCAAGACTGACCCCCCTCAAGTCCAAGAATGGCAAAGTTATTACAGACCAGGAGGAACAGCTGCAGTGATGGGTTGAACACAATCATGAGATGTATGCAACTCAAAATATTGTCAACGACACTGTCCTGGATGCCGTCCCATACATGCCAGAGCTTGGAAAAGTCATTGACTGTCTTTACTGTGAGAAGGCTCTTGGAAGCTACATCCTTTCACCTGGAATCCTCAAGAGCAAGAATCCAGCACTGATCCAGCCCCTGCACATACTCTCTGTCTTTGCTGGGAAAAGGGACACGCCCCCCGGGGCATAATCATTTTGTACAAAAACTTAGGAGATCATAGTGACTGCAACAACAGTTGGGGTATCTCCCTTATCAGCATCATCAGAAAGATTTTTGCCCGTGTTGCCTTGGCATGCTTGCACTTTCTAGCCTCCAAATCTACCCAGAGTCCCAGTGTGGTTTCTGAGTCGGCCGGTCAACTATAGACATGATATTGTAACTACACCCATTGCAGAAGTGTCTTGAGCTGCAGATGCCCCTCTATATTCCCTTCATTGAACTGTAGGTGTTTGACTTATTCAGTCGGAGCACACTTTTCAGGGTCCTGCAGAAGACCAGTTGCTCCCCCCCTCCCTTGGACTGATCTGTTATTATGTCATTCTTCGAGAACATGCACAATAATAGAGCAGCATCGGATGCCTTTTCAGTTATCAGCAGAATACTTGCACCGACGATTTTTGCCATATTCTCCATGGTTCTCCAGTATGCCTTCAAGGACTGCAGGACTGGACATACATATCAGGGCTGATGGAAAGCTGTTCAACATGGCCCATCTCCATGCTAAGAGAAAAGTCACAGAGGTCCTCATTTTGACTATCAGTGTTAGGAGAGGTCCTCATTTTGACTATCAGTGTTAGGAAAACAAACATCATGGTGCAGGATGCAGAATCCCCTCCCTCCATCACCATTGATGGGTACAACTTGGAAGTTGTTGAGAATTTCAGATACCTCAGGTCCACCATCTTCAGATTAACTCTCTATTGATTCAGGGGTGAACAGCAGAATTGCCATGGCAGCAGCAGTGATGGCCAAACTGAACCAGAGTGTCAGAAACAACTTCAACCTCACCAAGAAGACCAAACTACCAGGCTTGTGTGCTTAGCACACTACAACAACAAGACATAGACCACCTATGCGAGACATGAGAGGAAACTCAACAGTTTCCACCTGAGATGCATTCTGCTCATCCAGTGGCAGGACAGAGTACCCAACTCTGAGCTTCTGGAACATGCTAACATGAACAGCATGTTCTCCATCCTCAGCAAGATGCACCTTCGCTAGCTCAGCCAGCTGCATTCTCAAGAAAATGGACCCAGCTGCATTCTCAAGGGCCTGCTATGTTTGGGAGCTAGCAGAAGGTGCATGACCGACTTGACAGCCAGGTCTGCATTACAAAGATGTCTGCAAGAAGGACTTAAAGACGACAAAGATCAATGTCAATGATTGGGAGACCTGTGCTAACAACCGCTCCACCTAATGCCTAACTGTCCGATGGGGCATTCAAAAAGCTAAGGAAGACAGGAACATAAAGCAAGCTGAAAAGAGACCCAGGAAGAAGGCAAAACAACAACTTAGTCTAGAGCTACATTATTGTCTCCCGTAGACAGACAGATGCCAAAAGAAGGCTGTTTGCCTATTTACTTAAACAATAGTAGACGATACTTGTAAAGCGAAATCAGTTCCTCATATAATGTTTAATATGTTAGAATAAATTATATTGTGACATATAAAGGTAACTTGAGCAAGTATTGTAAATAATTTTTACAGCAATATTATTTGCAGCAATATGTTTACAGTAGTAAAAAGGATCATGATTATCACGAAAGAGTTTTTCAATCTGATTATGTATATATTAGTATCACTTAAGACTTCTAAGCCATCAGTATTCTCATAATTTATTTTTACTTGATATGAATGTTCAAACAACTGCTATGGCTAAGAAGCTTTTATGACTAGGGTAGTTGATTAAGATTATGTGTCAGTTTGTCTGAAAAATCAGCCACAAGCATGTATCCAGCTGGCTGATGTCCCAGTTTTTGGGTGCTGTTCCTAGGATTGTTGTTGCTCCATGGAAAAATATGTTAATACATTTTTTTTAAAGAAATCGATTTGTGCATCTAATTGAGCTGGTTTAGCCCACAACTTGAAGCAGTTAGTACATTATATATATTAATCATTGTAATGTGTATTTATATTATATATACATAGTTTTTATGCATTTTTACCTACCATACATATGCTCATTTTAAAACCAATGTGATGGGAAACATATTTTTGTTTGTGGCCTTAAACATTCTCAAGTGACATAAAACATACATATTTTTGTTTGTGGCCTTTAACATTCTCAGGTGACAAAACAGGTCAGTATGGATAAAGTTTCAGTTCATATGTAAGTCTAAACTCGAAGCTAATTTAAATTCAAAACTCCTTACCATATTTTGTAAAATTCCTTGTTTTGAAGCTAACCTTGCTTCTGTCCTATGTAGGTCAGTGCTTATCAGAGATATCTTTATTAATTACCATATATCCACTTCTGTGCAAATAACATTGTTGGCCTGTTTACATTAAAACAGGATATGACTGGTTTAAGTTAAAGTACTTCATGGGTATATTAGCCTTTTTGTGCCAATGTCTGCTACAGTGTTACAGGTATGTATGTATGTATGTATGTATGTATGTATGTATGTATGTATGTATGTATGTATGTGTGTGTGTGTCACAGACATTTTTGGTGGCTTATGTTGTACTTTGAATTGTGACCATGACATTTCTGTAAGCATTAGAGCCGTGCTCATCTTCATATCATCCATAATGTTTATATCATTAGGTAAATTGCTTTTGTAAAATACACACTAATATCTGCACAACTCAAAGACAGATTCATTACATCTTGAGGTCATGGATATGATATTATCTTTTACCTACCACATGTACTCGCTTATAAAATGGGTCCAGCTGCAAAACGAACAGAACCAGATCTACCATTGCATTTTGCATAATTCAGTGGCAGATCTTTTTAAGTACATGTAAAAAAAAAATTCATATATATGTTAGTAATCACAATGATAGATCTGTAAAAGAAATGATAAGGTCAGTTGTACTTGAATTTTTGCGAATTTTTTAGTGATTTGCAGCCTGCCATAAATCAGCCTTTTGTTAATGAAAACTGATCTCAGTAAATGTGTGATAGTGAAAAAAAGAAACAAAATCACTCCCAAAATACTCTTTTAATATGCCCATTTGATGATAAGTCTGATTTTCATATTGCAAATGTTTTAATGACATTTTCATTATTTCTGGGCAATCTCAGAATACTTTTTCCATACTTTTCTCCCTTCTTTCTATAATTTTTCTGCTTTTAATGTAATGACCCTCACTTTAAAGTAGATTTTTGGCTAGGAGTCGTACAACAAAAATAAGTTTGTTGTGATTTTGGATTATTTGGACTGTTACATTTGTTCAAATATAAAGCGATATGGTGTTATGATAACTCACAAAGAGTCTGCGGCACTCAAAGTTGTCAGTGGACCATGCCAGGACTTGTACATACCTTTAAAAACAACACTAAGGTGGACTACATTATGTATATGTAACTACATAAGAGATACTACAAAAAGGGGCACAAAGATAAATTCATTATTTTTTAAAGGTATGTGCATTGGGTCTTAATTTTATTTTGAAAATAATCTAATGTTGCATTAACTAATTAACAGGTGAAAAGTTCAGTAACAACATGTTTATGGAATAGTTAATCAGCACTTTAGTAAGTGTAGGGTAGCCTACCTGTATGTAAATATGATAGTTGTCTAAATCATCAGATTTCACACCTGAATCAGAAGTATATATTCAGGTAATGACATGAGCCAGTCATTACAGTGATACTTTTTGATGCCGAAACAGAGACAGTGTGTGTGTGTGAGGAGAAAATAGCACAGTCAGTGTACAACAAGGCTTATTACTTGTGACTTTGAATTGTGGGCAGTGGTCAAAATGGAGAAACCTTTAGTAGGTATGTCAGTAGTTGAATAGGTGGCAAGTGTAGTAGTTGAATAGGTGGCAAGAGTAGTAGTATGAAGACCATGGTATAAATGCATTTTTCAGATAATGGCAAAGGTATTTGAACCTTGTTCAGTACAAGTTAATTCCTTCAAGAGAATTAGTTTGTATGAATTATCAGAAATACATATATATTTTTTCAGTTTTTTTTAGAGCAATTAAATGCAATGTGATCTTTAAGCTCACCTGGTTGTTAAGTCCTGTTAACTTATGGTATGATCCTTGAATCATGCATTGTGTCAATCATGCATTGTGTCAATCATGCATTGTGTCATCTATGCATTGTGTCAATCATGCATTGTCAATCATGTATTGTGTCATCTATGCATTTTTGCAATATGCTTCATTAATTTACAAGATTTTTTTAAACGTCTTTTAAAAAAATCATTAAACAGAATGTGTCTGAATTTATCATGACATGAAGCTTCTTAAAAAAATTGTCACATAATAATAATAATAATAATAATAATAATAATAATAATAATAATGACTTTGTATAGTGCCTAATCTTTCGAAGTTCTAAGCGCTTTACACCATCAGTAATGATATGACTACACTACAGAACAACAAATGACAAAAACAATGAAATTGGAAAACATAACAAACATGCTGAAAACATATAAGATACAAAACATGATTACGTCGCTAAGTTTGTCCCTGCAGTCGAAACAGGTGAGTCTTAAGAGCAATCTTAAAAGGGACCACTGTGCCTTTGTGTCTGTGATATAAGTCTGCCATCAGTTATGGTTGCCTTTTCTAAAACTAGCCAGGGACGGATACTGTGGACACTGTATCCTTGGGCAAAGGCACTTTACTCCAAATACCTCAGCACTAAATAACCTACTGTATTTTATGTTGCTGTGTTGTAATGCACCAGACCAAACTAAAAGTAGATAAACCTTTAAGCTAATAGAATTGAGCATATTTGAAAGAAAGTTTCTGTAACAGATGCTGTTTCAGATAGGTTTGATGTTGATATGCTATCAAATGTGGTCACTACTAATACAAATTGGAGACTACTGTATTTGCCAATTTGCCTATTAAATGAAGTGATCTTGTGTTTTCCTCCTTGCAAAAAACAGCTTTTTTAAATACATGATTCATGAATTTCAAAGCAGAAGTTATTTAAGTTAGTAAAATAATATACCTCAGGAATAAATTAATTAATCAGTAATTTTTAAGCTAGAGAAAAGGATAATGAAATATAAGGATCCTCAAAGTCGATAAAATGAATTATGAATAATGGTACGCTGGAAAAACAGTAAAGTGTTTTGCAGTCATGTGGAACAGATTTGTTGTATTGTGTCCTTTGGTGAGACACCTTATTTTCATTGCCAAGATAAACTAATCAAAGCCAGTTGATAAGAAAAAATTATATTTCCATTTAAAATTGTCTGCAATTACCATCTGTATAAGTCTTTGGTATGATTCTTCTGGGGTTTGAACCTGTGATGTCCAACATCTGAGGTGGTTAGGACTAGTCACTTAGGCCACTGGAACAGGTTGCCCTTAGATAAGTGTAATTATTTCTACAGAAGGATCATTACATATTGGAGTTTAAAAAATTCATGTGCAAACCACAAAAGCTAAAATAAAATTGGTAAGGCAAAAAAAAAAAACAACCCACATTTCAAGTTGGCCTACTGTCCCTATTTTTTTTGGGCCAACCTTGGCACTTTTTTTCTGCTGTGGTAAAAATTTACAATTTCTTTTACATTTGTTTTTTTTTTTTAAATTTCAAAGTCCTAAAATTGATTTGTACATCCATTTGAGCCAGTTTTGCTCAGTACTTTAAGCACCTACTACACGATTTACTAATCGTTATAATATACAAAAAAGAAAGAAAAAAGTTAGCCATACTTACATACCTAACCTAATTTTAAAACCATAGGAAACCTTTTTTTCACCTAATCTACTAAAAATAGCAAATTCTTATTAATTATTATGAATATCATTCTGCTTTTAAATACCATATATCTGCATATTTGTATATGGTAACAGATTGTTCCTTTTTTCATTGAATACATGCTTAGATATTTGTTTCTGTGTATAAAAACTGAAAAATTCCAAGAATATGCAACGAAACCAGCAAAGTAATCACAGTTTGTGTACATCAATGAATGAAAACCATAATTATTAGGTTTATTTTGGGTTTACTTGGTTTCAGTCCACAAGAAAATACAAGTATACTGAAAATCACAACTTCACACATGAAACAAAAGAATCTGCCATGTTTTATTGTCAAACCATCATGTACCTCATTACCGCACATACATAGCTGTGTGAATATAACTGGTTGCAGAAATTGTCATTGAAAAGCAAGATACAAAATGAAAATACCTGGTAGATATAATGGAATGAATCTTGACTGCAATTTTCAGAGATACTGTAGTTAAAGTGTATTTTGGTAGTGATGAGAAAGTAGAAGCTGGACCCTAAATATTACTAAGAAAACCAAGGAACTGATCTCCCTTTTGTGCAGTCAAGTATCAAAACGTGCATAAGAATAATAGTAATAGCAAAATAAATTGTATTCCAGTATTTATAATTCATAGTATATAAAGCATATGAAATAAGGATTTGTTTTTTGCTTGGTTATTTTTTTTTAAAAATATTATCCATGGAAAATAATTCACATATTCATGACTGGATTCAGATTTTAATATTATCCACAATGTAAGTGATAAACAAAAACTTGAATTTTATTACTTTTCTCAGTTAATAAATGGCAACACAGTCTTCTGATTATTTTACAATTAAGTACTATTGTTTAAAAAAATATTGTTATATCAGTGTGATTTAATGGAAAGTAAAACATGGGTCTGTCAAATTTCAAAATTTTGATTAAGACATATAACTTGTTATTGTTATTAAGACATGTAACTTGTTCCTATTAAGATGTGTAACTTGTAATTGCTATTAAGACATGTAACTTGTTGTTCCTATTAAGACATGTAACTTGTTATTGCTATTAAGATATGTAACTTGTTATTGCTATTAAGACAAGTAACTTGTTATTGCTATTAAGACATGTAACTTGTTGTTCCTATTAAGACATGTAACTTGTTGTTCCTATTAAGACATGTAACTTGTTATTGCTATTAAGATATGTAACTTGTTATTGCTATTAAGACATGTAACTTGTTATTGCTATTAAGATATGTAACTTGTTATTGCTATTAAGACAAGTAACTTGTTATTGCTATTAAGACATGTAACTTGTTATTGCTATTAAGACATGTAACTTGTTGTTCCTATTAAGACATGTAACTTGTTATTGCTATTAAGATATGTAACTTGTTATTGCTATTAAGACAAGTAACTTGTTATTGCTATTAAGACATGTAACTTGTTATTGCTATTAAGACATGTAACTTGTTATTGCTATTAAGACATCAAACTTGTTATTGCTATTAAGATATGTAACTTGTTATTGCTATTAAGACAAGTAACTTGTTATTGCTATTAAGACATGTAACTTGTTGTTCCTATTAAGACATGTAACTTGTTGTTCCTATTAAGACATATAACTTGTTTAAAGGCTATTATGACATTAACTTGTTAAGGCAATTAAGACATGTAACTTGTTGCTATTAAGACATGTAACTTGTTATTGCTAATAAGACATGTAACTTGTTAAGGCTATTAAGACATGTAACTTATTAAAACAATTAAGAGATGTAACTTGTCGTTCCTATTAAGATATGTAACTTGTTATTGCTATTAAGACATCAAACTTGTTATTGCTATTAAGACAAGTAACTTGTTATTGCTATTAAGACATGTAACTTGTTAAGGCTATTAAGACATGTAACTTGTTAAGGCAATTAAGACATGTAACTTGTTATTACTATTAAGACATGTAACTTGTTATTGCTAATAAAACATGTAACTTGTTAAGGCAATTAAGACATGTAACTTGTTATTGCTATTAAGACATGTAACTTGTTGTTCCTATTAAGACAAGTAACTTGTTATTGCTATTAAGACATGAAACTTGTTTTTGCTATTAAGACAAGTAACTTGTTATTACTATTAAGACAAGTAACTTCTTATTGCTATTAAGACATGTAACTTGTTCCTATTAAGACATGTAACTTGTTAAGGCTATTATGACATGTAACTTGTTAAGGCAATTAAGACATGTAACTTGTTAAGGCTGTTTTCAATGATAAGCAAACCGTTTCTTCACTTTCTCAAATTCTGTCTGTCTTGTTCTTGTCATTGTAGCACTGCATTTTTATCTAAAAACATTAGAGTAGAAATACAATTATGTAAACATAATATCTGAAAGTTACAAGTCATAAAATATTTTTTTGCAATAGAAATGTGAAATTTGAAAACAAATATTCTTTGAAGGCATTTAGAAATACATTAACAATGAATTATTACAAAATTTAAAAAATGCAGTACTCTGCCCCTTTCTTTGTCGTAAAAATGAATCTTTGTTGTTACACTTAGATTGGTCAGGTGCTGATGTACATGTAAAGTTTATTACCTGTATATATAACCATAATTTTGATTTGTATGCCAGACCTGTGTCATTGTCAAAGCCAGACTAATAACTCAAGTACAAGACACGTGGTGGTACACTGCCTGTTCAATTATTCCCAAGTTTATGCTGAAGCACGTTTATCCATGTTTTTTTTTTGTTTCTTATAATTGTTCTCAAGTAGATTGTTTGGTTTGATTTGTTGATTTAGACATATCAGCACATGTAGGTTATTAACTGATATTTGAAATAAAGTACTTTACTAATTGGCTAGAATAACAAAAATGTTTCCATGTACTATAAGAAATTTGATGAAATAAAATGAAATTTCTTAGCTTTTAAATCTATGTCTAAACTCCATACATCACCAACATTCATCCCAAAAATTGGCATTACATTCTTTCTTCATTGTAAGACATTGTTAATGGCATAGTGTCTTACAGTGAGACCACCTAATAATGAAATACATGATGATACACAATACTGCTTAATTAAATGGTATCCATAAACATACCCAGCCAATACAGGAATGGTATTATAAGGAAGGGCCTTATGGTGAGTGAGTACTGTATGAATGAGTTAACAATTTAACACAGTAGCATGAAGGTCATTTAAGACACACTAAAATGGGCATTATTACAGAAAAGTAGACATGTAGCTCTACAGTGGTACTAATATTATGGACTTTCTAGTTGCAGTACAAAATACCAATGGAAAAACATATTTTTTTAGATCAGATTTTTTTAAAAACTTAAAAATCACGCATGGTAGATATCCAATTTTATGTTCGGATGTTACACTTTTTGACTTCAGATCTAATGCAGATCATTCTGAACTATACACAGACATGACAGCCTTTGTAAAAATTGGGATATTAGGGTTTTGGAGAAAAATGTGTACATGACACAAAATTGATAGGTCCAATGAGAGAAATATAAAAATATTTTTTAAGAAACTCCAACTTTTACCCTTATGCACAGATGCAAGAAAAATAGCCTGTGAAAAAAAAATGTTTCTAACACAACTAGGCTGCAGCCTAAACTTAAATCTCTTGCAAGCCAATTTATTTTGATGTAATTAGACGCAAACCCCTACCCCCACCCCATAATGTATTTCTTGCTTGTATTTCAGGTAAAATGACAAAAATCACCATGGTTTAATGACATTTCAACACTTACCAGTCAATATGAATATTAAATAGATGCTAAGTGTTAAACATTGGCTCTGCCTTTTAGTAAAAGGGGTAGTTAATTGGATTTAGCTATGTTATCAACGGAATGAACTCCCTCACTATTATGACCCATTGTGATTGAAAGACAGGATGTCAACAGAGAACTGGTCAAGAGTATTGGGGAAAAAATAATGCAATATGAGCCCCTTTAGACAAGAAAAAACAAATTACTAATGGTAAATTCAATTCAACTTACGGTAAATGATATCAACAGGATTTATTAGCAGGATTATATTATATCATCATAATGACTGGTGAAAAGAGCACAATGTCCTTGACTGATTGCATCACCTTCCCTTGACTGTGTTCCAACATTTCTATTTCCTCATGCCTTCCCTTTCTGATGTCTCGACCTTCTTGGACTCCCTAGATTTTACTCTTTATTCAACTTTTCCCCTTATGGACATCATTCATCACATTTTCCCTTTTATTTCTTTTTTTTTTTACTCTGTCACAGAACTGTCAATTCCCATCTCTTTATTTCCTTAAACCTGTTAACTTTAGAACTTGTGCATCTGGCACTAAGCCTAACCTTTGAAGAATGATTATTTGACATGGATTGGAAGTTCAGCTGTCTCTTCCTCAAACCTGTTTCAAAATAGCCCGCTAATTTAAGACATGGCAGAAATTTAAGAATAAAGGTCGAAATTACCCTTCTTTAAATACTCCTTTGGTGTAAATGTGCTAAAAAAAAATTAAGCTTGCCTCATTCACCTTAAGGTTCACTGCTTATTCAAAATTTGATACTTCATACTAAGAATAGGAAATATGAAAACAAATGTAGTGATTGACAATTGCAAAAATACAATGGATCACATTTAAACATAACTTTATCAAAAACACACATAAATCTTTACAAATTCCATTGAATTATGCTCTTATTGGGTATTACCAATATGAAATAAAAGTAACAGTCAATTTTCTTTGTTTTTCTTTTTAACTAAGTGGTCAGAGCTTCTTAATATTTGTTGCCAGAATGATTTTCAGTAAAATATTCATTCAGTATAAGAATCACCACTCCAGTGGCCTAGTGGTTAGAGTGTTCACCTTGGATGCAGGAGGTTGTGGGTTTGATCCCTGGCCTAGTCATACCAAAGACTTACAAAAATGATAGCAAATCAGGACTGAAAGAAATTAAAAATCGGATCAGAGCAGTTTGTAGACAATAAGAGAGGGTCAGGGTAATATATTACTTTGAGTTTTAAAAATGTCACAGAACATAAATTTCTTGTAGTCATAAGGAATTGAAGTATGTAAATGTACTAGTCCTGCTAAATCTTTACTGGTCCCTCCAACAAAACAATGTCTTTAACATGGTGAGATTTGCTAGTTTAGCTGTGTACAATCTCCTACCACAGTGTACTGCAATTATATTAGGGACCAGCAATGTATCACTCTGTGGCAGGATCTTGAGTCTTTTCAGATAAAATATTATGTCTGTCAATATCTGCAAAAAACATCGTATTCACATGTATTATGTAATGAGCCTTAAGTCCTAAATAAAGGAATTTAATTAGATAACAATTTAACTTTGATATTAAGTCCAGAATCTAACTTGTACCATATTGTTTAAGTTGGGACTCAAATGATTTGAGTAAACTTTAGTTGTCAGTGATACGAAGACCTGGATTTCACCAGCACTTACTTCATTGTAGACTTAATGCATGATCAGAATCCAGCAGTCTGATTGGTTAATATTAAAGCCTGATATAACACTGACCAATCAGTAGTCATCAGTCTGTTTACTTACCTTTGAAGGTTGTGTTGGTGTAATTAAGGCAGGTTCCATTTAGGCAATTGTTTTACATTATATGTACTCAGACAAATTCCACATGCAGGTTATTTGTATAAAAAGATTTTTTAATGTCCCCCCATGACAGCAGTATGGCATATAGTTGTCTTTGTCCATTAATCCAACTGTCTGTCACACTTTGGTTATTTTGTATGTTTAGGTCAGGTTTCAGTCATTGTGGTGGGGCATAAATGCTTTGAAAACACATTTCTAGTTTATATATAATAAGTTTGATTTACAAGTATTCTGCGCTATTTTAATACATTTAGTTTAACTTGCCTTTTTGAGAGAAAATTGCAAGATGTTATAGCAATGTCATTGTCTGCAGCATCAACACACTGTCAGTACAGTAAACCGTTTTTTGAAATCCTATCTGAATACCCAGAATTATCTGAATTATTCAGATCCCAGCAGAATTTGTTCTTTGTTTATATTTTTACATCTATTATCCAACATAGATTATTTAAGTACACTCCTTTTATCAAGATAATATAGCAGTCCGAAATCCTAATCCAATTGAAATCATGGTGCATTATTCAAAATCCCCTAATCCTGTTGAAATCATGGCGCGTTATCTGAAATCCTAATCCTGTTGAAATCATGGCGCGTTATCTGAAATCCTAATCCTGTTGAAATCATGGTACATTATCTGAAATCCTAATCCTATTGAAATCATGGCACATTATCCGAAGCGTATAATCAACTATGTGTGGCATGTTTAATTTCTTGAAATTTGGGGCCTTTGATGAGGTTGAAGTCAGTAGTGGTTTAAAATTGGTCTTTGCTAGATACCAGACCATCCATGCCTATGCTTTTGACAAAAGCTGAACAGTTCTCCTACATAGGTAATAAGGAAACGGAAAACAATAATAAATTAAATGGTGCTTTTTTTCTGTGGAATATACATGTACACATATATAAAGTAAAGGTTTCATCTTAAGAAATTTGTTAAAAATGTACTCAAACAACAGGAAAAGAAATGACTTCATGTACATTTGCACCTTATTTACCTTCGGTTAATATAACACATTATATTCCAAGTTTTCTTCCAGGACTCCCCACCCCCACTTCAGATAATCAAGATTGTGTTGTCCTACTCAATTATTATAGTTGCATAAATAACAAATTGAGATTTTCTATGTTTAGACTACCGGTACCAATTATTGAAAGTCAAAACCAGTGAAACTGATTTCCACATTGTCAATAAAGATCGGATTTCACTTAAATTATGTCAATAATTGTAATATCTAGAGATTCAACATTTACGGAACTGAACCTCATGTAGGATATTTTATCTTTGTACCATTTAGGTACATGTAGCTTGCATCAATTAAAGCTAGACAGGTGTATGCTCAACATTAATGAATTAGTAATGTATGTGAGTATAATCATGAGGATATATTTATGGGTAATAAGACTAATTGATTAATGATGTAGTAGTAGAATTTACATGTACCAGTAGGAAGGTATGTCACACATTATATGTATGATGTTCTTTTTTCTGTCACTGTCCATGACTAGAAAAATACATTATTCCTGCACAACATTTGGCCTGACATTACCTGAGAGCAGTCTCAGGAGTCACTTAATATACATGTATTGAGATCTCAGATTAATGTCGACCTTACTAAGTGTAAACAGGGAAGTACATGTAATTAGTTTCTAGATAAGTTGCATTATATTAGTTAGTTATTAAGTCTTGTAGTGCCAAGATGTTCAGGAACCTTTCAGGTAAATGTTTTAAATTAGTTGGACTGTAATAATGTCATTCTGGGGGAGGACAAAAATTATTCTAAATGAGCAATCTTAGTGAAGTGAGAAAAATATCTTGAAGGCAACTGGTTGTTTACTTAAGATCTCTTTTTGTGTTAATATGGTTTACATGACCTTAGAAGTGTAGGTTTCATATTTAATTACCGGTGACCCTTGAATCAGGTTTGACTTGAATGTTCAAGGCCTGGTCATTGAATGACTATTGTAGAACTTTCAATGCATGTGTTATGATGTTTTTTTTTTCATGGAGAATTAGAAATTCTATTTTGTTACTATTTTGATTTTATGTTTTAAATATATAGTTCATATATATTGAGGTTATCCACCAGTAACATCAGTTGCAACTATGGTTTGAAAGCCTGCCAGTAGCTTCTCTTGGGTCAGTGGTTCTTCCTTGACCAGTTATACTTGCATAAGCTATCCTGGGCTGAAAGTGACATTAAACCATACAACAATAACAACAACAAATGGGTCAGTGGTTCTTATATAACTAGCTATATTTGCATAAGCCATCCTGTGCTGAAAGTGGCATTAAACCATACAATAACAAAAACAACAATTGTGGTTTCAATTTTTGTTAAAAAACACTATGTAGTGAGACATCTGTGCATGTGCTTTTCTGTGCAATTAGAAGTGGAGTACCACAAGGCTCAATTCTAGACCTTTACTATTTATTTTATTTATTAATGACATACCACTTTTACTAAGAGACTCAATATCATCAACAGATCTCTATGCAGATAAAACAACATTGCCAGACATCTAAAACAAAGCACGAACTCTATAATGTTCCTTTCAGAATGCCCGAAACAAACTCAACAACTGGTGTATATGCAATGGCATGGTGGTAAATACTGGTAGACCTAAAATATTACTTATCTCAACACAGCGAAATAGGACAAATCATGATAGTGATGAACTATGTCTGACATGGAAGGATACTAATTTGCAAATGGTCTTTTATGACGTTCTGGTAGATAATAACCTATCATGGACTGAACAAATCAAATATATCAGTAAAAAAAAGTCAATTCATATATATGGCTTCTCAGTAAGATGAGACATTTTCTCCCAGAAAGGCACAGAAAACTATTTAATTAACAGTTATATACAACCCTGATTTACTGTAATACTGTGTAATACTCAAATGATAAAAACGTAGCAAAATTGGCACATTTACAAAAAAGATCATTTGAACTAATATCAACCCAGAAAGAAAGCAAGGAAAATTTATGTGGTAAGTTAAAATCATTACCTATGAAAGACCGAATCCATTTGAGAAAAGTCAAATTAATGTACAAGGATCGATATCCAATAATAGTGCTGTTGAATACTTACAATCACTATTCCAGTATACTAGATACCTGGCAATACTCCCCACCTGTGATCAATGTCTTCCAAACAGTATAAAATTCCCAAACCAAATAAGGAATTATTTTTAAAACATTTCCAATATTTTGGAATTTTGATCTGGAATAGTATTTTAGTTGAGATTAGAAATGCCCACTCTATTTCCTTCTCCCAAACCCAATGTATTCAGTGGCTTCATAGATGCAGCTAAATTAAATAAATTCCTTTGTATGAGGGCCTCTAGGTAGTAGTGATGGGAATCGGTTAGAAGTTCATAATCGATCATCGGTTGCACACAACTTACTGATAATCGATTATAATCGGTTGCTAACTTTCTACAAGTAAGTTTTAATTTTTGTTGTTACAGAGTTACATCTTTGTTCAAAAGTTTAAAATGTAAAAAAAATGTATAGAAGTTAATCTCTCTCTCTCTCTCTCTCTCTCTCTCTGTATATATATATATATATATATATATATATATATATATATATATATATACTTTAACCTCAAAAGCAACTTTCTTTGGCTTATCAGTTTTATGCAGCTGAAAGACTTAACAATCCCCCAGAACACTTTTATTCATATGTGATTTTTCAATTGTTTAAAGTATAGAAAGAAATGTTTTTCTTGCTTGTCATTAGTTACTAATACTACAATCAAAGCAGTTTAAACAAAACAAAAGAACACCAATTACAAAAACTTTCAAACTAACTGAACTATTTATCAGCAAAATCATGTAATGTTTGAGCAATGCTGAACACAAAAATCATTTTTCAGAATACTGTTTCTCCTTGTGCTTGTTACACTGACACTACCAAATTACCAATAGTTAATGTTTTTGTTTAAGAATATTATCAGGTCCACATTGTCACAACTTAAACGAGCCCGTTTCTTGCTGGCAAGATGTCCAGCCAGACTAAATACCCTCTCACTGGATACTGATGATGCCGGAATACTTAGGTACTTCCGAGCTAGTAAGCTAAGATGGGGGTAGAACTGGCAGTTTTGTTTCCACCACTGTAACATTGTGAGATTGGTATCATATGGAGTAGCAACTAGATATCTAGAAACCTCCTGGTGGATGACATCTGTTATTGGCTGTTGACTTTCACCAAGGCAAACAACATCTTGCAACCAATCATCCATGTCAACATTGACCTTTGCTTTCTTGTTTGGCGGACTAAGTGTAACCACAGTTTTAGTGTTGTCATCTCTGACATTTAGTAGTGATGGTGCAATTGGTAGAGGTGGCAATGAGTCTGAAGGTTGTTCATCACTAGTCCCTGGCTCCACTTGGACATTCACTTTAACATCAGCCATATCAAGAGCAACCTTCAAAAGCAGAGCATGTCCATCTGCTCGCTCACTGTCAGATAGAAACTCCAGATCCTTCATAGTATGATTCAATAAACAGCCCAACAGAGCTAGATCTTTGTCCTGTGTACTATTGTCAAGTTCTTGTCTCATTACATCTTTAAGTTTAGCGATTGAAGGTAGATCATCAGCATTTGTTTCTATACATTTGGTAAGTTTAAGAAGTATTGGGGTAACTTTATGAAGGGTTGGTGATTTGTCTCTGCAAACACTGTCTGTTGCATTCAGGAACGGTGAGAGAACTTCCACAAGTTTTTCAACCAATGCTTGTTCGTCAAATGTATAGACATAATTTTTCAATGTTGCGGCTGCTGACTTGCTTATGTTTGGGTCACTGATAACAGCCATAATAGCAGGTGTTTGCTCAAGCAGTCGTTCAAGCATGTCATGAGTGCTATTCCATCTAGTTGGAACATCCATCTTGAGCTTGTGTCCTCTAGCACCTATGTCAAGTAGTAACTGCTGCTTTCTCATTAACAAATCATTTATGCTCGTGCTTTGATGGAAAAAAGTCACCAGTTTGCGCCCCTTTGCAATGATTCGTGACAGTTCTGGTATAGCTAAAGCTTTTTTCACAATAAGGTTGAATCTGTGACCATAACAACCAAATCGAGTCCATTGAAGTAAATCAAAAGCCGTGATCTCATTGGCTGCATTATCAGTTACTCCAGTTGGTGTTGGAAGATTCCATCGCCTCTGAGTGGCCAACAGGCTTTCTTTTATATTTTCCCCAGTGTGACTGCCTTCAACTTTTTGTGTTTCTAAGACAACACTTTTCAATTCCCAATCTCTGGAAATAAAATGTGCAGTCACTGTACTATAACTTTCTGTATTTAATGAAGTCCATGCATCGTGAGTAACAGCTATATCAAGAACATCATGTAGTTCCTCTTTTACTTTTTTCTCAGCCTGGTCTTTCTTCTCAGCTAGTTTGGAGGACACTAATTTACGACCTGGAATTTCATACCTGAAAATGTAAAGTTTGAAACATTTAGTCATGGTAGTCAAACAAGACATGTATTTGGAATATTTACTGCATCTAAATATAGTGAAAACAATGAATTTATTTAATGTTTATTTAGACAGGACAGCATTATATTTAATTAAATACTGCTTAATTTAGGTATGAAAATTCAAAATTCAACAGTGTTGACATCTAGAATTAAATGGATTCACACTTTTTTTCTTTTCTCACTGTCAGTTTAAATAAATATTACTAATTTTTAATGTTATCATTTAAAACTTACCTTGGATTAAGAAGCATCACAAAGTTTCTAAAATATGTATGGTCAACAAGGCTTAGCGGAAGAACTTTGCCAACAATAAGTTTCAAGAGTGCATCATCAATTTCTTTCTGCTTTGTAGCTGACATCCTTTCTGTTGACTTCTTAAATTGTTCATCAATCTTAGTCTGTTTGGGTGGCTGGGGGGAAACATCAGCACCTCTTGCTGTCGCTGATCCCATTTCCTTATGGTCATGATCAAGATGAAAGGCCAAATTTGTAGTATTGCCTGGAATGTATTTGAAATAAATGTTTTTATATTGAGAAGAAAATAGAGCAAACAACAAATTCTTTATGCACAAGTATCTTAAATGAATGGAATGAAATTATTTAAAGAAAATCAGGATTAAAATTAATATTAAATTTGTATATATATTTTAAAATTAATCTGCAACATTTTAAAAAGTTATTTTATGTTTTTAAATAGTCACGTGTCTCAGGGAATATCTGTAACAAACCTCAGAGATCACTTTTCCGTCATTATCATATATGCCTAAATAGCAGGATAATCTTGTGATTATTTATGTATTTCAATCATAATCATGACATGGAGCTTTATTATGAAAAGAAATTTGAAGTATTTTAACAACAACACATGCTATATTAGAGGAAAGCACAAAGTACACAAATGATTTAATGAAAATAAAATTCTTGATTTAAAATATTTGATACTGGAATGCCATGAAACGTTTTTCCGTGTGCGTGCGTGCAACTCATTTATTTTATACGAGGTTGTTCTGTCTCCTAATAATTGCATTCGTCGTTGAGGACATTATTTGTTTCCAAATTTTCCAAAAAAATCTAACTATGGTGTATGTTTATATATTTGGAAGTTATGAAGGGAATAAATAATTTAGCTTTACTGTTGTGGATCGGAAGGCTAATATGGTTCCACAGTCCTAAAATGTAACGCGTATCACATGATAATTTCGTTTTCGTGTAGCACCACAAAAAAATTAGAATATTGTTCATTTTTTGCACTATGTATTGGAGAATGTGTTTGCCAAAAATAAATGTATCCCCGCGTTGATTTCAATGAGAATAGCTGGACCTACCTTTGTTTGCATATTCCTTTCTGCAGAGTTTGCATATGACCTTCGTTGTATCTAAATTCTCCTTTGTCGGTGGACCCTCCTGTATTTTGTAAAATCCAAAATATGTCCATACACGAGAACGAGCTTTTCCTCCAGGATATGGATATATTATTTTGCGATCGTTTTCATCCATGGCACGTGTATGATATTTAGCGGGGTTTTAACATTTTGTTCGGAATCCTCGGTTTTCTTCCCAACAAACAAAGGGATTGAACTAGTCTGTGCCAAGCGCTTCACAGTTGTCTCCCTTACCATGCAATCGATTATGGCGTTTCACAATCGATTGGCGAATTGGTTCACTCAACCAACTGATTATCGATTATAATCGATAATCGGAACAACACTACTAGGTAGATTACTAGATTAGTTCTTAGCTACCGGTAATTGTGTTACCGTCTTTAAACAAGGTTAATATTATTATTATTATTATTCATATTATTATTATTATTATTAATATTATTATTATAGGGTTGCTCCAGAATATTTATTTTATGTTTAGGACTTAGATTTGAATGAAGTTGTAAAAAACTTTAAATTCTTTTAGTGGCAGTTTATTATATGATTTTTCTTGTGAGCAATTACCAATGTATAGTGGATTGAGTATATATGTATGAAGTAACATTTTATGGTACCTCAGCACAAATATTAGTAATATGGTGACAACTAATGGTAAAGTTTGAAAAATGTGAAGATTTAAATACTGTAATACCTCATTGTATTGCTGTCCATGGGAGTCAGAGTATACTTCCTTACAGTAAGACTGTCTTATAGTGAAATATATAAAGCAGTAGTCCCTAATTATAATGCTCTCCATGGGAGTCAGTGTATACTTCCTTACAGTGAGACTGTCTTATAGTGAAATATATAAAGCAGTAGTCCCTAATTATAATGCTCTCCATTGGAGTCTGAGTATACTTCCTTACAGTGAGACTGTCTTATAGTGAAATATATAAAGCAGTAGTCCCTAATTATAATGCTCTCCATGGGAGTCAGAGTATACTTCCTTACAGTGAGACTGTCTTATAGTGAAATATATAAAGCAGTAGTCCTTAATTATAATGCTCTCCATTGGAGTCTGAGTATACTTCCTTACAGTAAGACTGTCTTATAGTGAAATATATATAGCAGTATTGCTCATTATAATGCTGTCCATTCAGTATTTACAACATGTCATTAATGTATGCAAGGCTGCACATTTTTAGCTGAGATGCATCAGCTCCATTTGCAAGTATCTTTCAGTTGATGCCACTAAAACACTTGTGTGTTCATTAGTACTTTCAAAACTGGACTGTTGTAACTCAATTCTATCTGGTTCATCTCAATATCTACATGTACTTGAAACTTCAAAAAGTTTGTAAAGGTTTAAGTTGCTTCCCTTTTTGTGGTGGGGTGCTTCCAATTTATTTCAATTAATATAGAATACCCACCCTGGCTCATTTTGTCAGAAATTGAAGTAGTGATAGAGAGATGCAAATTTCTGAGCACCCAGTCAGCGGTGCTGACAGTTAAATTAATATACAAATCAAAATTTAAATAACAATTTAATATAATTCAAACAGTAATCTCTCAAGTACAATTAAGCTAATATCATATCACTCCACTAAGTGACAGCCTAGTTCTTCCTTTGAACTAGTGTGTAATTTTCCCTTCTGTCCTGAGTCCTACTCATCTGTATGTTCTTCTCTTCCTTTGTCTTCCTCCATTATCCCTTCTACTTCTCCCTCAGTCTTTCCTTCTCTCTTTTGTCTCCCAGAGACTCAGGCCACAGCTGGGGTAATTCCCTCTGGTTCCTCAAACTTTCTTCTATCTTCTCTTTGTCTCCCAGAGACTCGGGCCACTGCATTGGGTACTTCCCGCTGGTACCTAAAAATGCTTCTCTTTTGTCTCCCAGAGACTCAGACCACAGCACTGGGTACTTCCGTCTGGTCCCTAAAGCTTCTGTTTTGAAGCTTTCTGATTATTCCTTGAATAAATCCGCCTTTATGTATGATCACGGAGTAGGCCCTGTCCCGCCAAATTTTTGTAACACTACTAACTTTTGATTCTCAAGATGACATATTTAAACTAAAGATTCTAATGTCTGGCATGCCTAGCTCAATTCCGATTGGACTTTGGGTACTAATGATCAGACATCGCCCCTCCCAACCGTCTGTTAGATGTTTATGATAAAATTGGACGCTGGCTTGTCCCAACAAGAAATCACCACTTACCTGTGAACAAAGTTACATAACTGACTTTGGCAAAAATAATTCGCGCGCCTTGAGTTTATGATTATGTCAGTAAACACAGCTGGACACCTAAGACATTTTGCCGGCGACAAATTATAGCCTCTGGGTTTCACACACCCAAGCTAACATATGGCCTCTTCTATACCATGACAAAGTTCAAAACAAAGCTGCTCAGATCATCTTTTAAGAATACCAAAATCAGAGCACACCTCCCAGTGACTGCTCTGTACCCTACACTGGCTATCCATAGAATCCAGAATCAAACACAAAATTTGTTCTGTGTGCTACGTTTCACTGACTGACTCTAGTCCAGCAATTTACCTGTCCAGCCTCACCAAAGTGTACACACCAGCAAGATACTTACGCTCCTCTTCGACAATGGTAAACTCATTATTCCCACTATGAAAACGAAGTCATATGGACAATGTTCTTTTCCATACCATTGCCCAGCAACGTGGAACAAATTGTTATCACTTTCAAGAGTGCTCTCATTTTTTTGTTTTCCAATTTCATGTTTTTTATATTTTTTTGTAGTCATATCATTATACATGTTGTAAAGTGCTTAGAACTTCTACAGATTAGGTGCTATACATTTATTTATCATAATTATACTGCCTTGTATCAAGACTTTTTTGAAATACATAATGCATTATTCCATTTTTATCATGCTATCCATGGGAGCCCTAGAGTTTATTTCCTTATAGTGTGATTATCTTATAATGAAATGCGGTATTCCCTCATTATAATAACATCCATTGGAGTCGTGGAGTACACTTCCTTCTTGCAAGAATGACATAATGAAATATATAAAGCAATATTCCATCATTATAATGGTACCAATTGGATACATAGAGTACACTTTCTGATAATGAGACTGTTTTATAATAAAATAAGATTATAACGGTATTCCCTCAATATAAGACTTCCATGGGAGTCTACGACTATACTGCCTTATAGTCATACCATCTTATAGTGATGATACATATAATTTTGTGATTGCTCAGTTGGTAGAGCATAATACTTGCAATCTGAGGGTGACAAGTTCATTACTCAACCAGGTCAGCCTTGACTGACTGCACTGGTGTATTTTAGGTAAAATACTTAACTCCCATGTGAGGCCACAAGGCAGCTGAAAGAATCAGTATGTGCTTTATGCATGAATACAATTCACTAGTATACTTTTCATCACCCCTCAATCATCTTGATATTTAAATATTTACTTCTGTAGCAGTCTTTTAGCTGCCTTGTCACAGGAAAATATTCAAAATAGCTCTTTGCTGTAAAAAATGAATGTAAAAAAGAGGGGTTGGTGGCAGTGTTGGTTGATACACTCCTCTTCTGACAATCGTATGTTTATTTATCCTACTTTAAAAACAAAGTCATATGGACAGTGTTCCTTTGCATACCAGGGCCCAGCAATTTGGAATGAATTGCCCATTGAAATCAGACACATAGACACCGTGCTCTTTCAAGAGTGCACTTAACACTCACTTTTTTTTATTGTCATATCATTATAGATGTTGTTAGGCGCTCAGTACAAAGTTCTCATTATCATTATTATTATTATTATTATTATTATTATTATTATTATTATTATTATTATTATGTAAATATGTAAGCCAAGTTGGCTGTTCATTTGCAGCCCAAGTTTTGCATTTTATCTCCAATGCTAATTTCACCATGCCAAAATTCATTGATTTAAAGGTTGGACATAAAACTTCATAAAAGAACTTTAGTGGCACATTTGCAAGTTGATAAAATATGCATAATAGAGATGATGGTCTGTTTATTTAGCTATGCATTCAATACTTGTACACCTTCTATATATTTTTATTATCAGCTAGTTGCTTCACAAGTTCAGGGTTTACATGTACAGTTATGTGATAAGAGCTGTTTGGAAATGTTGGAATTGCACAGTGTGCTGATAGACTAGAGTTTTTTATTTTAAGAGGACTCCATTTTGTTGGCATAGTAATCCCTCATTATTGTACCTTTTATTGTAACACCATTCCTGTTAAAAGGTGAGTATAGTCATTGATCCCACTTAATTATGTATGTTTATATTGAAACCTGTCTTGAAAGATCTGCTATGTGAGACCACCTGTCTTGAGAGACCATATTCTCAATGTATAAACTTATTGATTACATAGCATTGTGATCTGTTATGAAAGACCACCTACCTTGAGAGACCACACTTTTTTGATAGAAAGAGTGGTTCTACTGTGTGTGTGTGTGTGTGTATATATATATATATATTGAATTTCATTATAAGGTTGTATACTCTGTAGTTTCCATGGGCAATGCTAAATGAGGGAATACAGTCATTGATAGGCTTTTCATTCACAGTAGCATCTCAAGTTCTCAAACCTCAAAGGGACAGACATAACAATTCTGTGAGGTTGATACCTCAAGAAATCGTTTTAATACAATTACAGGCAAACCTTTAGCAGCTGTGTTTTGGAAGTGGGGAAAGTCACATGTAAGATTTAGATAGGTGACTGCTTCATTGATGTAGATTTCTACATGATAGTGCTGTCTTAATAATGTAGTTAAATTATTGAGAGTCTTAGAAGTGACCTGGTATGTTTCATTATGGCTGTCACTGCCTTATTATGCATAAGCACAGCACCAAGCGGTAACACTATGCAAAAAAAATCAGATACCAAGGATAAGACAAGAATTATCCAATTAAATGGTCCATTACCGTCCACCATATAAGACTGCAGCAGCATTGCTTGAAGGAACATTATAATTTTGTGTCCTGCATCGTAAAAGAAAAGCTTTTTGTTCTTCAGATGATTGCTAGATACACAGGACCTTGGTTAATTTTATTCAAGGACATACATTCTGCCAGACTTAATTACCATTTAAGTGTGATTTTTGTGTTTGAATCTTCTGTATTTGCAGCTGTGAATTTCAGATTTGTTTGAATTATATCATCATGGGAACAGTTTTAAGAATTTTAATTTCAATTGTTTTGCCTTCTGGTTTTAAATTTTACCTCATGGCTCAGTAATCATGTATTACCTATTGTATCATATGGCAGATTCTAGTGTATTCTAACAGCATCAAATGTGTTGTAAAACACCAAGTCCTTTTGCAATAAATTTTGATTTTATCCTGAATATGACTACAGTCATAATACCTCATTCTATTTTGAATACATATGTGGTCATAGTATCCCATTTTATCTTGATTGCAGCCATACTAGACTACTATGTGTATGTGCAGTGTCTCTAGAAACACATGTTCACCAACACAGGAAATGGTTCAAGTATGCATGCACAGTGAAATATTTTTTAATAAACTTGGTTGGAAAAAAAATTGTTGGCTTGAAAATCGATCAATAAACTGATGGACAACAACTCTGATGATTTTGATGATGATATTGACATAAATGATGGGTTAGAATTGAATCAAGTTGATGACAGAAATGATGCATGGCTTCATGTACTCTTTGACATTGATTCAAAGAATGAAGCTGACTTTGAAGGCTTTCAAAAGAATTGGGTCTGGGATGATTTTTCACCAAGATTGTAGCCACAATTTAAATAGAGAGATTATTGTTATTACTGACATTTGGACAAAAATTATACTGATTTATTACCTTTATCTTACTAAAAGATTTCTAGGATTAATTTGTGACAAACTGCGCATTAAAGTACATGTTCTAGAGTGAAGTAAACAAATTGTTCCAGGTGTTTTGTTGTCCAATTTTAGTAAAATTATAATATAATTTAAACTAACAGTGCTAGAAACTTTATTAGACCAAAATACTAGAAATAGATAAAACAACAAGTTCATAAATAAACTGAACCCTGCTTGATAAGAATCCTAGTGTACTAAACATTTTTTTAAAACTATAGCCTTATATTACTATTATAAATGAAAACAAGAATATAAAATGTTTGCATAATACATGTACTACATAAATCATAGCTACAAAACATAAAATAAATTGATGTGGTAGTACAATAGTGATATCGTATATACAATAAATTAATAAACTTACATACCTCTACAGCTGGAGATGTGCAATCATTATAGTAGACTACTAACTGACAAGACAATTCATAATGTAAGAGCTTTACATGCATTGAGGTATTTTACACAGATATTGTCTGTGCACTGAAGGCATTCAGTTCATCCCATTAAAAACACTTTGCACATGCAGCATGAACTCACTATTTTGAAATAAGACACAATATACATTAATCACCCTCAGGTATCATTGTACCTGAAAAGATACTTGAGTACATGAATTTAATAAATAAATAAAAGGGTTTATACAATTCTGTGACAATACTCATCCAGCCATTCCATGATGGCATACACGTCCGGCAATTAATGAAGGCATACTTGTCCAGCAATTCCATGATTGCATACTGTTCCAGCAATTCAATGAAGGCATACCTGTCCAGCAGTTCCATGATGGCATACTCACATGTGTCATTCATGATGGTGAGTCATCTGATCCAGTCTCAGTCACCAAAGCACTCAAGCAGGGGCTATGTGTTGGCCCAACCCTTTTCTATATGATATACATATTGTGAGGGGATTTTTTTAAATGTGACAATTCAAGTGACAGTTGCATCACAGTTCTGACTGACAGTTATTTGCTCCATGTTCAAGGTAGATGTTTAAAAGTGCATCATAATGTCTTGAATATATGCATCAAGGTGCTTGATTCTGTTATGTCACTGAATACATTTTCACAAAAGGTATTTTGATTACTTAATAAATCACATCAGAAATGACAAATTATTTAGCAGATGACAAAGTAATGGGCAGTTATTTTAGTTTTCAGACCTTGATTACAATTAGTTTTTTTTTCTTCAGTTTTAGCCATGCAGCATGAAGGTAATTTGCTCCATTTACTTGCAGACACATGCTAAAATTCATTCACTGCATGGTCATATTCTGCCTGTTGTAGAGGATTAACAACTTAACATTTTAATGTGAAATTTATCAAATTTTTTTCTTCAGGAAGGATGCCAAATGATGACCCTGAAAGTCGTGAGACGCTTATTGGCCAGCCAAATGGATATGCTAAAATCCTCATTGAGCGGTCAGTGTACAATCAGAAATATTTTGATGAGAACTATGTGCCAGGATACAGGCCAAATCCCTCCTTGAAAGAGAAACTTCAGCAAAAATGCATGCACTGTCAATGTTCTGGAAATTGCTGGAAAAATTTCATCCTTACATTATTTCCTTTCATAAACATTTTGCAGAATTATCGCATCAAACAGGATCTACCTGGTGACCTGATATCAGGACTAACAGTTGGCATCATGCATCTACCGCAAGGTAAGTCATTGTTATATCAAATATCGTCCATGTAACATTATAGATTAATTTACTTTGAGGAATTCTACCCTTCCATTATGTTAACTCCCAATGATCAAATATTTCTTAGATTATGGTAAGTACTCTAAATTTTTGTGTTGCGCTTTATTTCACTGGGAAAAAATGGAGGGTGTATACATTATCCAGACAGACAACCTGTTATTCATTAATGTTACTAATAATGCTTATAAGTTATTCTTATTAAGATTGTATTTTGCACATTCTGAAATATTTTGATCTTGCATTAGAGCATAGTAAGGGGCTATTTATCAGTGTTTGTGGTATTTCTTTTACATGATTCGGGGAGGGCATAGAAGGCAATGCCTGCCTTGGGTGCCATTTAATCTAGTGCAAAATTTCAATAGCCTTGTCTTTGATTAACTCTAAAATATTTGTGATTTTGGACAAGTATGCAGAGTTTACTTTCGTTCTGATGACACAATGGACAGGGAATGTTCAGCTATATATTTAAAGGCTGTTGTGTTGTGATCTTGAGTGTATTTCTGCTGTGTAAGTAAAGTGTCATTGTAGTCTCAGATTTTTTTCTTGGAAAGTCAACTGTATCTAAGCAACCAGATAAATTGATTATCCAATCAAGTTTATTACTTTTTCTTTATGATCTGAAAATACAGATTGGTTACTTTGTTCATGACATGTCTTAATATGAGCCATTGTATATTTGTCTGTACACCTGAAACAATCTGTTTTAAATATACACTTAATCATTCAGAAAGATATACATGTACTATTGTTTTCAAAGCATGAATTAAAAATTATAAATTAATATCAGAATATGGCCCATATTAACCCTACCTGGAATTCTTTCAGTCCAAATTTAAACAAAGAACATTAGTTAACCTGGTTCATCTAATTGAACCAAAATTGTAGGAGCACTGAAAAAAATACCTTACAGTATTCAACAGACATACAGAATCTATGTAGATAAATTTCTTGCAGTCAACTGTAATGCAGACAGTCCCATTTACATTGCTGTTACAGTGTGGTATGGACCTTGCAACTCAGCCCCCAGGACAAGCTTGGCTTAAATATCAAACTATCAGAATATAAATTTGCCTCTTTACAGTAGGTTTAGAACAAATTAATTTCTACACCGAGTAGTCATCCCATCACATGATTATCTAGCAATTAAATATGATATTTCTTCTTCCACATCTAATACTATATCTTAAGTGAATATCCATGGTGAATCTAAAAAATATTTGTGGTTACTGTTACAGTCTTGTTTGATTCCATATATATTTGGTGCCTCAACTACTAAATCTGACCTGACCAGATTGAACAATGTGAGCTCACACCAGAATTTTCTTCAGATAATTAATTGTGAAAAATGATGCCTGTGTCAATTGTCCTGTTGATTTGGAAGGAGAGTTACTCTTTGAATTTTAATTTGCTAGGAAAGTTTACTTTGAAATGTTACTGGTTGTTGAATCTAAAAAAAATTCTTATGTTCTTGGCATCTGTCCGTCTATGGGAGACAATGGTGTAGCTTTTGTTTATCCTCTTTTTAGGTTTTTTTTCCCTGTCTTCCTCTGTTTTTTGAACTCCTTGCTTGACAGCTAGGTGCCAGGTGGGACAGTCATTAGCACAGCTCTTCCTGTTGTTGACACTGATGTTGGCTGTCTTCATGTCCTTCTTGCAAACATCTTTGTTGCACAGCTGTGGACTTTCAGTCGGTCGTGCACCTTCTGCTAACTCCCCATATAACAGGTCCTTAGGAATGCAGCCTGGGTGCATTCTCTTGAGATAGCCAAGCCAGTGTAGGCACCTCTCACTGACTATGGAGAACATGCTGCTGTTGGCATGTTTTAGAACCTCTGTGTTGGGTACTTTGTCCTGTCACTGGATGCGTTGAATGTGCCGCAGACATCTCAAGTGGAAACTGTTTTCTCTAGTGTCTTGCATAAGTGGTCCATGTTTCGCTGCTGTGGAGGAAATGAGCTGAGCATGCAGGCTTGGTAGACATGCAGTCTGGCAACACGGGCAAAAGCCTTTCTGATAATGCTGAGGAGGGAGATGCCCTAGTAGTGCTCAACCCATCGGTGCAGTCGCTATGGTCTTCTTTTTTCTTGTACAAAGTGATGATGGTGTCACGCATGTCCTATGGAATATATCCCTGTTCCCAGCAGAGGTAGTGGAGTATGTGTAGGGGCTGGAGCAGTGCTGGTTTTCTGCTCTTGAGGACTTCAGGCGGAATGCTGTCACTTCCATGAGCCTTCCAACAGGCAAGGCAGTCGATGGCTTTTCTGAACTCTTACAGGGTGGGCTTTGTGTATAGCTCCTCCATGACAGGCAGGTCTGGAATCTTGTCCAGGGCAGTGTCACTGACATTGTTTTGGGTTGCATATAGCTCAAGATAGTGCTCAACCCATCGCTGCAATTGTTTCCACAGGTCTGTGATGACTTTGCCCATCTTGGACTTGAGGGGTGGGGGGCTCTCTTGGAGGTGGGGGGACCTGTCGCCTTCTTGATACCCTCATACATCCCTGGTGTTGGCAGCTTTTTGTGTACTGTTGCAAAGGTTAAGCCAGTAGGTGTTGTCTCAGTGGCGGGCACTCTTCTGGGCGTTGTTCCTTGTAGTCCTAAGGGCTTGTAGTGTTCTGGGGCTATGTGCAGCCTTTTATGCCAGAAGGGCTTTCCTCTTTGCCTCAGTCACAGGCTTCATCTCCTCATACCGGTCGACATTTTTTAGCTCCCTCTTCCTGTTAGCTGTGATGGCTGAGATGTACACAGAGTCACAGAGATGGGATCACTTGGAGTAAATGGTGTCATCAGGTGTCACTTTAGTGAGAGCTTCCTGCAGTTTGCTGATGAACTGCTGTGTTTTCTCTGAGTTGCTTGCACAGCAGGTGTTGATACGAGGGTGACCATTCTTCATGGCGTGGTGCAGCTTCTTAGGTAATATTCGCACCTTGCTGGCCACAAGGGAATGGTCTGTGTCACTGTTGGAACTGTGGTAGCTGCAGGAGAGGACACTGGCCAGTTCCACATGCCTGATGATGACGAGGTCTAGCTAGTGCCAGTGGCATAAACGTGAGTGTCTCCATGACACCTGGTGGATCTCCTTGCATTTGAAGAAAGTTTTGGTCACACATAGGCTGCAGGAGCAGCACATCTCCAGCAGTTGCTGACCATTCTTGTTGATTTTGCCCCTAGTGTAAAAGCCAAGACAGGTGGATGGGGCCTCATGGTCAGCTCCCACCCTAGCATTGAAGTCTACTAGTAAGTAAAGGCCTTCATTGTTGGGGATACTGGATTTTGCCTGATCCAGAGCCTTGTAAAACTTGTCTTTCTCCTTGTGGGTGGAGCAGAGGGTTGGAGCATACACACTGAAGATGCTGACCAGGCCTAAGGATGTTGACAGCCGGAGGGCAAGGATTCTCTCAGTACCTGATGAAGGAGATTTAATGAAGGCAACTAGTGTGTTCTTTATGGCAAAGCCTACACCATGCTGCCTAGGTTCATCCAAGGGCTTCCCCTGCCAAAAGAACGTGTAATTGGCTTCCCTGATTGTGCCGCTCTCAGCCAGTGGTATCTGCTGGAGGAAGTCAATGTCGATGTTCAGTCTAAAGAGTTTTAAGTCAGAGACGGCTGTCTGCTGTGCATCATTGATCTGCCATATGTCAGCGGTCAATCCAGGAAACATGGTCCTGATGTTCCAGGTTGCAAAAGAAGAGCTGGAGTTTTCTTATTTCATCTTTGAGTCTTTCCTGGTGCAGAATTTTGTGGCGCACTTGTCAAGATGGTTTTCTAAACACCACGCACCCAGTGAAGCAGGCAGGCCATGGCAGGCAGAAACTTACAGACTGTGGGCTGCCCAGCTTGAGGCAGGCAGTAGCTGTCCAGTGAGACCTGGTGATCTCTACCACCATCAGAAGTAACCCCAGGTGCCAGGCTCTATGCCAGTTGAGCTTTGATTTAGAACCAGTAAACTGCTACTTCTCATGTTGTGTCGACACCATACAACAACATTGGAGTGTCCTATCCAGTGTAGCTACGATGCCTTGTCAGGGTGGTATGGAGAATCAGCTGTTGTCCATGCAGCAGATTCTCCCTCTGCACGCAGCTGGTGGGCATCAAGGGAACGACAAATGCCTATACAGCTTGGCACCGTCATCGCAGGAGTTGCCGTAATGTCAGACCGCCTTAGGAACTCTGTCTCTGGATTTCCTGTTGGGGTTTACTCCCTTAGCCTTTCACATGAGTGTGTGTAGCCACAAGGCAGCAGAGGTTTAGAATTGTAGATTTCCTTCTTCTAGATGAGCTACCAGCTAAGGTTTACAAGTCCCATCTACCCCGAAGCAACTGGTTTTAAGGCACCAGTGGCCCGCCTTCACCCCTTCACTTGTTAGTGGATAACGTGGTCCGCCGGACTTCAAATATAAGCCACTCGCAAAGGCCAGGAGCTGGATTTTAGTTGACAGAGGCAGTCAGAGACACAAGCGTATGGGGCATTTCTGGAGGAGTGCGGCACTTGTCTCCCACTCCGACCCCAGCAATGTCAACCTTAGACCACATTGAATCTCAAAAAGTAATGATTTTAATATTGAATTTATGAAACCTTTTTAATTGTTTCCAGCTTTTGCACTGCTAGGCTTGCAAAAACTGGTAATCATTGAACTTGTTTCGTACATTCAGTATAAAATGATCATCAGTATATCTGTGAGATATTTCAGTTCTACTCATAACTTTTTATTGAATTTATTGATTGAAACCAAATTTACTTTACGGATTAATTCTAAGAAAAATCAATTCAAGTTTGATTTTCAATATCTTCTGACAAAATTACAATTCTAACAAAATTTTATCTCTGTAACATTGCAAATTAGATTTAACAGAGTTTCATCAAACATAACTAGGGTTGAAAAAAGAGCTATTGTCCACAGCCAGTTGAAATCATGACATGAATGTACAAGTAAAAGAAGAACCTGGGGAAAACCTGTGTTAAGAACCACTTACCCACAAGAAGCTACTGGCAAGCTTTTCCACATATCCACATTGGCCAAATCTGAATCTCGAACCCACACAGACAGGTGAGATGGCAGTGATCAGTAACGGAGAGTGCTTTAGACTACTTGGTCACTCGGGGTCCCGCAGGAGAGTTGGAGGGCAGTAAGAGATAAATTAAAAATAATGCTGCAATATTTTTTCCACGGCAGGACATTTGGAGGGCAGTCAGAAATTAGTATTGAAAAAAAAGCTGCAGAGTTTGTCTTCTGTGCAGGAGTGTTGGAAGGCAGTTACGTACAATATGCTGGAGATCTTGATAGTGATATAGGATGCATGCTAATATCTGACCATAGTTTCGATTTACTTTTAAAAAAAGCTGACTATTGATGACTTTTTAACAGGCATGGCGTATGGCATGTTGACTGGACTTCCACCAGTGTATGGGTTGTACTCTTCATTCTTCCCTGTCATCTTGTACTTCTTCTTTGGTTCCTCCAGGCATATATCTGTCGGTAAGTACTGTATCATACGTGCTTGAAAGTAGACAACAAATATCCAGATCTTCCATAGCACAATGTGCTTGCAGATCAGGACCGATATTGTTTGCTCTACTGATTACTCCTGACAAACTGCACAGACCCAGATCAGCTGATGTATTATGCAGAATCAGGTCTTAGTCTGTGCAGTTTGTAGTTGTACTAGTCTTATGGTAGCAGTTATCTATTAAAAAACAAGTGACAACAAACACTTTTCCTTGTTTGGCTCAAAATAAATTTTCATATGATACTTTTTTTTTTACCAAAATATATCAGTGGCAACTGTATAAGTATTGTAAACACAGTACAGTTTCTGTTATTTGCAGATTTAAAAAGGTATTTTTTCATTGCAATAAATGGCATGTATGGTACTCATGCAGGAGATTATTGATTTCCCCAGAATGTTCACATTTTTGAAAATGGGATTTCAAATATTAATGGGGACAGTTTTAGTACAAGCACATTATCCTAGAATAGACCCTTGCAGTATGTTTTAACAAAGTTTATAAGATAAATAACTTATAAGGAATAAAGATAAAACGTATCTTCATTATTGGCACATAATCAGCAATCATGTGTTATGACAATTGCACTGCGTTACGTGCATTTGAAGTGCATAGATCAGTAGAAATATTATCAACGTATACTGAAAATTACAGGTCTCCTATTGTATAACATTGTCAAGTTTGCTTGTAAAATGCTTTGAATAGCTAAATATTAACCAATTAATAGTTCTTATTGTACAATTGCAAAAAGTCACTTATTTTTTATGTGGCAATTAATAAAATGCATGTTAGAATTGGGCTTTGATAATATTGGTTTGTTTGTTTGTTTTAGGGTTTAACGCAATTTTTCAGCACACAATAATATTGGTAATTAATATGTGTTTTACTGTGATAAATTTAAATCCAATGTGACTTGATTGAGGAAGTCAAATGGTTTTCTTATAATAGTTATGGTTCTCATGAACCAAACCAAACCTTTTGAATAAATTGCCTGTGTTGATGTAAATGCACCTATTGATTTTGGCATCAGAAGGTCAAAGGTCAATATGCGCATAGCATATTTTGTCAGTACAAATAGGTTGTTAATAGGTAATTAGCTGGAAATTAAGCTACATCATTCAAATAACATCTGCATGTCTGGTCTGTGCCAATATGCGGTTATGATTAAATAATTTCTTGACAGTGAAGTTACAAACATCATTTTAGTCCATTCAGGTGGTGTTTGTGCTCATTAATACTTGTAAATACAATGAACATCATTTAACTGAGTTTGCTGTCACAGAAAGATTTTTTAAATAATTCTAGCAAAGACCAATTCTTTTGAATGTTTTAGCTTTGAAAGGATAATAGAAAATTGTTAATCATACAAAGTAATAAGCGAGTCTCATTAAGACATATTCATGAATAACTGTATGTTGAGTAATAAACAATTAACTATCATGCATATTTTAATGGGAACATAATTACTAAACATTAATTGATTTATTTAATCCATAAATTCTGCATTCCAGATCTAGAAATCTACATTGGGGACCAAAGTGTAAATTGCCTTGATAATCTGGAAATAATCAGTCAACAAAGAATAGTGCATGAAACACAATCAGTCAGATAGTATAGATTCACATTAGGTTGGATGTGTGTTGATTTGTCATTTTGTGATTGGTCAAATTCTAGTGGCATTTTTGTTATAATATGATCACTTTATCATGTGTAAAAAAAAATCAAGTAGCATGACTATTATAATCAACAGATGTAAAGACAGTGGCTGTTTTTACTATTTACTGATGTTGATGTTAATAATTAAATACAAAAACTGTAATCAAACCATCCATACTTTTGACTTAAGATATGGTTAACAAATTATGTGTGTCATTAGTTCTGACTGTTGTTTATCAATTGTATGTAACAATTACAAGACTTTTGATGACTGTACAAAGAAAGTTAACTGATTTAAGCTTTGGACACTGTAGGGCTGTATTTCAGATAAAAGACAATGTCAATTGTTTGGTCATTAGAAGCTATCACAGTTGTAAAAGATAACTTATGAAATTGACTGCATTTATTAATTTACCTTAGCACACATAGCTACAAGGTAAATGTTTTTATTTCTTGTACATTTTACATTTATAATGGCAACATTATCAAGCAAGTGTGGACAAGTATAGGTACAGGTCAGCATAACAAATATTTGCCAGTAATTGTTCAAACTTATATTTATGTATGCCTGTTGTAATAAAGTGAAATAATCAAATCAATAAATGTATTAATTTATTTTAGTTATTATTGAATACATAAGTACAGCTAGCAAATACATGTGAAATGTATTTGATATGATGAGATTGTAAAATAAATAACTGATTAATCTGGACATGTTTACTAGGAATAAAGGTGTCAAGGTTAAAATAACTGATTAATCTGGACATAATTTCTGGAAAAAAAGGTGTCCAGATTAAGGAAGCTCCGTTGTATTTTATATCTGTACTTTTGTGTGTATAAGTCATGCCCTTTCAAATGTGTGTGTCTGTTGATATATTTAGTTGTGTATAGTAGACAGTAGGATGAGGAACACATATTTTGCTTTGATGAATAAGCCAGGTGTAGATACATAAAGAATTGTTATACTGCAAAACAATTTTGGTAGTAAGACCTTTTTTGTTAATATTATTTCTGTTTTTCCAATTCTGATATTAAGACTATAGTCATGTTATATTGTTCACTGATATCTTATGTCAGAAACGATGAAAACCATATGCAAATTTAAGTCAAGATTAGGCATTCATTTCCTCTAGAGACAAGTATATTCAAGTCATATTTTGTTTAGAAAGATCTTCATATTGTTGCCAGGAGTATAAGACAGTGTAAATTGTTGGTCAATGAAATTTTCATTTTGATTTAAATATTTTTTAATGCTCATGATGTCAGTTAAGCTTGTGATGCCTCAAGTTTCATTTTGCTTTTGTTTTCTTTTGTTTTTAATAACTGTAAGCTTGACAGTCTTTGTACACAAAATGTATATTTATTTACAAGGCACTTTTGCGGTGGCTTGTTTAATGGTAGGATCAACAGTTCAGAAAGGAGTGGCCTCCTACAAACTTGCAAACCCAATTACACCAGCATTAGAAGATACAAATAACAGTAGTAACAGCTCACTCCTCCTTGATGACCAAAATGAACAATATTTACATGTGCAGCTGGCATATGCAATGTCGGTCTCCTTTGTGGCTGGTATTGTACAGGTATGTAGATTGAAAATCTTATATGATGGCTAATTTAATACACGATCAATGAAATCTTATATGAGATCTAATTTAATATACAATCTATGAAATCTTATATGAGAGAAAAATTAATATACAATCTATGAAATCTTATATGAGATCTAATTTAATATACAATCTATGAAATCTTATATGAGATCTAATTTAATATACAATCTATGAAATCTTATATGAGAGAAAAATTAATATACAATCTATGAAATCTTATATGAGATCTAATTTAATATACAATTAATGAAATCTTATATGAGAGCAAAATTAATATACAATCTATGAAATCTTATATGAGATCTAATTTAATATACAATCTATGAAATCTTATATGAGATCTAATTTAATATACAATCTATGAAATCTTATATGAGAGCAAAATTAATATACAATCTATGAAATCTTATATGAGATCTAATTTAATATGCAATCTATGAAATCTTATATGAGATCTAATTTAATATACAATTAATGAAATCTTATATGAGAGCAAAATTAATATTCAGTCTATGAAATCTTTTAAGAAATCTATTTTAAAGTATAATCTATGAAATCTTATGAGATCTCATTTAATATACAATCTTTGAAATCTTATATGAGAACAAAATTAATATACAGTATGAAATCTTATATGAGATCTTATTTAATACACAATCTGTGAAATGTTATACGAGATCTAATTTAATATACAATCTAAGAAATGTTATATAAGGGCTAATTTAATATAAATTCTGTGAACTCTTATATGAAGACTAACTTAATATTAAATCTCTTAATCTTGTATGAGGGCTTATTTAATATATTATCGTTGAAACGAGAAATTAGTTCTAGTGCACCTGCTTATAAGACCAAGTGAGCTTATATAGTACGGTAGTGTGTTCATAGGTATTGCGTATCATCCATCAAGTGCTTGTTACCAATCTGGAGTTCATATTTTTTTTATCCAGTTTCCGTAAAGCTTGAAATCTGGGTTTACATCATAAATGAGTTCAATAATGAGTGAGATCAATTCATATTAATGAGGAGATCTTGCATCTGATGGATTGACCTTGTTGAGTACTTACTATTGATCCAGTTTTGATACAAATTGAGATATGGATGTGTATCATCAAGATTTTGGCATTGATTTAATCAAGAGCAAGTTTCCATGCATATTATCATCGGTAGGCCGAATTTCCGATTAAATTTTAATTAAACTTAAAATACATGCCCATGTTAACAAGATCTTGCAATGGATGAGTTCCATTAGGAAGGAAATTCATGCCTACTAATGATGTGATCTTTCAGCTGATTGGTTGAGTTGATCTCTTTGGAAGACATTATCTGATCAGTTTGTTGATCTACGGTGGCTGAGTGGTCGAAAGTGCTTGCCTTTAGAGTTCTCTCATACCTATGTCCACGTGAGTTTGAGTCTCATTTCTTCCCATGTGGGTATGTGAGAAAGCTTGCCAGTAGCTTCCCATAGGTTTGTGATTATTCCGTATGTCTGTAATTTTTTTCCATGGTTCAGTGATTATTCCATAGTTCATTGATTATTCCATGGTTTGTTAATTATTCCGTTGGTTGGTGATTATTCCATGGATCTTTCTGGTTCTTCATTTACCATCAGTTACTAATAAATAGCATTAAACCACACACAACCAAAACAAACTATTCTGATCCAGTTCTGATCCTATTATTGCATATTTATAATGTAATTTTCCATCTGATATGAAGTTTATTATTTTTACTCCTCTTGAAATAAGTTTAATCCAACTTTCTAAGTAGGTTTATGTCATCAAGATATTGTTTGAGGAAGAATATTGACTGGAATTAATGTGTTCTAATGATGTGACCTTACATCTGTTTGAGATGGTCAATAATCTACCAACTATGCTTTTGATCAGTTTGAATAAATTTGTTAAATAGTCTCATATTATCTTGGACAGGTTTGGTTATGGGTAGCATCTAGGTATATTATTATATTTTATAGCATTTCCTGTGTTATTACTCTGGAGACTGGATTCCAGTCTATTTTAGGCTTTATTATTGTAGACAAATTAAGTAATAGGTAACATATCTATATATTAATGAGATATTCTGCATCTGATTGGCTCAGTTTGTTATTCTAGATCTAGAGATTACATTTCTCGTCCAGTTTCTATAAAACTTGATAAATGGTTTTTTTTTATCAAAATCTTAGATTTCATCACTTATGGGCAAAATATATTGCTTACTAATTATGCCAGTATCTTTAGAAAGAATTTGTATCAGGAAATAGTAAAACAGTGGAATTTTAACAGAATGTAAAATCTGGATTTAGTTTATGTTTTCTTACAATACTACATAAGCCTGCTTACTGAAATGGGCATAGCGTATGTCAAGTTAGCAGTATCAGACCTTTGTTTGGCCTCTTGTTATAGTTTGTTTGCCTTTGCAGTGAGAATTAATGTAGATGTTGTCAAGTGGTCAATACATGGGAACCCTTACATACTATGGTATGAATTAAATTTGGTGTAGTCACATCATGGTACCATTTATTATCCCCATCAGATATGGCACACTGTTTAGCATCATACACACCAGTGGATGTTTTTAAAAACAGCTTATATACTGTTAAGTAATCAGCCCCTATCAATTTAAAATGTAAGGTTTTATTTTTTGCTTCTTTTTTTAATTTAGTTGCTTCTAGGTATTGCACGCATGGGCTTTGTGACGGTATACCTGTCTGATGCCCTTATCAGTGGGTTTACAACAGGAGCAGCCTGCCATGTTTTCACCAGCCAAATCAAGCACGTATTTAGCATCAAAACAGAAAGATACAGTGGAGCTTTCAAGCTTGTAAAGGTAGATAATCTATTATTACATCAATACCACTATGCTCTAGCATTGGAGATATTTGGATACCCTCTGTCTTTACATCTTAACATTTGTCCCATTGACCGTGATTTTGTCTCGTCTTAAATGACTAGTTAAATATTTATCCAGCCTGGTACATAGGTTACCCATGTGGTAACCATCTGCAACAAAGGTATTTATTTTCTTACATTCCCTTCAGTCCCTGGGAAGGAGATAAAGGTAAAATAAGTACAGATACCAATACATTTTTACAATATTTTAAAATTCGTATTGATTCCTGCAGTTTTGTTGGAGAGCACATTGTCTAATGACAATCTAGGTATTACTGGATAAAAACTACATGGAATACAATATTAAGACTTATTTGTGGAAGTTTTTTTTTCAAACTGGAAATAACGTTGACCAATAACTGCCGTTTTATAGCAACTATTTTAACCATCTAACCATGGGTCATGCAAAAATTGAGGCTCATCATGGGGTGAAAAAAGATGCCTCTATTTACTATCGAATAATTATTCATTTGTTTCAGTGTTTAACCCTAACATTTATTTATTAATGGGAAAAACAATTACCCTAAAATAAGAATGTAAATAAAAGTTTGGTTATATTAATCAATTCATCTTCATTGTTATATCCAATATTGCACAAACTTTTAAGAAAAACCTTCATACAGCTATTGATCAGGTCAATACTGCTAGTAAGGGGACTGCAGCATCTTGCTTTCTACTAACATGAATGCAAGAAAACTAAAATTAGTTAAGGTTCAAGGCAAATAAATAATTAGTTGATGATCATTAGGGATTTATTATAAACGTTTTAGCACCTATCAATAATGTGTATTACATTGTTATCATGACTTTACATTTTTGATGGAAAGATAATATGACAGTTAAGCATTTATTTAAATGATATTAATAGTAATAGTGTCTATTGGTAATACATGTAATGATAGTAATAGTGTATATTGATAATACATGTAATGATAGTAATAGTGTCTATTGGTAATACATGTAATGATAGTAATAGTATCTATTGGTAATAAATGTAATAATAGTAATAGTGTCTATTGATAATACATTTAATAATAGTAATAGTGTCTATTGGTAATACATGTACAAGCCACTGGTCATGAGACGTATCAATACATCATATGGTACAAAAAAATGTGTGTAACAAAAGAATATTGTATCTATTGAAAGTGTTATACATGAATGTAATCATTAGTGCATTTTATATAATTGAGTGAAATACAAATATACTTTACACAGTAATTAGAGAAACTCCAAAGGTCTGCATGAAGCAAATTTTGTGATTATTGAACTGTAGTCTTATATAACACAAGTCATTGATATAACATTTTCTCTAATTTTTAAGGCTTTTATGGTAAACAGTGCTAAATTAGTCATCACAGTTTAACTTGTATCATTTTGTACAAAAGTCCTAAATTTTGTCTAAAGTTTGGATTTTTTTTATGCAAAGGGGGGTAAATATTTTCTTCATAATTTTCCACATTGTTGAAAAGTGGTAATAAAATGAAATTCATTGTGATATTAAAAATTTTACAAAATAAAAATAATAATTGTATATGTGCCTGTGTTACGTAACTCTGATTAGAAAGTTCCCCACTCTAATCATAGTGATTGTATAACGAAAATCTCTTAACAATTCTTGACAATATAATAGGCAAGAAATCTAGCCTCTATTTTGCTTTTCTAGTTTCAAATAAAATTCAATAATTGTAAAGCTTTTGGTGGTAAAGTATAGTGTCTAGTACTAATACTAGTGCCCTATATCATAGATGAGGTTATGTCATCATGCTTAGGAGGGTGGGTGTTGTCAACATTAATTCAATATTAATTTATTGATTAATATCCACAGTTATCCAATACCAAAGAATGATAGGTATGATTCCCAGGCATTTTTCATATTCTCATATAAACTGATCATAAATCATCCATTGAACTCTTTCATTTAATGATGTTATTATGCCAGGAATGAATGTAGAACTATCCTAGGTATTAGCCTCATTCCTGATTTGGCACATTTGGAACACTCCAGTCATTATCTTGCTTAATGATTAGTGGTCTCTTATGCTATCAGTCATTTTACAGCTAAATATCTATTTGTATTACAAATTTTGACCATTAAAAAATAAATATTATTGTATGCACACGTAGCTAATACTCTTATGTTATTTAGATTTTTAATTACAATTATTAACGTGTAGTTTTGTTGCTATCAATAGCTTATGCACAGTAGCCCCTGCAAGCACTCTCTCACAGAAATTTTCCTATCAGTAGCAGCATGAGAACATTCCCTGCAAAGTACAAAATTCGGCAGCAAGCATGAAAGGCTTGTCATCATGTCTGCTGGGACATGTTAGAGTTTCTGAAGGTCATGCTAAGACAGTGTTTCCCTTTACCCTCATTTGCACTTCAGAGACCCCCAATTTTTGTTTATTTGACCCCTAGTTTTGATACCAACATTTGTTTTTAACACTGTCTGACCCCCAGTGTTGACACCATGGAGACTTTTGGCTCTCAGTCTTGGACCCCTAGGGGATGCACTGTTAAGAGCTCTACATTTAGTCAGTGCATAGGAATATCTTTTGCTTTTTTTTAAAGTACAAACTCCATATAAAGCATTGCGCGAAGAAAGTAACAGATATAAATGTATTTTTGAAATATTGGCTAAGATTATAATATAATATAATGTCAATAAAAGTACCATATAAATTTTCAGTATGGAGTATTAATGTAGAATACTGGCAATAATCATAATTTGTATGATTATTAATTGATTAATTAATCAAACTTTAAACAGATGTAATCAAATCTGTTTTGCATGGAATACCAGCTGACACGCCACCCTACAATATCAGTAAAATAGTTTTTATCTTCATTACAAGTCTAATTTACTTATTAATCAGTCATATTTATTGATCTGCCTTCTGTATTTGAATAGTCCAATAATATCTCTGCATTGTGCCCCTGTATAGCTATCAGCCAATGAAGTGAAGTTCAATGCTGGTGCATATTATACATCCAGTCAAACAGAACAAGAACAGTCATTTACCACATCTTGCTCTTAGACTGTCAGATACATGTTGTTTTTCTGCAAATGGAAAAAAAAAGTTTTTTTAAATAACTATTTTATGCTGGAAGTGTTGCAAAAGTAACTTGTTTTATTATAAAACTAAATTCACTTTTTTTTTGCTGGATGAATTATCATAATTGTTATTTGATGCTATGGGCAGAAAGGAGGTGTTATGTATAATATTATTTATAGATTGCTACTGTGCAGTTGTAACAAATGTTATTTGTCTGATAATACACAGTAGCTGATAATACCCCGATCAACATTATGTAATGATTTTTGGGATATTTGTAGTTCCTAGGTCAGGTTTGTTGGGCAGAATGAAAAAAGTAATCAGATTTAATTATAGAACTGGAAACTCTCCCAGCCTTTGCAGAAAAGTGAGATTTTCTAAAGATAAGATGAATTTAATGAAGAAATAAAAATAGGGCTTGAATAGGTAATATTTAATTTTGGTTAATTGGGTTACTTTGTAGTGCTCTGTGTTATAAATAATTGTGAATCCTCAATAGCATATCTTTGAATAAACCATGTGTAATATGTAATATAGATCATAGGCATGGTGGACCATAGAATGAGTAGTAGTTTCCATTATGGAAATCATAGGTGTGGTGGACCATATAATGAGTAGTAGTTTCCATTATGGAAATCATAGGTGTGGTGGACCATATAATGAGTAGTAGTTTCCATTATGGAAATCATAGGCATGGTGGACCATAGAATGAGTAGTAGTTTCCATTATGGAAATCATAGGCATGGTGGACCATAGAATGAGTAGTAGTTTCCATTATGGAAATCATAGGTGTAGTGGACCATAGAATGAGTAGTAGTTTCCATTATGGAAATCATAGGTGTGGTGGACCATACAATGAGTACTAGTTTCCATTATGGAAATCATTGGCATGGTGGACCATAGAATGAGTAGTAGTTTCCATTATGGAAATCATAGGCGTGGTGGACCATATAATGAGTAGTAGTTTCCATTATGGAAATTATAGGCATGGTGGACCATAGAATGAGTAGTAGTTTCCATTATGGAAATCATAGGCATGGTGGACCATAGAATGAGTAGTAGTTTCCATTATGGAAATCATAGGCATGGTGGACCATAGAATGAGTAGTAGTTTCCATTATGGAAATCCTGGTAATGAAATGTCATATGTGACATAAATCATGTGAATATATGCTGGAAATGCTTAGAATTGAATATATTGTTCAAGAATATTTGTCTGCAATGGTCAATGATACAATCCTGATGAACAGCATACTTGCATCAATTATAATACAATATTATGGCAAATTTAAATGATCTAAATTAATTAATAATTATTTGATTGCTGCATCATTCAAACATCAAGCATAATATTAACTTTTAAGAAATATAATTATACTTCTTTTCCAGACATATATTGAATTCTTTGGGAAGATTCCAACAACAAATTCAGTGACGCTGATTGCCTCCGTAGTCTGCATGTTTATTCTCTACATGGTGACAACTTACATCAATGCCAACCCTAAACTAAAGCCAAAGATGAAAATGCCAGTGCCTATAGAATTAATTGTTGTAAGTTGTGAAGATTTTGTCAAGTTTATTTCCAAAATATTTGTTTGTGCCCATGGTATTTATGTTTTGATGTTGTTCTTCCTGCTGTTTTTCTCTTACTAAGTTTATTTCTGCATAATAACTTTAGTTCTCCACCCTCAACAGTTACCATACTTTGTGGGTGGTTTACACTTGGACTAAAGAAAAATTCATAATAATTTTGTGTCATTCTCACTGTCATGAAAGAGAAAAAAGGTTTTCTGCAGAGTGTCATTAGTTCTCCACCATCTGTTGTTTTCAAACTTTTGGATCTCTTGCAGTTCCAGTAATGAAGCAATATCTCAGTTCAAGGTCCAAAGGTCCATGTATCTGTCTAAAAGTAGAACATGGTTTCTGCACAGTAAGCTCGAGTTCTCAGCTATATATGGTTACCAAACTTAACCTACAGTTTTGGGGTGTAAAGATCAAGTCAAATTTAGTGACTGAAGAAAGAAGAAATTCTGTCAGCACAATAACGCTAATTAACATTTTGGATAGCTTACACTTGGGTAGGAAAGAAGCTTATTAATTTGGAGGTCAAAAAGTCAAAGGTCAAGGTCACTGACTGAAAGATCAATAATGATTTGTATATAAAAGCTTAAGTTTTCTATATTGATGACTATGGAACATGAAACAGATGTGTAATGTGCCTTTCAAAGCACTTAATTTAATTGAACTTTTTTGTCCAAGGGAGGTAATACAAATGTAAGTCTATGGTTTGTTTCAGCAGGACCAGTTAAAGTAGTTTTTGATGCTTTGGGGGTTTTTTTGCTCTTTTTTTTTTTGTTTGAATATTAATTTGTTGCATGGGATCCCAAACATCGCTGGTGTTTTAATTCTGAATAAAGAAACATCATGCATTTATAAATTAATCTGTAGTATTTTTGTATTTATCAATTTTCTTTTTCTTTAAAATGGAGTAATAGAAGAGTTTGTGTGCTTGTGTTAAATAAATTATTGGTCTTTGCAGTGATCCAGTCATTTAAGTAAGATCTAACATTTTTTGCAAGAGTTACATGCATGAAATCATTTAATTTTGTAGGTATTAGTTTTAATGGTTTTGCTGAAAATGGCAATGACTGTACCAAAAACAAAAAGTTCGTAATATGCCACATTAATCATGATGGAGTTGGGGTCATATTTACTAAATAGGTTAGTCCATAAGGCCAGATAAGCATGTGGTATTGCATTGTGTCCATTGTGTATTGTCCATCAACTGCTAGCTGTTATGAGTTTTTAGGAGATGGCTTCAATTAGCTTCATGTTTTTTTCGCAGTTTCTTTCATTTACATTTTTAGAGCTTGCTTTTAATTGGCAGTCATTTGTTACTAAAAATGCTACAACCACTGCTACTAAATTAAAAAAAAACATAATATTTATCCCGTAAGTTCCTGTACATTCGTTGGTCCAAATTGCACCAAATCATGTTTCTGGAGAATAATGTGCTATATTATTATGTTCATTTCTCTTACTTTCTGATTTTCTTAACCGTATGTTAAATGAGTTTCAAAATAATTTCTGTAACTTTCAAGCTTGACTCAACTTTTCAAACTGCTAAGCACATGTGACAGTGATCTGATATACAGACTTAAAATGCAAGAGTTCGAACCAATTAAACAGAAATTATTATTTACCGCCAAAGAATTTCATTTAATAGACACTGACATAGCATGCAGCATGACTGATTAGTGAATCTAATTTAATTACAGGTGTGTATATGTATATTTAAGCTTTGTCACTTAGTCGTATATTTTGAACTGAGGAGATTGTCAACATTTGTCTTTTTGAAGCATGTGAACATAGAAAGAAATACACCAGTTTTAATAAAATTACTCAATAGGGAAATCAACATACTTTCAGGTCTGACATTTTAAAAATGTTTTATGTACATCAATATGGAGTCTATACACTGCAAGAATTTATAGATGTGCATACATGCATAAATGAATATACACATATATGTACACACATACACGCACACACAAGTTCTGGGACATTTTAACTTTATTTTAAGCAGCTGTGGTCAGCCACCTTACATGCTTTTAGTGCTGTTTTAGGTTTCATCTACAGACTCCAATGCAGGGACATATGCAGTGTGTACATATTAAGTTTAAGATTAAAATGTATAAAATAATTGTGTGTGAGATTCAGAATTAAAATGAAGCAACTGAACACTGGCAAAGATGATAAGGACAAAAGGGAGATTACTGTCAAACTTTTATCCTTATAGCCATTTCCACCCCCCATCCCCGCCTCGAGCCCAAAGCGCTCACCATTATGGATCACTGGCGTCTCACCTCTTTCTGTATGGTTATTTGAGAAAGCTTGCAAGTAGCTTCTCATGGGTCAGTGGTTCATTCTGGTTGTTTTTCCAGGTTCTTCCTCTACCATTTATACTGGCTGCTGTGTATTGCCCATTTTGTAGTGAAAAGTGGCATTAAACCCCATAATAACAAAAAACAATTCTCTCTTTTTTGCTATCACATAAATACACACACACACACACACACACACACCTGTATGGATATCAGTGTAAAATCTGTACTAATCAGCTCTGTGAAATTGAAAATACAAACAACTTAACTACATAATGGCAAATAGACAACAACATTAATCATGTAAGCAAATAATTGAATGCTTTGTTAATCATAAAAAATGTTACATGAGAAAGATTGAAGTTAAGAAATAGTGGAACAAAAAGGAAACTTACTTATATTAGCCTCAAAAATCTGTTATACTTAAGATGACCATAAGCTTTTTACCTTTGAGGGCTGGTGTGACCAAGTGGTCTAAACCTCTCACCATTCCAGGACACTGTCATCTCATCTCTATCTGCTTGAATTCAACCTGCAGATTCAGCTAATATGGGTATATGAGAAAGCCTGCCAGTAGCTTCTTGTGGGTTGATGGTTCTTCCTAGGGTTATACAGGGTTCTTCGTCCACCAACAACAATAACCTTTGTACCTTTTCAGTGGTGTTACTAAATAGGTTTTCAGAGTTCTCCATATATAGCCTTGTGATGTTACTTAAAGTAACAGTAAATGTATTCAAAAGATTCTATTCTCCCTTTTCATTAAAAATAATTCCATGCCCTATTGTTTCATTTAATATAGATTGAAATTTTTAAATATGCGATGTTACCCTATTATTTCATAATTACTTTAGAACTGTTGCAATTTTGTTTGTGCCTGTTATTGTCTACTGTATGGCAAGATCTAGTCTACAGTATTTGCTGTGGCAGAGACACTTTGCATCTGTACATCAAAGTAATTCTTCAAAACAAAACAAATTAAAAATGGTGTAAACAACTACTTCAATGCTGATTTTAAAGCTTTCAAAAATTGTTGTTTTAGTTTGTGGTTAAGTGTCATTTCTCAGTTCAGGATAAGCTATACATTGTAGCCAGAATGACTTATAGAGAAAAAACCCCAGTGTAAGCCCCAGTATGAACCACCAACCCAGATGAAGCTTTTTGCAATCTTTCTCACATACTATTATTGGCCAAGTTTGTTTGTAGCTTGTATGGATGTTATTCACATTATTATCTCATTTTGGTCATGTTTGTCAGACTTATAGATTTTGAAGTCCTAGCAAGGCAGAATATATAGTTTGCAAAACCACGTAAGTTAAAGTGATGAAAAAATACACATCAATTTTTATTTGTTTAATTTTATTTTTTTGTTGTCATTTTTGTTTTATTCTGGGAATACAGAGTTTGTAATTTATTAAAATAAAATTAGTGTTCATTGTCCAAGAACAATTCGCAAATGAGCTCCACAGATCATCAAGATGTTACTTTGAAAATGTGCTAAAGTAAACAAGCCATAGTTTATATGACAGTCCATCCACAAGAGTTCAATAAAGATAGTAGAGAAAGAAGAGTTATTTTATATTTGAGTTTTCCTAAATGATATGCTGTGTACGACTTTATTGCAAAAAAGGATTATTTAGGTGATTCCCGGAAAATTTTTAAAAAAATATTTTTATTCAAAAAATGATCTTAGTAGAGATTATAGACAAATACCAGTCAACCCAGGTGATTATCACTTAAATAAGTTATTCATGAAAAAGCTTATATATCTTGATACTGTGTTATCAACGGGTTTGTACAGTGTTGCCTATATATGTCAAAGAGTGAGAAAGGCAATAGTTTTTATCATGTTTAGCTAGCCAACGTTCTGATATGTGAACACTATCTACACCTTAGTGGATCGAGCAGATATTTTTGTGCTTTGTCTGTTCTATTGGATTTCATGATTTGCCTTCCCTAGTATTTGCCTTCCTTTGTATGTAAAGCCATCTAACCAGTAATGTGTAACAGTGTTGCATTGTTCATCAGTCAAAAATGGTGGCGACAACTGACAAAAGGATATTTTGTAAGTTTATCATTGAAAGTACAATGATGTATAAGAGAGAAGACATTACAGATGCAATTGAGTGAACGGTATTTATACAAACATGGACCGGCAGCCGAAAATTGCTTATTTATGAGTCCATTTGAGTTGGGCACTCTCCTCGTCTCGATCAAACAGGAACAGTGTTCAGATTCGAGCAACTTAATTTTAATTAGATGCTTGCTGTGCATCCACTGAAATTCACAGACCTGAAGCACAGAAATATCAATCCACCAAGATGTAGATAGGTTTACCAAATCACAGCTTTGGCTAACAAAAATGGTTTAAAACTCATTTTTAATATTTTAAGTTATCTACATGATTTCATTGGGTCAGAATAGTCTCATTTTGTGCATCTTGCCTATCGACTTTTAGGAACTATCCTTGATGAGTCCAGAATACAAGAAGCTGCTGTATTTCAAAATTCTGTTTTGCATTTTGAATTTAGATCTTTTTAAGCAATAAGAAAACTTTCAAAATAAAATATTTCTGACTTAAATGTAAAATATTTTGTAAAATTTCATGACTAAGTTAAGAAAATCATTTAGCTATTGATCATTAATTCTTTATTTGAAGCTTTTTTTTTTAATACTATTTAGCTGAATATTTAAAATAAATATTTAATGCATACAGTTAGTAAAAAAAAATACAATTTAGTATTAAATGTACAATAAGACCAGAATATAATAAAATCTCAAGCATTGAGTGCCCCATTTTGGAATTTAGAGATTTGGTGCGATAGTGTAAGATTATCATTTTTTGGTATTGCAAAGCCAAAACCTGTTGTAAAGTTGACTAATTTTGCTCATTTATCCTTTTTTCTCTAGGTTCTGTTGGGAACTATCATATCTTATTTTGTGCAGTTAAATTCTAAGTATGGTGTGGTCATAGTAGGTGATATACCAACTGGGTAAGTATTTTATTAATATTCATAATAGGATTTTAGCTAGTCTAGACTAGACTTTTTAACTGACTTGTGTGTATACAGTTATCAGATAAATGGGAGAAAATTGTCATATTTCAGATAATTGAACATATTTGTTTTGTGTTTCTGGTGTATTTGACACTGCACTTGAAGATAGAGCATACATTCAAAAGGTCAGTAATTGCAGTTATTATTGACAAGTTGGTAACCCATTTTGAATAGCCTCAGAACATGTGCAAAGTTACTTTGCCAGGGATAAAAAAAAATCTTCAGAACATTCCCCTCTTCTTTACATGAGTGAAGTCAAACTTTGTACATTCCAGACATAATGCCAAGTGAGCTTATAGTATATCCCATCATTCATCATGTGTCATGTCTAATTGTAAATGAAGGCAAAAATTTCTTCGCAAAGTGGAGTGTCATGAGGCATTCTCAGTTTAGAGGGAAAAGTGTAAGCAGTTCAGCTTAAGAGACTCTCAGAGTCATTCAATCAGTGCTTAGAAATTTGATGTCAGAAAGATTCAAATAATCATCAGTACATTTGAATACAGTGAGAAAATGGGTTAGATGGACGGTGATAGTTGTCAGATGTGTGTACCTTAATTTTATTGACAAAACAGTGTTTTTTTTTTACCATATTGATACATTTTGAAATAAGATATAAATTTTATCACATTGATTCCATCACATGCCTGTAACTTTTAAATAAAATTATTAAAACTATATAAAAATGAAAATAGTAAATATTTAATAATTTCTTAATCCTTTCATACTTTTTTTTTATACACATCTACATGAAGGATCACATCTCTTTTAAGGTCTCACTCCTACTGCAGAAAGAGTGTCCTATTTAAAAGAAAGATCATTGTATAGCCATCATTATAATTAAAAACTTTAAAGAACATTTTGTTCAGTAATCAGAAATTGTAGGCATACAGACCATTCAGTTTAATAAAATTTTTGCTCATCTGCCACCAGATATGGCCTCCATTACTAAAAATAGAAAAACCTTAAAACTAAGCCAAATGAAAATAATAATTGTAGCGTGGTACTATATTTGTTGTGCTTTGTCCAAGAGCATGTCATCATTTGTTTGTAAACACTCCAGGGTCTTCATTTCTGAATTTGTAAATTTATATCACCATGGCCTCTGATAAGTTTGATTATCAGCAGCAACCATGCAAATTAAGGAGGTGTAGCATTTGATTGGATGAGCTTGTGAACACTCTACAGGTAGTATTTCTGATCAGATTTTGATAAGATTTGGTATGTTAGCTTGTATCTTCAGAACCTCAGATAGATTTGATTATTGGAAGTATCCATGCTGAATTGGCCAAGTCTGTTAACACTGGAATAATTATTTCTGATCAGATTTTGATCCGGCCTTTTTTTGCCAGATTTTATCATCACAATCTATGACACATTCAATTAGTAGTGACATACATCCATGAGATAATATTGCAACTAATTGGCTGGGCTTTTGAACACTCCAGAGACTATTATTTCTGAAAAGATTTTGATCATACTTGCTATGTAAGCTCATATCATCCAGATCTCGGATGATGAGGTCAATTATTTGCAAGATTATCATATTTTTATGAGGATCCAAGCTGATTAGGTGATGAGAGTCAAGTCTGCAACCTATTATTTATGAATCCATTGATTTAACCTTTGAGCCCAGAATTCTCTTTGGTTGAGATTTCAGTGATTTCCAAGTTAAGACTTTCAATGGTCAGAGTTGGAACCCTGGGTATATAAAGACAGCCTTATAAATATACGCTGACTGCACATATTAACTGCCTTTGTAATGCCAAGTAAGTGTATGAACTTTAAGGTTCACCAGAGACAGGGAACGATTGAGGGTACAGTGCTGGTTGTGTCAGTGCTTGAGCAATTTATGTCTAAATTGCTTACATTTTCAACTGATAGTTCTGAATTAGTGGAAATTATCAGTTGTCACCCCCTGGTGACCATCAGAATCATAATGGTGCAGTAAGTAACTTACCTCAATGCTTTCAAATAACAAGTATATTCCATATTCTATGCTTTGGCATATATAATTGAACTCATTTTTTATTATGAGACTGGAGGTTCTTGCATTCATTAAGTTGCCATCTTTACATGTAGCAAGTCAGGCTTATTGCCTGTGAGTTACCAGTCTAATGTACATGTATGCCCTCTATATTCAAACTCCGCTAATGGTACAGACCTTGAAAATGGGGGACATCAATAGAAATATATAAAACAGGTCAGCAATATAATTACCCAACAACTACTCAGGTGAATAACTACCAACTTTAGGCCTCTTTATGTTATATAATTGATGCTAATCCCTATTCAGATACAGTTACAGTTACTGAAAATAGATAAGTTTTAGATAACTTATTCTAAAAGGTTGCTCAACAGAATTTGACAGAAGACATACTGGTATGAAGACCTAAAACTGAGGTGGGGCTATTTTCGAATCTTCAGGTCTGTCATTTAGTCAGTCTGGTGAACAATTTGATGACTACAATTAATACTACATTTTTTTATGGATTGCCATGAAGCTTGGTGGGGCTTCGAGTGTCCGATTGGTCTAAAACACTCACTGTTATGGATCACTGCCATCTCACCTCTGTCTGCAGGGGTTTGAATATGTACGAAAACTTGCCAGTAGCTTTTCATGGGTCGGTTGTTCTTTCTTGGGTTTTCCTGGGTTCTTTCTCTACCATTAATATTGACCACAATGTATAGCGACCACAATGTATAGCCTATCTTGTGCTGAAAAATGACATTAAACACTACAACATCAACAACAACAATTTGAAGCTTGATAAATATTATAGTCCTCATCTTAAGAGTTGTGCACAAAATACAGCCTATTGACACATTTTGAGTGACTCAAGACTTGTGTTCTTGCTTAATTGTTTTGTATTTATGCATATTATTATAGACACAAAACTTTTGCATTACAGCCCACTTAGTTCCAGTCAAGGATGATTCTGGGCCATGTAAATGTCGAGTTGTGTATAACATAAGATGTGTATGTGTGCCTTGACAAATTGCACAATATTTCTGCAAGAGTTATTGCCCTCTTTTAATTGAAGCTAAATGCAGTGTATGTTAAACTCTTATGAATGCAACTAGTCACATTTTTGGAATGGATGACCATGAAACTTATACATGTTATGGACATCATCTGAAGATGTACATGTACAAATCACTTGCTTCTGCAATTTTTGTTTGAGTCATTGCCACCCACACGGCAGGAGCATATTATATAATGTTACAATATCAGTCCATCTGTCTATATGGCCATGTGTTCCTTATTTTGTTTCCTCAGTAATTTTAATTCTTCACTATCTGCTGTTTCCAAACATTGTTTGTAGTTTGCATATGAGGAAAAAAACAAAACCTATCAAATTTGGGCTAAAAAGGTCTTGGGCAACAAAAAAAAATCAAAGATCAAAGTCACGTGAAATGAAGGAGGAAAACTTCTCTATACAGTAACTTGATACCCTGATTAAATGTTATAAATGACCGCATTTATAAGAAAGACACTCATTATTTGGAAATCAAATGGTAAGCAGTTATGGTCAGTGACTCTTAGAGGAAAATTGTTTTCTGATCTATATCTTGAATTCTTAAACATGTCCATTGACCAAATATTTTGGATGGCTTTCATTTGAGAGGAAAGTTACCTGTTTATTTTGGGTTCAAAATGTCAGAGGTAAAGATCACAGGGATGGAAAGAAAGAAAACTTTGTACTTTGTAGCTGTCTTGCATTTGAGACAAGGAACATGTTAGTTTTGGTGTTTAAAGGTCAATGGTCAAGATCAGAGGGATTCCAAGAAGAAAAGTAGTTATCACAAAGTGACTAAAGTCCTATGTGTCAAATCATTGACAAACTTAGTGGGTTGCTTGAATTTGGGGTAAGAAAGGTACCTATCAATTTTGATCAATAGGTCAAAGGTGACTGAAGCTGACAAAATGAAAACAACTTGACTTGACTGGGTGCATATAAAATGTGTTGTTATATAAAATGTGTTGTTTTTGGTAGTTTTGTTGACTTTTGGTTGAATGGAGTTTATCACAGAATGTCTTAAGTGCATCTGGTCTTTGAGGTTTTTTATGCATTGCTCTTGGAGAATATTACAGTCATCATTGAAGACCTGCATATTGACAAATCACAGTGCTCCAATACTTCTTTGTAAGAATCTTTCGCATTTGACTTGTTGGTCAAATTGGCTGTTTCTGGGCTTTTTTGTTTTAAAGATGCAAATAAATTCAATTAACCATTTATGATAACCAGTCATCATATAATGTTTAGCAGATCAGAGTCTATGCTGTTCACATAAAACCATCTAACAAAATGAAGAGTCTGTTATGCCATTGCATTATGTGCACATTTAGGCATTTGTATAATCTTGTAAATATTGTACAGTAACATGCTTTCATTCATTACTTTGCTTTTATTAAGATGTTAAATATGATATGAGAACAATGTGTTGTTTTGTAGCGCTGAAATCATGAGAGTAAATAATGTCTAATATGTTCTTCCAATCAGAATTGTTCTTCCAATCAGAATTCAAGAGTAATTTTTATGAAAGATTTTGTTTTCTTTCAGATTACCAGTGCCAGCAGCAAACCATTTTACTGTCATAACAGATGTAATTTCAGATGGAATAGCCCTGGCCATTGTCATTTTTGCAATTTCAGTCTCAATGGCTAAAATACTAGCTAAAAACTATGACTATGAGATTGACCCAAATCAGGTAATTTGTTTGGCTTGTGTGTGTGTAAGGGGGTTAACCCTTTGCCTCAGAGTTTATGGCTTTATTAATATACATGTACATGTACCAAAGTTGCACAGTGCATTATGCTATTCACAGTACATCTGTTACCAGTTTTAACTCCATACACTTTGGCCTTTTCAGTTGACTGTGACAGCAGTGTAGTATATGTTACATTCATCATCAGTTTTAACCATTTCACATATTTGGTACACCTTTTATGTATAGAAAGTTTTAAGAGTAAAATCTGACCATTATAATTGTACAATTATTTTTTATGGAAGAATTTTGTTATGTGCTTTGAAATCTTAAGAGAACAAATTCACCATCAAGCCAATGAAGCCATGTGAGCATCCATAGCTGCCATTTTTAATGCTCGAAATATACCAGTTCTTTTTCTACATCTGCATCACTAAATCACATGAATTTGATAAATTATAAAATCTAAGTGATGCCTACATCAACCTTTACTTAATGTTAATGATGCTTTAACAGTTGTGACTTTGATTGTGCAAACTCAAGAAAATAGTGAACAAAATTTGCAGCCTCCATTTTGGACAGTGGAAGAGTGAAAAATATTATTCATCCAGTTTGATTTTTAGAGTTTATTTAGATTAACAAGTCTGGTAAATGGGTCCTATGGACTCATGAATGTTTTAAATTAGGGACCCTCAGCCATTTGTGTGGTAATGCATATTTGAAAAACTTAGCATTTGGGCACACAAGGGGTGGTGTCTGCAAAGAGTCACTTTACTAATTGATGCAGAATTTTTGCCTCAGTGGGAAAAAACAGTTCTTTTTCTGTGGCATTATTATTTTAAGAAGGATATAATGATAGGTATAGTGAGAGCTTGACACCTTTACTGCCCCACCACAACAGTGGGGAATGTAGTGTTAACCTTTCATGTCCTTACTCATGTCCATCCATCCAGCTGTGTATCATCTTTGTCAAGGTTTGCATTGCAGCCATTTCAAGTAATGTGGTTGGGGTCTCTATGGAACACAATTTTAATTTTATGCCCCATCGTGACAGCCATTTAGTCATGTAGTGTCATTCTTGTCCATCCATTAGTCCATCTGTCCTGTACAGCTTGGTTATGTTTGTGGTTAGGTTGTTTCAGGCACGGTGGTGGGACATCTCTTTTCCATAAACACATTTCTAGGTTTATTTATTGTGATATGAATTTATTGTTTAAATATTTATTCTATACATTGGCTTAGAATTTTATTGATAAAAGTACTCAAATTTTCAATTCTGGTTGTCTTAAAATGTTTGTCTACACATATTTAATTTTACTCTTATTTGGCAATGAGAAGAAAAAATTTAAATTCAATAGTTTCATCAGTGACTCATTTTGTCTGTTACTTTTAGTCAAGGTTAAGTTTTGTCATGAATTTTTTTTTTAGTTTGTTTCAGGAATTTTGTAGGTTAACTTTAGTACAGTTTTTTTTTATTTTTGTCACATCATCTGTTTTTGTTTATTTCAGGAATTAGTAGCCTTTGGTATATGCAATATCCTGTCTTCATTCTTTTCCTCTTATGCTACCTCGGCTTCCCTGTCCAGAAGCCTAATACAAGAGAGAGTCGGAGGAAGAACTCAGGTTTGTGCAATAACTGTTCTGAAGGAGCAGGTCCATATCAATTATGTCCTCAATTCACTGATCATTGTAGCAACCAAAGCTCAAACTATCTATTAAACATTTTATAGTTTCTAAATAAATATATTCTCAGTGAGTGAGTTAATTTCTTTGTGCATGATGCTATTATCACATTAGGCTGTTATTTTGTCTCTTCCTTGGTTTAAATGAATGCATTGTCTTGTTTTGCCTTAAAATATTATTACAATGAAAATGAACCATTCCTTAAGTATTTACCCATGATAAAAACAATGTCACTTTAGTTTTCCAGTTTTTGACTTCTTTAATAGTCAGATTGTTTTGTTTACATGCATACTCGGTGATTTTGAATTGTTTATAAGTACACCCAATGCTTTTGAATTGCTTGTAAGATCACACAGTATTAATGAATCGTTTACAAGCAAATACAGTGCTTGTGAATTGCTTGTAAGATAACACAATATTAGTGAATTGTTTACAAGCAAATACAATGCTTTTGAATTGTTTACAAGCAAATACAATGCTTGTGAATTGCTTGTAAGATCACACAATATTAGTGAATTGTTTACAAGCAGCAAATACAATGCTTTTGAATTGTTTACAAGCAAATACAATGCTTTTGAATTGTTTACAGGTGTACCCAGTGCTTATGAATTGTGGACATGCATACCCAATGCTGTAAATTGTTTACACAAATACACAATGTTTGTGAATTGTTTACACAAATATCCAATGCTAGTGAATTGTTTACTTGTATACATAATGCTTGTGAATTTTTTACAAGTATGCCGAGTCTTATGAATTGTTTACGAGTATGCCCAGTCTTATGAATTGTTTATGATTGTACCCAATGCTTGTGAATTGTTTACAAGTATGCCCAATGCTTGAGAATTGTTTACAAGTATGCCCAATGCTTGAGAATTGTTTACAAGTATGCCCAATCTTATGAATTGTTTGCACGTTAATGCAAAGTTAGTAAACTGCTTACAGGTATACCCATAATGTGTGTGAATTGTTTACAGGTATACCCAATGCTTGTGAACTGTGTACATGTATACCCAATGCTAGTAAACTGTTTACAGGCATACCCATTGCTTGTTAATTGTATGTAGTAAACTGTTTACAGGCATACCCATTGCTTGTTAATTGTATGTAGTAAACTGTTTACAGGCATACTCATTGCTTGTTAATTGTATGTAGTAAACTGTTTACAGGCATACCCATTTGCTTGTTAATTGTATGTAGTAAACTGTTTACAGGCATACCCATTGCTTGTTAATTGTATGTAGTAAACTGTTTACAGGCATACCCATTGCTTGTTAATTGTATGTAGTAAACTGTTTACAGGCATACCCATTGCTTGTTAATTGTATGTAGTAAACTGTTTACAGGCATACCCATTGCTTGTTAATTGTATGTAGTAAACTGTTTACAGGCATACCCATTGCTTGTTAATTGTATGTAGTAAACTGTTTACAGGCATACCCATTGCTTGTTAATTGTATGTAGTAAACTGTTTACAGGCATACCCATTGCTTGTTAATTGTATGTAGTAAACTGTTTACAGGCATACCCATTGCTTGTTAATTGTATGTAGTAAACTGTTTACAGGCATACCCATTGCTTGTTAATTGTATGTAGTAAACTGTTTACAGGCATACCCATTGCTTGTTAATTGTATGTAGTAAACTGTTTACAGGCATACCCATTGCTTGTTAATTGTATGTAGTAAACTGTTTACAGGCATACCCATTGCTTGTTAATTGTATGCTATTTATCAGTAGTTGAACCTGGCATGGAGGAAGCTTTTTGGTAATTGTGTACAAGTCTATATATTTGATCAGAGATACATTCACACAAGATTAACCTCCTTAATGAAGTCATTTCTGGCTAAATAAAAGAGCCAAAATGAATACCAGATTTTCCCATTCAAACATATTCATAGGCTGTAATCAAATAGAATTGTAATATTCATCAATGTTAACAGTGTTATCAAATCCTTTCATTATTATTCATATGCTTTGTTATTTATTGACCCCATCCTCAAGCAAGTTACGTTGAAAACAATGTGAACATAGTCATCAAAATCTCATTAAATGATATTTAGAGGCCTTAAATAACTTTTTTGTTTTTAGGACTCGAAGTAGAATGATTGACCCCATCTTCAAGCAAGTTACCTTGAAAACAATGTGAACATAGTCATCAAAATCTCATTAAATGATATTTAGAGGCCTTAAATAACTTTTTTGTTTTTAGGACTCGAAGTAGAATGATTACAGTGTTAATTTCCATGAATATCATAAAACTTAGCTTCAACAAAAAAGTAAATTTACTAGCATCTTATCCATACTCATCATAAACAGTTCTCATCATAGTTTTCAACAGCAAACCTGCCTCACCCTTATGAATTTGCCATAAGCCTTATGAAAATGACCCTTAAGATATAATAATAATAATAATAATAATAATAATAATAATAATAATGAGAACATTGTAGTGCCTAATCTTTAGAAGCTATAAGTGCTTTACAACATCTATAATTATATGACTACAAAAAACAAATAACAAAACAAACACAATGAAATTAAAAAACAAAAGATGCTGAAAATATTTCAGGTAGGAAACACATTAGGTCTTTAAATTTGATCTTGCAGTAAAAAAAGGTGAGTTTTTAGAGCACTCTTGAAAGAGATCACTGTCTTTGTGTCTAATTTCAATGGGCAATTTGTTCCACGTTACTGGGCACTGGTATGCAAATGAATGTTGTCCATATGACTTTTGTTTTCATAGTGGGAATAATGAGTTTACGATTATCAGAAGAGGAGCATAAGTATCTTGCTGGTGTCTATACATGGGTGAGGCCAATTAGGTATTTTGGACTGGAGTCTGTCAGTGAAACATTGCACAGAAAACAAATTTTGTGTTTGATTCTGGATTGAATGGATAGCCAGTGTAGGGTACAGAGCAGCGGTGAGGTGTGCTCTGATTGTGGTACTCTAAGGACAATCCAAGCAGCTGTGTTTTGAACTATTTAAAGTTTCTGGAGTAGATATTGAGACAAACCAGAGAACTGAGTTACAATGGTCCAGTCTTGAAATGGTACAATGAACACACAAGCGTTTTAGTGGCATCAGCTGAAAGATATTTGTGAATGGAGCTGATGCGTCTCATCTCAAGATATGCAGACTTGCATATGTTCATGACATGGTGCAATGTTAGAGTACTGTCCAGAGTAACACCTAGGTTTCGTACTGACTGTATGAATTTAATGTTGGTGTTGCTGATATTTATTGTCTGAGGTAAAGGATGTAAATGAGAAAGTCTTTTTGTTTTTATCAGAATGGCCTTAGTTTTATCATCATTCATCTGCAGCTTGTTACATGTCATCTATGATTTCACATCAGAAATGCAACAGTCTACTCCTTGGATGGTAGCATCAACTTTAGATGGGTGGCTAGATTTGTATACATTGGTGTCATCAGCATATAATATAGAATGAAGAGAACAGGTCCAAGAACAGACCCCTTTGGAACACCACAACAAATATCAACTTGGCTGGAGTGTATTTCATTTGCAGATACAATTTGTGTCCTGTTGACTAAGTAGGACTTAAACCATAGTTAGGCTGTTTTGTGAAAGCCAAATACCTGCTGGAGATGGTGAAGTAATATATTATGGTCTATTATTACACATTATCATTTCAAGAGTGCCTAAATGACAATTAACAGAGATGGTGATGTTAAGAAAAATGTGCTTACTCAGATGTTACATTCTGATTACAGTTAGTGGGAGTTGAAATTCATCAATACAATATTTTGGTTACATTTAATGGGAGTTTCAATTCAGGTGACTTAGCAGGTTTGTACTTCTACCCATATAAAGTAATTCAACTTTGCTTAGTTTAAACAATTTTCTTATTTCTTATTCAGAATGATGCAAACCTTGCTAGGTAAACACCATGTCTCTATTTGAATATTCATTGGAAAAGGGTATTCTGATTTAAGTGTTTGGTTATTTATTTCAGCTCTCCAAATAATGTCCTCAAAATCAAAGCTCACAGGTTGGTTTGACACGTAGGTAATGTTCACCTTGCCTGTGATAGATCATTCGAGTCCTACTTTTTATGAAATTTTCCATAATAGCTACTTAAATATTGTGGTTGTCAGTGTTCAACAAACAGTGTTGCATTGACTTAAATAAATGAACATGCTTTTATCACCCAACTAAGATTTTTTATGCAGTATTAGTATATGAACCGTGTGTTGAGACTATAATCTCATCTATTTTCATTTCAGGTTGCTGGTATAGTGTCCAGTGTATTGTTACTAATTGTGCTTTTAGTTCTTGGACCTTACTTCAGAAGTTTGCCAAATGTAAGTTTTACTCAAAATTACACATCAAAATGGGCATACATATAATAGTGTTTCCTCATCAAGTCAGTTGAGAAATTAGCAGTGAGAAAAACAGATGGACTGACATGCAGATGGTCAAATAAGTAGGCAGATAGAAGAAAGCATATGGCTGAAATTAAGAAAAAGAATGAGAAATTACAAACAATATGTTAACATTTGACATCAGTACCTTTGTTTAAATTAAACATTAATCTGTAGAAAATTTGGGATTGGTCCTATTTTAAAAACAAGTTTCATTGTTTGCTCAGAAGAGGAAAAATTAATGTTTTTCAGTTATTAAAATCAGAGTTACTCAGATCATTGACTCTGAAAAAAGTTTCTCAACATATTTTTTTAATTACTGTATTGAGAAAGTTGCAGCAATATTTATGGTTAATTGTCGTAGCAGATAGGTGTACATAGGTATCAATTTTTTTGATGATTGCATTCTTTGTAATGACCCATATTTAAGTGTCAATTTTTGATGATTGCATTCTTTTTAATGACCCATATTTAAGTGTCAATTTTTGATGATTGCATTCTTTGTAATGACCCATATTTAAGTGTAAATTTTTATGATGATTGCATTCTTTGTAATGACCCATATTTAAGTGTAAATTTTTATGATGATTGCATTCTTTGTAATGACCCATATTTAAGTGTAAATTTTTATGATGATTGCATTCTTTGTAATGACCCATATTTAAGTGTAAATTTTTATGATGATTGCATTCTTTGTAATGACCCATATTTAAGTGTAAATTTTTATGATGATTGCATTCTTTGTAATGACCCATATTTAAGTGTCAATTTTTGCATTCTTTGTAATGACCCATATTTAAGTGTCAATTTTTGAAGATAATTGCATTCTTCTCATGACTATTATTTTTGTCTTAATAGAAATACAACAAATCATGAAATTCTTTGTATTTAATAAATTGATCTGATAAAATGTTGTTACTTTTGTTTGCTAATTTATTGATTGACAACTTCAATTATGTACATCCTCTATTTCAGTGTGTTTTGGCAGCTATTATCATTATTGCCCTGAGAGGAATGTTCCTTCAAGTATTTGACCTTGTCACTCTGTGGAAAGTGGCCAAGATAGATTTTGTAAGTTTTTCTTTACCTTGAAATATGCCAAATTGAGAGATACAATTTCTGACAGTTTTATTTCACAAGTAATATTCCATTACACTTTGCATTTTTCTACCTCCTTATAGTTCTCTAGTTATCAATGAAATCTGAAAATTGTTTTGAATTTTGCGTTCACCTATCTATAAATCCATGTTGGATTATGACATGGCCCTGTGTCTGGCATGCATTATGCATCATCTGTCAACTCGCTATTCCCATTAGCATGGAACCAGTTGCAAACAGATATGACAAAGAGCAATGCATCATGAAGACCTTTCAGGTACAAAATTATGCCATTATGCTGTCAGATATTCGTGCTGGTACATTAAAGGAATGAAAACCATTAATAAGAATAAAAACCTTTAAAATACTTCTCTAGAACTGGCTTGAATGACTTCTTCTCAAAAGGGAATTGGACCAAAATTGGACAGAAACCATATGGCCACTGGTACTAAATATAGAAAAACTTTACATGACTTCATCTCAAAACCCTCTTGACAGAATTTGACCAAATTGGACAGAAATCATTTTGATAATAACATGGTTTCAAATGAAATCAAACCACCTTCAAATATAGCCAGTGTTTCTAAAGAAATATAGTTGTATTGGGTTTAATGCCATTACTTAGTGTATGATAGGCTGTACATGGCAGCTAGTGTAACTGGTGAAGGAAGAACCAGAGAAATCCATGAACCACCAACCTATGGGAAGTTGCCTGCAGATTTCCACATACCCATATTAGCCTAGCCAAAGACTCGACCTGATGTGGACAGAGATTAAATGGCAGTAATTGGTACTAAAAATAGAAAGAAAACATCAAACTAATATATTAAAGAACTATGCTTAACAGATTTTGACGAAATTTGACAGAAAGCACCCTGTAATGCAGGGTTTTTAACTTTATACAAATGATGCTGATCTGCCATCAGATGTGGTCACCATTTTTTTTAAAAATTCCTCTGCATAATTGTTTTTACAACTGATGTTTGTTCACCATCAAATATGATTACTGTTACTAAAAAAGTACAAACAATTAAACATTCATTTTGTTTTAAATCTCTAAACAGAATTCAGCCATCTTTGACAGATCTCATCATGGCTTAGATACCTTTAGTATTGAACAAACAAACCTTCAACTATGGATGAAGATACAAAAAAAGAAGAAAAAATAGAAACCTTGGAGCAATTGTATTCATAACTTGTGCAATCAACAGCAGTGGAAGAAATTTCTGCAGGAAGCATCCAACTGACTTAGATTTCTTGGCCATCTGCATCAGCCTTTAGCAACTAGGTAGATGTTAACCAGATCAGTGATCACTTTACCACTAGGTAGATGTTAACCAGATCTGTGATCACTTTACCACTAGGTAGATGTTAACCAGATCTGTGATCACTTTAGCACTAGGTAGATGTTAACCAGATCTGTGATCACTTTACCACTAGGTAGATGTTAACCAGATCTGTGATCACTTTACCACTAGGTAGATGTTAACCAGATCTGTGATCACTTTACCACTTGGGCCTTGTATTATTCTTACATATTGAGTTTTGATTCCAGGAGTAGTTGTAATTTTATTACTGTTTTGGAGTTGTCTAGTGTGCTTAATCATTCACGAGTAACATGTGAATGATGTACACCAATATGTGCCTTCTCATAATGTGTGAACAGATCCAGGTCACTGTTGTTGATTAAAGATCACAAGTCAACTGAACAGTGATAAGGTACCAAACAGGTCAGTTCAACTGAACAGTGATAAGGTACCAAACAGGTCAATTCAACATACTGGTAAGTAGATTTGTCATTTTCTTATGCTGCATGGCCTCAAATGGAAAACAACAACAGATTACTGTTTTGCAGTTGGCTCATAAATTATGGTGTTAAAAAATAGCTTATGATAAATAAAATTGCATATCAAACTGACTGTGACAGGCTGGATTATTTCAGAAGATATTTTCATTTTTATTGAACTTTCTTTGTTGAAAATGTATAAAGTTTGTAAATTATTAAGGTGTATATGTTAGACTAATGATTATGGTAAATCCAAACTTGTTTTAACCTTTCAGTGTGTGTGGATAGTAGCATTTTTAGGGACTGTGTTACTTGATGTAGACATGGGACTGGCTGTTGGGGTCATCTTCGCATTGTTGACCATCGTATGTAGAAGCCAAAGGTAAGTCTTAGATCAAGATTGATCTCTGATTGTGACAAGCTCATTGTTGAAGATTTTGTTATTACATCACACATACATATTTTTTTATATAAATCACCATATAAATCCTTATTGTTTTTCTGAAATCTTTATATCCGTCTAATTTTGTGTGAGAAGCAAATGCCAGTATTTCTTTTCGAAATATGTTACATTACCATAATACATTAAAAGTACACCAACTACCTTGCAAGTCCAGCCCTCCTGAGTCGAAAAGGTGCTACTGTATTGGCCTTCCTTCTGGTAGCTTGTTACTAAAATTGTTTATTTGGCTTCCACTTCATACATATAATTATATGTGATGTTTTAAGTGATTTTACTTGTATAGGCAGTCAAATTGCTATTCCTACAGGTTATGTGTTATAGAATTGATGATTAGTGCCCATATTGTAAATACTAACAGTGATGCTCTAATTCTCTACCTGTACAGGCCACATATGCCCTATTATAGGTATTTATCATACTGGTCACATTGATTAACTCTGCACAGGCACACAACAGAACATGCACTGCATTATGTGTATATATTGTCTGCTCTTTTTTGTCTTACAGTTAGATCATAGGTGAGACTTGTCTGACAACCACTTGGCATGTGTAGTTTTCTGGTTGCCAGTCCTTGAATACATGTCAGGCTTGCATTACTATTGACACAAGTCAATGCAGTGGGTATTAAGGGGAGCTTTCAGGATTATGGCTTGAGGGACAGAATCATCAGCTTGTGGTTGAGATCATATAATTTACTGAGGAGTGAGATGGAGAGCAAAAACAGCCTTAGTTACATTCTCACATATTAGAATTACAGGCCAGCTATGTACTCCATCTCATTCTCAAGAACTGGTCAGTGTCATGCCATCCAAGATAGCTATGTTCCTTCATGACCAGACTCAGCCATATAACTCTGATCAACATTAGCCATAGCTACAGTCGATCATACAGTATTAGCCATCAGAAAAACAAATTTGTTCAGTTCAGCTACTTACAAGGTTCTGCCAGGCACTTCTGCTTATGATGCACAATTTAAACCTCAATGACCAATAACCAAGTTTTTCAGCTGACTAACTTGCATAGGGCTGTCATGCACTTCTTGCGGATGGTGTCCAGTTTATATAGGTACTCTCTTGGGTCAGTATAATTTACATAGTACTTTTAGAAAACTTCTGATGTATGATGTCTATCTTGTTGCCTCTTTTTCCAGATGTTTTAATTTGGTTCATGATGCCTGAGCTTTTTAGTTTGTTTGTTACAGGTTTTACATCTAATTGTTTCAGATAGAGAATGAGGTAATTTCAAATCATATCAAATTATCAGGCTTATCTCTCTCTCTCTCTCTCTCTCTCTCTCTCTCTCTCTCTCTCTCTCATATATATATATATATATATATATATATATATATATATATAAAGAAATTAAATTTTCTAATGGGTTGTTTTCGGCATTGAATCCTAAAACAACTTTTCATCACAAGTATTGGGGATTGATTTATGAATGGGGGCAGGGTAGTGGTTGTTATGTAAATAACTCTGCTTGAACATGCAAGCATTGTTTAGTACAATTTAATTATTTCACAACTTTCATACATTCTACATTGATTACCAGGCGCTAATGAGTTTTATTGGGTAATACATACGGTCCTCACATTGACAAGGTTATTTGGATTATGTTTAATGTAACATAGAGAGCAATCTTGCTTGCTATGCTCTATTGGTAGGATGGTGAGTATAAAAGCTGGGTGCATTGGTTCCCACTATTGCTGACTCAGTCTGATCTTGTTGCACTTGGTGATACATTTTTGTTAGCACTCCATCTTCTGTCATCCAGAGACTGTCTTCTGATGACCATCTATCCATTAACACAAGTTTGGTTTTGCTACTCATCCTAATCAACTTGGATGATTGTCATGAACCTTGACACACACATTCATGCCAAGGTCTGATTGGTCTTAAAGATTCATGGTGCTCTTCAGGCAGTCTAGATGGCCACAACTGCAGTCATCTTAAAAATTATATCTCTAATCAATGTGAATAGATGGTCATATCAACATGGATTTTCACTTAAAGACTTCTTTTGATGTCCTGAATGAAAATATTGCCAATCCAATATACAGAATAACCACCATGGCAGCCATCTTACAAATCTTGTTCTTGTCAGAATGGAAAATCGTATTGACATGAGGTTTTCATCAGAAGTCTATTTTTGTGAGATCTTGTTTCCCTAAATGGTTCCACTTGGACATCCAATATGGCCTCCAATGCAGCCATTTTGAAAATCTTGTCACTAATTATGAATGGTTGTATCAAAATTGGATTTTCACTAAAAGAATTTATAATATATCTGATAGGACCTAAATAAAATGGTGCTGATCTAATATCCAGTATGCCCACCAAGGCAGTTGTCATGAAGTCAGGATGGTCCTAAGTGGTTCTGCTCAGACATCCAATGTGGCCACCACCTTTAAAATCTAGAACTGTACCGATTAATCGCCCATACGCGTAATCGAGCCGATTATTAGCACAATCGGTATAATCGGGTATCGGCAAAAATAATCGGTGCCGATGCAAATAATTTTTTTAAATAACCAATTTTTACTGATAAAAGTTGTATATACAGTCACGTTTTGACTGACCGTAACTTAATCCTTTGTAACACTAGAGCTCGGGATAAATGCAGTATGCAAACAAGTTGCTCATTAACTAACACTACTGTATAGTCGAATAACCATATATCGAGATAAACACATCAAACCATCAATTAATCTTTTGTTACAAAGAGATTGCTCTAATAAAGTATTTAAAAAGAATTTATCTTGCGGCCAGTTGTGCGAAATTTTCAACTCCAGCGTCCGGTAACATTTGTAAACTTCAGTAAACCAGACTAAAGTACATGTCGCTAACCACCATTGCAGTGCCAAAGTCATGTGAATAGCCAGTAAGATTAACATCAAAGGGAGTAATGATGGATATATACACAGTCAATTTTGAGGTTTGTGTTTTTTCTTTATCTTTATGAAAACTCACAAAACACTGATAGTCCTTATGTCCCAGTGAGAAAATGTTTGAAAGGGCTTCAGTGTAGGTTTGAGTACGTCGTCTGTCTTTCAGTTAATCCGTAATGCCTGGAGGGTGAATGAACTCATTGTCTTTAATACTAGTAAGTGAGAATCATTTCCGGATTTTTTTTAATTATTTTTTATTTCTTTTGTTAGTGTTTCACCAAGCCACCATCTGGCAGAAGGGGCGGTCTCTCATAAGTCATAACAGGTTTTACTGTACCTTTGAAGCACCGACATATACTAAACAAATAAAACAATTCTATATCAATGTTTTACAATTATCTGATGTTGCCGCAGCAATAACGAGTATTTGTTGTCGTCAAAGCAAGCCGACGACCTTTGCTCATAGAAAGTCGGCAATAAACTCAAAAGCATTGCCTCAATTTACATAGTGATTAGAACATATTTATTGTGCCGCGAAACTTTCCTGTTTGCAAAAAAAAAAATCGCCCACCCCCACGGTCTGTGGACAACAGAGTAGTAATTTATTTGGACACATTGTTTCAAGAGCCCGAATAGATTGGATTATTAATATCGGCGCTGCATAATGTCGAACTTGAAACTATCAAGTTTAATCTGGAATTACTTCAAAGTATATGCAGTCAACGAGTCGACAGCACATTGCACACTTTGCATAGCATGCATTTCCAGAGGTGGAAAGGATTCTAAAAATTATACAACATCAAATCTTATCCAGCACTTGCGCTGCAAGCACATCGCCGAATATGGCCTGTTTCTGGCAGATAAAAATGAAAAGAATGCTCCACAGATAACCTCAGCAGCTTCAGCAACTTCTCGTACTCTGACTATTGACGCCATGCTGGATAATAATCGGTCTCATAATCAGTATCGGCAATTTTGATAATCGGCTATACGCGGTATCGGCATAATTGGCAAAAAGTGACATCGGTACAGCTTTATTAAAATCTTGTTATTGCTAATCCTTTCTGCACAGAAAGTCACATTGGCATGGGGTTTTCAAGGTACAAAAACTTAAAGACAAAGCTGAATATACTAAATAAAATCTAGTTTTAACACTGGCCAAACAATACCCTCAGCTCTTTGCTTCTTTCTTTCTGTAGGCCCTATGTCTGCCTGGTGGGTCAGATACCCGATACAGATATCTATAGAGATATTTCTGTGTACAGAGAGGTAGGTGTAGATGTATATTATTAATTTCATAATTAAGATTGAAGGATATTACTTTTAAAGTGAACACATGTGTAAAGCTGGGACAGTCTACAAGTTGTCTGAAAAAAAACTTGACTACATTAATAATAATAATAATAATAATGATAATAATAATATTAATATTAATAATAATAATATTAATATTAATAATCACACCATTCAGTTCTTTTTGCAATCTAAAACATGTCGGTTTTGTGAGAAAAAATAGCTGACAGAAAAATCAATGGAGCACCTTCTTTGACTTTATGCCTTTACTGCTAGTAATTTTGGGTATGACTGTCACTTTGTTATCATATATTTTCTATGCGAAAGCCTGTTTGTCTCATCAAAAGCTGGCTGGTGGAATAGTTTGCTTTTTAATAATTTTTTCCAGCAATTTGTTTCAAAACATTTTCTTAATTATTATATATAAAAATTGCTTTATTCCACTACCTATGAAAGTGGTAGAGACTATTCAAATGCTGTAAATGATAGAAATTTCTCAAATTTTGAAAATGATTTTTTAAATGATTAAAATTATAGAGATTTTTCACATGTTGAGTGGAAAATTGCTAAACAATTAAATCATTTTACGGAGCACTTCATTATAACAGTCAAAACTTGTTAGAGATTTACATCATCATTTTTTCTATTGAAGTGCTTCAGTAACATTGTCTCAACTTTATTGAGAATTTAAAATGGCTAATACAGTTCTTTATTCAATCATTCTGATTATTTTACACAGTGATTCTGTTATTTTGAAATCCCTGATAATTTTCTTTTTTTAAATTCCACATTCAATTGACAGAAAAAATAACACTACTTGCACATATGGCATTCAAAAAAGTTAATGGCATGTGTTCAGTCAAGCAAAAATTAAGGGAAATCATTGTGCCCAATAGTCTGATGAAACATTTTGTTTCTCTCAGTGTTATCTAAAAAAAGAATTATTTATTTCACTGTAAAATCTATTGTATATACTTGTCTTAAAAGTATGAGTCTCTCTGATCTCATGATATATACAAGTATTTAATGTATTTCTCAGCTACCTGGTCTGACAATATATACAGGTATATAATATATTTCACACCTACCTGGTCTCAAGCTATATACATGTATTTACTATGTTTCCCACCTACCTGGTCTGACATTATATACAGGACTGGTGTGTAATATATTTCCCACCTACCTGGTCTGACTGTATATATATATATATATATATATATATATATATATATATATATATATATATATATAGCAACAAGTCAGACCTATTATGCTGACAGGTAAAATTTGATTTCTGTCTTGCATTCTTTAGTTAAAGTGCATACATATTTAATTTATCATTATTACTTTCATGAATTTTAAGGGTTTACATTTTTTCCTTTAGTAATTTATATTATCCACTACAGTTCATGTGTACTAGATGCATAATAAATAGTTCCTTTCTAGAAGACCACAAATAATAAAGGACAATTCATTTCTAAAAATGGGGTTGTTTTGCATTACACTTCTTGAAGGATTTCTTTTTCTTTTTTTCAGGCAAAAGAAATTGATGGCATTAAAATCTTCCGATTTGAGCATTCTTTATTTTTTGTCAACACAGAACATTTTAAATCAAATTTGTTTAAAGTAACTGTGAACCCTAAGGAATTGAAGATCAAAAGAAAGAGAGCTCTTGATAAACAAAGAAGAAAGAACAAGAAACAGGTTAGCATGACATTGATTTAATTCACACTATTTTATCTGTTTCCACATTAGGTGTTGTTGTAGGGTTTATGCCATTTTTCGACATAAAATAGTAAAAATGGTGGAGGAAGAACAGTGAAACCAAACTACAATGCAGTTCTGACTAGATGGGTAACCATCACGCATGATGGTTGCTACTTTCTTTGCCAGAAGCAGGCTCCTTCATGAGGAATCACACTTCTATAATACAACTCCTGTCTGCTCTTGACAGTTGTTCGCAAGATCATCTACAGAACCCAGTGCAATTTCTGAAGTGGTACTTATGAAGGACTGAACCATTCCATCGATGGAAGATCACACCCTTTTAATACCCGTCATAGAAGAAAAAGATGATAATATCAGCACAGCCACTTTTGTCCTTGATAAAGGGTGAATATTCATTCCGCATATCAGAATATAACCCCAGACTAAATGAATTTGATTCACATCTCAGCTCACATTAGTTAAGGCAATTGCCACAAACATTTAATTTGAGCGAAACTGCTCTCTCACTGACATTATCCATGCTCTGGGATGGAGATATGAATCCACTTTGCCAAATTTTATCTAAATCTTAAAGACTCAACTCGATCTAGTGGGACCTATAGCTCTGGCACAACAGTTTACCTTCCCAGGTTATTTGATAGCTTCCTAAGTACATGATCTCATGACTTATGCAGGATTTGTGGGATGGAAAATGTTTCCCCATTTGAAGCTTCTTCAATATATGGAGTAAGATTATATAGAAGGTTTCTTAAATATCTTAGGTGACAGAACATTGTCTCTCTGAAGTAAGGTGATGTATCACCCGCAATCTCTTACCTATTCTCCTAAGGTTTTAGGTATTATGATCAGATAATGTGTTTGAAGATAAAACCTATTTTCTAATAAATATTTCATCATTAATACTTACCTGACCATTATATACATACATCCTTTCAGCCTCCCTGCAGTTAGATTCATATGGACCATATGCCTTACACTCCAGTAATAATTAAAGTATTCATAAGATTTGGTACCAATCCCTGTATCAATGGGAATTCACTCTAACAGCCACCTAGGTAACTTTTCAAATAAAATGTTGTAGCCTGGGAGGGCTGAATTTATGAGATAGTAGTACTTCCCCTTAAGAATTATAATTAAGTATTGGTTTTCAGTATTTATACATTATTCATGTCTGTCTGCTGCAGGACACTATTCAGACTGTGATAACCCTTGGTGACAGTGTTGAGCTACAGGTTAAAGGGGACGAGATGGAATATGTGGAGACTAGCATAACTGACCTTTACCCATCTCTGAAGACTAGCTTTCATACCATCATTCTGGACTGTTCCACTTGGAGTTATGTGGATTCCATGGGAGTTAAGGTCCTTAAATCTGTAAGTATTTGAACATATACACAAAATATCAGCTACAGAATAGAAAATAAAGAATGAGAACAGTGGACCTAGTGCGAATTTCTTTTGATAAATGGTAGATTGTAGTTAGGGAGGGGAAGATGATAATGTTTATTTGAGGAGTTGGAAATGTGCATTTGGCCATATTGTGAAACAGGTAAGTTTACCAGTGAAATTAAAATGGAATGCAGAATAAATGCAAACTTAATTCTGAATGAATACATACAAAATGAAAAAACAAAATGAACATAACAAGATTGTGTATTTTTATGAAAACTGTGCAAATGCAGAATGATGAATGTTAATAGAAAAGGAATGAAATTTGTGTGCACCTGTTGAATGGATTTATTATTTTGAAGCAGTTGCTGAAATGCCATGGTCAAAATCTCATTTGCATTATCACACTGAAAAAAACAATTTCACTCCTTGCAATCCAATACATTATACCTGTTGAGATCGACATTAAAACAACTGTCAATAATGTAATGGCATCATCACTGGTGGTTGTATCTCTTCAATCTTTATGTAAATGAAATGAAATAAGACACAAGCTTTGCTGACTAATGCTCTATAGCTTTGATTTTACACTTTTTGCAGATGTTTTATATGTTAATTTATTTTAAATGCAATGCCGTATGTTACATTTTATACATTTGCTATTTAATTAAAGCACACTTTAATAATGCAAATACAAGAGCTGCATATCTCCCTTTAACACTCTTGAAAATTCATGCCCATTTCGGTCCAAAAGAGTCTGAACAAAAATCATGATGGAAAGCAGTAAATGCAAAATCTGGATGCATTTCTGAGACCATAACTTTAAAATATCATGATAGATGAAATGCACATAGAAGGCAGTTACATTGTATGTACATGGAATGTGGATGAAATATGGATTGGGTAAAGTTACCTGTTTCATGGTATGTAGTTTATTTTGGTTTGGTTTGGTGTTTTTATGCAAAGCCATACTTTTAAGGTCATATTGTGCCATTGCAAAGCAGAATAAAGTATTGTGCCAAAGGACACCATTGTTGCTCCAATCCAACCTAAGCTCATAGGAATGAAATGTGTAGCCATTTGGTCCTTATTCCAGCACTGAGCCAGTACATTTCCTCCATGGGTAGAAATAGACAAGAAATGGTTGAGGGGATGGCTGGTAGGGTGAGGCATTTTTACAGAATTTATGAGGCACTCATTGGGCAGGGCCCAGATTTATATCTTGCATATTTGTAGAATGCAAGTTAATTGTGGAAAATCTGAGTTTAGATTTGTGATTTCAAGCTCTTTCATCATTTTTGATTGCTACATTTTCAAAATGGTATATAGTAAGTCATAGTAAAACACCTTAATGTACTTTAAATACCTCCTTTTGTATAATTTTTAATATAATGTCATTTTTTTCATTGATAAGATGTTATGAATGTAGCCATACATGTACCTACTGATAATGCACTGTCCATATATTATGGCCATACATGTACCTACTGATAATGCACTGTCCATATATTATGGCCATACATGTACCTACTGATAATGTGGACTAGTGGACAACCATTATCCTTTCAAGGGGAAGTTGGGTATTTCTTTTGTAAGCAACCAAATTATTGCCAAAAGTGTAAATTATATTTCTCAAATATTATTATCTTCACTTAGATAAAATTCTGTTAGTGTTTCCATTGATGAGATGTACAGCTATTATTTTGTGTATTACAGTCAGTTACAGATATTAGTGTGACACATCTTGACTCCACTATCCACTAAAATTGAAATATGTTCAGCAAAAACAAGTTTCTGAAGCTGGCTGGTCAGTCAAAAGCTCTATTACTGTATCATTCAATTATGTCATCACATATAGCAGCAGGTAACACTGTGGATAATGCTGAACAGAATCCTGAAAAATCATTGATATAGCAACTGGTAGCACTGTGGATAATGCTGAACAGAATCCTGAAAAATCATTGCATATAGCAACTGGTAGCGCTGTGAATCATGCTAAACAGAATCCTGAAAAATCATTGCATATAGCAATTGGATTAATCACATCAATGCAAAATCATTGCTTCATTGTGGAAGTGATGAGTTCAAAGTACTTCACAAAATGATTTTAAATTATCAAGAAACTTTCACTTTGGATCCAGTTTATCACTTAGCAGTTCAGCTGTTCTTGTTGTATTCTCTTGTTCGAAATGATACTGATAGAAAAGTTGTTCTTATTTTACAAATTCCTTGACATCAGTATAGTTAGTAAATGTTTAAACAATTTAATGGTCGTATCATGGCTCCCAAAATTTAATTTACAAGTATTTTCTCACATACACATTCAAAAAAGATTCTTTCTTAAAAGTACGATTTTAAAAAAAAACTTTATGATCTTTTTTGGGTAAGAGGTCGTGTAGATAATATGAGATGATCGTGGCATGGCTCCTGAGATTTTTTGTTTTTCCTGTACACAAAAAAAAAATAGTCTTATCTTCTTAAAAGTACAAAAAATAATGTTTTAAAGTGGCAAAATATCCCATCTGCTGATTTTTTTTTGTTGTTGGTGACCTTGTTGGCTGTTGAAACTTGTAAATGTAACTGTTGGCTTGGGGTGTAGAACTTCAGAGGCTCCATGGAAGGAAGCTGCAAACTTGATATAAAATGCACTGAAATTTATCTAGTGTTACAGGAACAAATTCTTTGTCTATATGACAAACCATTTTAACATTGCATTGTGACATCTAGCATGAATACTGTATGCTGTGAGATATCCGGGTTTTTGTTGTTGTTGACATTTCTGGTAGCAGCTATCAACCGGGCGAGACATTATCTCATAATTTATTTTTTGTTGGATTTTCAGTCGCTTGCTAGTAATAAATATATTTACATAGACTGACATTTGTATGTAGATGGTAAGTAAATTTTCTCTTCTTTTCATTCAGAATTAAATCCTTCAGAACACTCATTTTCTGTAGTATTCCCTGTCATCATACCAGAATACCTGCCTCTCTATTGTCCGTTGACCCTTTTTTCAATTTCTAATGCATGCATGGAAGGCCGCACCACTCCTCTATCACATATATATATATATATATATATATATATATATATATATATATATATATATAATTTTGGTCTATTCATCATGCAGGGAGGAATAGTAGCTTCAATCGACCAAAAGTTGGCCGATTCCTTTATAAAAATGTACCCAGAAAAAATATAGTTTGCTGATATTTCGAAGAAAATATTACCTTGAAGCACCAACGACCTAAGCAAATGGAAAAAAATCAGTCTCAATCATGTTATACAATATTTGATGTTGTTGCCACAAAAAGAAATGGCCTTTTGCTTGGTTCTCCAGAGCATTCCTTGAGCGGTGACTTCAATAAAGCATGCACCTTTCATCAAAGAAAGCCAAGTACTGTGTTAAGTAAAAGCAGAGAACCTTTCACCTTTGTTTTTGTCCCCTACTGATTTCAGATCTATATGACCTGTGAAAAAATTTATTGAATATTCTAATAGTGCATATTTTTTTTAATGAAATTACTTGTATTGTGGATTCAGTGTGTGTGATGAGATTCGTGGTTGAGCACATGGTCTTGATACTTGATTCATGCTATAAATTAGGCATGTATATATAAACACATACATGCCAACCCCTGACGAGGAAAAAGTGTAATCCAAGTGGTCAAAAAGAGGAATCCAAGCAGAAAAAGAGTAATCCACATATAACATACTACAATTACAATTAACAATGATTTATTTGCTTTTCTCGTCTTTTATCATTCATTAATGGTTCAAGTGTTCATATGTAGCACTTTTAGCTTTAGAAAGCAACAGATTGTCATGTTGCATTTCAAAAAATCTTGTACCAGCTGAGGCCATGAATGTTTTGCATACCAGTAGAGCACTCATTACTGGGTTACTTAGCCTGGACCTGAATTCAGTTTTATTTTTGTTAACAACACTGAACAATCTCTCACAGTCAGCATTAGAATGGTAAAGAACCAATATTCCTTTCATAACCTGACAAAGAAGAGGAAATTTATTTCTTCCAGTGATAGAGTCTTTTAGCTGGGAAATAAGGTGCCATTGCACATCAACTCTATCTGCATTAAGTATATTGTCAGGTAGAATCCCAACTTGATACTTCAGGAATTCTTCTTCCAGCTGATCCAAGTTAGACAAGGGTGGCAATAGAAAGGGATATCTCTTGACAAAGAATCTAACACTTTTAAAGCTTTTTGACTGTCTCTCATTTACATAAGCAACTGAAGCATTTAAAAGCAGTTCATCTCCATATGGGAATTTATGGAGCATGTAATCACAGGCTGTAGCATAATAATCTCTAACATTATCATAGAACATCTTCACAGGAAGGGTAGAATTGTGTTCTATGAATTCTCTTGCTTCTGCACCAATAGCTAGATCTTCATTATCTTTCTGGTTTGCATGGTCATGAAAGTCAATATCAGTTAAAAGTTTGGCTGATGCGATGATTTCTGGCTTAATAAACCTTATTAGCAAATCTGACAACTGGTTTGACAGAATCTTGTGCATAATATGAATGCATGGTTCTTCTTTCTGCAAGACATTTGCTGCATCAAACAATGGAATGGCACTCTTCATAAACAAGCAGTACAGTTTTGTAACTGGATCATTAAGCTTTTTGTAAACCATCTCACATGCTAGTTTTGCCCTTTGAAGTATGAGAAGATCCAGTATGCTTTTTAACAGATTCATACTCTGAAGAACCTGATCCAGATGGCTGATGAAATTTTATGTCGAAAGATTTATCTTTCACAGTCATGGTCTGAGCCTGGAGGCCCTCTAGCTGGATAGATAGAGGCCTCTCAAATAAAAATTCCATGGATTTAAATTTCTTTCTTTCTGCTACACCAATCTCTTTATTGTTAGTATGTCTGTCTATACTTTCATCTCTTGTTCTCTTCTGACTTGCAATAACAGATTCTGCTTTTGTACCACTCTTCTTCACTTTTCCACCATGTTTTCTCTGTGCAGATTCACTTTCAGTTTGAAAGAATGCTTGTAATGCATCCCAAAGCTCAAGTAAACGGCTAACACATTTGCCAAGGGATAACCATCTTGTACACACATGCTTTATAACTTTAGTCTTCAAGATCAAACTGATCTTGTAACAACTTTAGAGCCTGTTTCCTTTTACTATTTTTCTCCAAATAATAGTAGATATCTATTAATAAATGGCCAATATCTACTTCTAATTTATCAGCAGCCTTACCAGCAGCAAGGTGCATCAAATGACAGGGGCAACCTGTTATGAACACTGATGGAGACATTTTCAAAATATAGGATGCAACTCCTTTATGAATTCCAGTCATCACTGATGCATTATCAGCTGCAAACCCCATACAGTTCTGCCAACTTATGTCATGTTTCTTCAAAATATTGTCAAGCAAATCGAAAATGTTTTGTCCAGTGGAATCTACTGTTAATTCTGGTAAAGAAAGAACACTCATGACTTTGCCTTTTTCACTGTCAAAGTATCTAACGCATACTGGGTACAACTTTTTAACATCATAATCACAACTCCCATCTGTGGCAATACTAAACGGCCCAATTTTCATTGCTTCTGCAATTTTAAGTGAAGTATCTTCTGCTAGGCACCGAACAATGTGAGATGATTTTGTTCTTGCACAAGCATATTTTTCCGCAATTTTCGAATCAGGAAACATCCGCTTGAACAAGGGACCAACGTGGTCTGCTACCGCCAAGTGTAGTCCGTGTTCTATTAAAACCTCGGTAAATAAGAAGTTACCTTAGTATTAGAGTTCGTAAGGCGAGCTAATTCGATGTGTTTCCTTGTTTTCACGTGTTTTTCCACATCAAATTTACCACCATGACCAATGCTAAAATCATTTCCGCAGTCTGCAATGAGCATGATGCTGTCCTAGAATGGAACGCTGTATTATGCCATTCATATATTTATCTTTGAATCTTTGGAGGACTCGTTGTTTTGCTTTTTTTCTGATCCATCTGCGAAATTTTTGGGGGAAAAAATGTGCTCTAACATACACAAAGACTAGAATCCATCTTAACATCTGAAGCCATTTAGCGCCAACGATTAGACGTCACGTGATGATGCCCTCGTCGTGTTTGGAGGATTGATTACATTTTGCTTTGTTTATTATTGACTTTTTCTAACCCATCTGTGAAATTATTTAAGAGATATTTTTTGCACTCATAAACGCATTGAGAATTTTTTAATACTTTTTAGCGCAAAAAAAACTTTTAGACTGGTTCTGCACTATACAAAATTAGAACAAAGAGTATGTGCATAATGATTTAAACAAAATAGAAACCAGTCTGTTCTCTCCTCACTAAGCCGCTATAAATAGAATATGAGGTCGAAAGTTTGAAAGTATCTTAGTAACATGATAGTTGCTATAAATAGAACATGAATATTAGGAAAGTCCACGGACAAGTATACTCGTATATCGTAGTTATGTAGAAGCGGGGTATTTTTTAATTAAAAATAAAACAGTATGTAAAAAATAAAGTAATGCTAATAAAAACGAAAATTTTTTTTTTTTTTCGCAAGATGGATATATCGAAAAAGCGTAATCTATAAATGTTAACGCGTAACGCGGAATTTAGTGGGATAAAGCGTAATGATTACGCCAAAAGCGTAATGGTTGGCATGTATGTAAACAGCATACACATGTATGTACCAATGCATGGTCTCTGAATAAAGTAAAAGATTATATTTTCCTTGTCTGTTTTCACTACAGGTGTATTTCTGATTTAATATGCATCAGTTTAAGATGGTAACTGTGCCAATGAAGCACTTATTTTTGCGCCCGCATTTATTACCTAAAGTTTGGGGTATATGCATCATTTTTGTCAGCTATATATGTGTGTGTGTGTGTGTGTGTGTGTGTGTGTGTGCGCAAAACTGTTTATAAATCTAGTAAATACAGTTTCAGTTGCATAAAGTCACACAGATATGCTATTTGTATTAATAACAATAACCAGACTGATACAGTTATTAGTATTGTGGAATAAAAGATTTGTCAAAATTGCTTTCATCTGAATTAAGCAGAAGATATGCCAGGTAAATAAAAGATCAATAAGTAGTAATAATATCAAATACTGATGACAAATAAATTTTGTTTAATAAAGATTTTGAAGGTGATAGATTTGAAAGAGAGAGAAAAAGTGTTTGTAAAAAAAAGAACAATAAGCTTTTTAGATAACTTTGAGTTTATTGGTCAAAACATCTTGCAAATCTAAATGATGCTTAATTTACATAATTAAATATGTAATGTTGTTGTAGTATTTAATGACATTGTTCAGCACACAATAATAGGCTATACATGGTGGCCAGTATTAATAGTGGAGGAAGAAACCGGGAAAACCCCCAGAAAGAACCACTGACCCATGAGAAGCTACTGACAAGCTTTCTCACATACCCACATTGGCCAAATCTAAGACTCGAACCCATGCAGTCAGAGTTGATAAAATATATTTAACCATACAAAAACATGGATGCCTTTGAAAGCTATAAAGAATCTTAATTACCACATATAGAAAAATGTTATTCAAACATCATGAATTAGTGCAGTTAATTAATTAGCAGTAAAGATGTCATGAAACAATTATGTTGGCAACTTCTAATTAAAGAAAAGTATTTTAATATTATGTAACTATTTAGAAATTTTTTTAAATGTAGGTATGAATGAATAATTACAAATTAAGCCCAGTGCTGTATTTTAGTGTGTCTAGACTAGCTTGATAATAAGGATGAATTAGAATAATTTACAGATTATTGAATGTTCCTTTTAATTGAAAACGGAATCAGATGAGTTAGCATGGTACCAGACAGATATGCTAGAATAAATCATGTTTGATTTAATGAGAGAAATAACTAATATGGAAAATGTGACAAACTATGATCATGCATCAAATCCATAGATTTAACAATTTATATAATAGGGTCTTGTACCAATTAATGTCTGTAAGAAAAAAAATAATTTCAAAGGAAGCAAAGATAAATTCGCAGAAAATGTCACTTGTAAAAGAAAGTTAAATTTAAAATTACTATCCAGTTTGGATAAGATAAACTATAAATATATTTCTCAGAGTTTGGTCACAATGACAGGAATGCTTACCTACAGACTTCTAATGCTGTTCAATTGGTAGGTCACAGTGACAGGTGGAGCTTACAAAAAGATTTATAATGTTCAATTGATATGCAATGTGCCATAGTTGAAGATTTGAAAATCGTATTATTACTGAAGCAAATAAAAATTAGTTTGAATTCTCAGTAGTTGGAAAGAAGAATTGGTCTTATCTTGGAATCATTGGCCAATGGAGCACCAATCCTTGTAAATTATATGCTGTAATTTTGTTTTAGTCTGGTTTGTATGTAGAATTTAACTGTCTCCTAGAAATACACTCCTGAAACAAGATTTGCTGCAGTCATTGTCAGTGGAACATCTGTATTGACCACAAAGCACCCAGTAAATATTTTGTGAGTAGCCTGTTTTTAAGCATTATTTAAAGTGCTGTTAGTTTCATAATTATGGTTTTCCTCTGTTGATTCACCCCAAAATCCCTGTTAAAAAGTTATAAATTTACCACTAACTAGTGAAATTAGTAATCCAAACCTAAAAAAAAACTGGGTAGATTATCTAATGTTGTTTGTTGTCAGATAATCCTCTCAGCTCTCAAAGTTTTGTAATTGTCAGTTGGGAAAATGTATTCATCATATGATGTTTGATGTCTTGGTTAATCTTGCATTCTGAATATTTTTTCGGGTTTTTATTAATTTGTTTTATTCCTTTTTGTTCAACTCAGTTAAATGCCTTCTAGTTATTTACTTGTATTTTACATTTGCTATAAAAGTTCAATTCTCGTTTGCATTCATTACAGGAATGTTAGCTTGTACCTGTAATTGTTATTATGATCTTGTACTCTGTCAAATACTTGTTAAGGTTGTTCTGATCCAATTAAAATGTGTACAAGAGCATGGATCCAGATTAGTCCAATTGGATCAGGTCCAATTAAAAGCATTCAGTGCCATTTATCAGTCCAATTGGATCTGGTCCAATTAAAAGCATTCAGTGCCATTTATCAGTCCAATTGGATCTGGTCCAGTTAAAAACGTACAATGGCAAGGATCAATCCAATTGGATCTGGTCCAATTAAGTGTACAATGGCAAGAATCCATCCAAATGGATCTGGTACAGTTAAAAGTAAGTATACAAGGGCAATGATCTGTCCAATTGGATCTGGGCCACTTAAAAGTATACAATGCTAAGGATCAATCCAACTGGATCTAGTCCAATTACATGTGTACAATTTCAAGGATCAGTCCAATTGGATCTGGGCCACTTAAAAGTGTACAATGCCAAGGATCAGTCCAACTGGATCTAGTCCAATTACAAGTGTACACTGGCAAGGATCAGTCCAATTGAGTATGGTCCAATTAAAAGTGTATAATGGCATGGATCAGTCAAGTTGGATCAGGTCCTTTTAAAAGTATTCATTAGCAAAGATCAGTTCAATTGGATCTAGTCATGAGGTTAAAAAATTCTCCTTACATTCAAGATTGTTTTTATGACAATACAACAAATTGTGTCCCTTTAGTTGATAAAGTTTATGATTTAAGGAAAAACAATTTTCCGATAATAATCGCTTAAGAAGTTGATCTATGCAATGAGTTTATCAAGCATTGACTAGAGATGTAACATTGCAGAAGATAATTCAGTTTGACTTAAGTATTGGGGATAAAACAATCAATTATAAGAAAGACAAGAGTAAAACAAGAAATATATATCTACCCAACTGTCTGGCTTTGCAGTCAAAGTTAATTTGTTAGCTCATTAGCTAAGATTGGAAAAAGTAGGAAATTAATCAAGCATACAGTATTAGAATAACCTAACTTTTAAGAAAAATTAGGTGAAAGGTTAAAACAGATTTTGAAAGAAAAGGTGTAACAGTTGCAATGGAACTTTTGGCCTGTCCATAGCAGATTTTGTGAAAGGGTTAGCATTTGGATGCACTTGAGGAACAATTGTTAATGGATGCAGTGGCCATAGTATTTTCATGAATTGGACAGTTTGAAATTAATTGCCAGTTATTTGTATCTTTTGGAACAAAAGCTACAGTAGCATTGCCAGGTATCATTGGCATCATAATAATCTGTATGTTGTTACATTAGGTGAAAATTAATTCCTTTCTTCAGATGATGATGCCAATGTATTATTGTTTGCATTCATTAGCAATGTTATCAAAAGGTTTATACAGTGGTCCCCCTCTTGAACAGCCCCTGTGACATTTGGTGTGGATGGAGACAGAATTGCAGAACAATTTTAGGTAGAGATAACTCGAATAAAACAATTTTATGCTGAAAAGACTTAAATAAACAACATCATAACCATTAAGGAGATTATTCAGCAGCAGTGGGAAAATGGAGCAAATGGAAAGAAAATTTTGTATGTATCAAGATTTAAATGACATTTTTGAATGGTTCTGCAATGTGCATGACAACAGTACCGGCTTGCATATTACACTTTCATCAAGAATAAGAATCATTAATGTATATTAAGTTGAAATAAGTCTATTCTTAAGACAAGTTGAAGCAAATGTTAATTTATCTTACTATTACACGAAGATATTAAATGCTTTGAAGTATGCAGCTTTTTTACTACATACATTACATATACTTCTCATAAAAAATTTAGTTGCCCTCTGGAAAGGCCATCCAGTCTAAAAGGAAATTTTCCTGGTGCAGAAAGGTGGCTGTATAAAAGGGGGACTACTTAAATTGGTAACTGAAAGAATAAAAAGAGAATAGATTAAACAAAGGAAATTAAATTATGTCAGCTTCAGCAGCCATGAGATAATTATAGACCATTCTTTGTATGTTTCATGATCTACATGTTTTAAATCATGTGTGATGACAAGATTTTCACCATTCTCATCTGTCTTGCCTTCATAATTACTAATGTTCTCGTCTTTTATTCTGATGAATTTATAATCTATCATTTGAATATTTTTTGCAGACTTTTTGTTTGAGCTGGTATTATATTCTTGACTACATTGGTATTCGTAGCAGTGCATGTGTGTGTATTCCTCAATTAGCAAATGACATTTTAAATTTGTTTTTGTACCAATAATGTTGTTCATTTTGATTACAATATCATTGGATAACAAACATTCTGTCACAAGCAATACCATTGTTTAGACCTGAAGTGCTGTTACAATGTTTTCATTGAGTCATTGTCTCATTTGCTTAGCATTAAGTTTTCTAATAATATTTTCATAGTGTCTTGAGCAGTAGAAAAATAAAGTAAAAGATGTTGTTCTTGTAGGGTTTAATGCCATTTTTCAGCACATGATAGGCTATACATGATGGCCAGTATTAATGGTGGAGGAAGAACCCGGGAAAACCCTCAGAAAGAACCACCAACCCATGAGAAACTACTGACAAGCTTTCTCACATACCCACATTGGCCAAATCTGAGACTCGAACCCATGCAGACAGTGGTGATATTGCAGTGATCCGTAAAACAGAAAATGCTTTTGACCACTGTTCAGCTTTGTACTTGGCACCTAAAACATACACATATAGCATCCAGTAATTGTTTTGAGTCTAGATATTGCTTCTTCTACAATTGCTATGAAGAAAAGAAGCCCATTTTACGTCAGCTGTTAACACTGAATTTTGTTTATCAGTCATTTTTCTCCTGTACTCAACTGTTTCAACTCCATTATTATAATGCATTTTGTATGCACTTACCCCATAAGAACAAACTTAAAGACCTAATAATGTTTCCTACCTTAAATATTTTCAGCATTTTGTTATCCTTTCTAATTTCATGGTGTTTTGTCTTTTGTAGTTATATCCATATGGACATACACCACAATTAATTTTACTATATGTTCTCTACATATATTTATCATAACTGACCTTTCCACTGTGTGACAATCAATACAAATCATATGTTAATTTAAAATACCTCCAAAGATGACTTCACAGTGAAGTTCTTGTCAAGGGTTGACCGGCATTTTTTTGAGTGGCTGCACTGTAAACAGAACAGCATGTACACAGAACACAGATTTCACTTACGGATCATCACCAAAGCCTTATTATTCCATGTGCACTGTCGCCAAATTACACTGACAACCACTCTCTCAGCTCATATTCTCAAGAATAAACAATTACCTTTAAATTCCTACCATAAATGCATCAATAAAAACTCTTCTATCACCACCAAAATGAGAGAGGAAAAAAATGTTCTAATAATAGAATAGATCTACATTCGTGGGTACTGAACTGGAAATAATAATTGTAATGTGATTCCATATATATTTTGTAATGCACTTAGAGCTTCAAAAGATTAGGCACTATACAAAGACGCTTAGAGCTTCTAAAGATTGGGCGCTATACAAGGTCCTCATTATTATTCTTATTATTATTATTATTATTATTATTATTATTATTATTATTATATAATCTGGTCTTCATTCTTCAAAGCTCTGATGAACTGTTATGTTCTTTTAGGCCATTATCAGTATGATTTGTATTTTTTCCACTAATAGATCTTCGGTCATATTCATGAAGAATATTGAAGTTATTCCAGATTATCTTCAATTGTTTTTCGTCTGTGTTGTTGCTTGTTGGATTAGCAGTTTTAACATCAGGTCAGCATTCATGAACAAACATATTTATTTGAAAATAATACTTGTGTCTGGATTTCACTAGCTTGGATCATAAATGTCCAGTAAGATAATCCACATACTGATGCTTCCATTATTGCTGCCTGGTTTAATTGTTTTGACAAAATGTTATATCACATTGTGCTGTCCATCAATTTATTGAATCATCATCATCATCATCATCATCATCCAATTTTAAAGTGGAATTATACAGTGTATTAAGTGTTTTTTTGCATAAAAATCATTATCTTTGTTGTATATTTTTATCCTTTTATATATTTGTGCAGTATCTTCATTAACTAGAACTTTAGTCTGGAACTGAACATTATTATTGGTTGCAGAATTTTGTTTTGTTGGAATCTGAAGTTTATTATTATTTTCTTGAAAGTGATAAATTTTGCATCAGTTCTTTATGCACAAACTAAAAATGTCTAATATTATTTGTCACATAAAATACTTTTAAGGTCAAAGTTTATGCTCTGCTCACAAAGTACATGTAGTTGTGGCAGTCTTTTTTCTTTACAATTGCATCATTTCATTAGTTCTTTAAATTTCTTTTGGTGTTTTCTTAAATATAAAGGTTACCACTACAAAAAAGGTTGAAATAAAGGTAATGTAATTTTAAAAAAAGTTTGGTTGTGTGGCAAACCGGATATGGACAGGTAGCTGACTTTGGACTTCTCCACCTACCCACCTACCCAAAGAAAATTGGTAGGATCATGGTGAACTGTGACTGGTGGTCTTGAATTTCTTAAAACTTTATTTTTAACTCTACGAAAGGCCTGATGAGTTTACGGGATTGCCATGTTCAAAATATTGTTATCACTACTCCACCTGAACGTATGAGTCTATCAATATGAGGGTTTCACTAAAAGACTTGTCTGCTAGATCGCTATTGAAAGTTGTGCCAATCTTGGAAATCTTGTTTGTTACTTCTCATGAATGGCAGGTTATATCATCATGGGGTTTTACTTAAAGACCTTTAATGATGTCTAATTTGACCTAATTGTAAATGGTTTTTGTTGTTGTTGTTGTTGTAGGGTTTAACGCCATTTTTCAGCACACAATAGGCTATACATGGCGGCCAGTATTATTGGTGGAGGAAGAACCCATGAAAACCCCCAGAAAGAACCACCAACCCACGAGAAGCCACTGGCAAGCTTTCTCACATAACTACATTAGCTGAATCTTAGACTTGAACCCACACATACGGAGGTGAGATTGCAGTGATCCGTAACGGAGAGCGCTTTAGACCACTCAGCCACTCCTGGCCCCAACTGTAAATGGTGTTGATCTGAATTTCAATATGACCTTTAAAGCAGCCATTTTCAAAATCTCATTATTGCTATTTCTCCAAAATGGAAAATTGTATTGACATGGGGTTTTAATCAGAAAACTTATTATTTATAGCTGATCCTAAATGAAAATGGTGCTGTTCAGAGATCTAATATGGCCACAATAGTAGCCATCATGAAAATATTGTAGTTACTACTCTTTCTGACAGTGGTATTAATTTGATATACAATATGGCCACTTAGTTAGCCACTTTGAAAATCTGGTTATTGTTACTCCTAAATGGAAAGTCATGCTGACATGGAGTTTTCACTGGAAGATTTTTTTTATGAAATAGTTTGTCCTGAATGAAGATGGCCCAGATCTGACCTTAGATATGCTGTCACAATGAACATATTTTCACTAATTTCCTAAATGGAAGGTTCTAATGGTGTCTAGTTTGTCCTAAATGAAAGTGATTCTGATGTTAGATCCAGTATGGTTGGTACAATGGCTGATTTAAAAATTTATTACCACATAAAATTGGAATCGATGGTTTCAGTAGTTAGCAACTAGAAAGAAAATATGTCTATAATTTTTGGTCTTGTCTTGTGTAGGGTATTTCTTGCTTGAAAAGTAACTGGGGAAGAGTGATCAAGGAATTTTTTAAAAATTTGGGAGTAGGGCATTGGGTTTTTAAAAAGTTAAATTTGATGGGGTTAGCCATGATGCAGTTGATTTGTATTATTTAAATTGTTTTTCTCCACCCACATGGAAATATCTCAGTGCATAATTTATGTATAAGTTTTATAAATTTTGTTCATGACTATAAATTGTAGTGATTATCTTTAGTTATGATTTTTTTAGATGTTCACAGTTGCTAATAATAAAACTATTAGCAAATATGTTGACAAGTGTTGGGCTGTTTCCCATTGGACAGGTTGGTGAGTGTGTCCTTGGAAGAATAAATAATTCCCATTTGATGGATTTAAATCATGTGAATTCTTGACAATGTTAAAGATATGCAATTTTTCATGTAGTAATGACAATATACATATTTTACCCTTTCTCCTGTGCATACATAGTTAGGACTGGACAACTTTTTCATTCTAATTTTTTGTGTTCTTTTTGTAACATTAAGTCTGCATATGTTTTTATATTGTATTTAGATATTTTAGAGGTAGCATTTGTCAAGATTATTCAGTGGAAAATGTAGGTGTTCATTGGACTATAATATTTTCTGAGAGTACATTGATCCCCTCACAAACCCTAACCTGTGAATTATTTGAAAGAGTTATGGACAATGCCATTTTAAAACTTCAAGATTGTTGGTGGTCCAGGAAATCCATGGACATGAAATTTGAAAGGAACTTTTTATTGTTTTGGACTTTACGATAACTTGTTTAGGATTGTTTTGCATTCAGTTAATAATACTGTCAAATTCTTTTTACGTTTTCATTTTATGACATTGATAATTAAATTTACTGTTACGTTTTACAAAACTTATTGGTTTCGCTTCTTTCTGTTACTTAGTTTATGACTGTTGAGTTGTAACACGTAAAATATTTACTCATATTATTTATAAATCTCACAAAAAGCAATGCAGGATGAAATAAAGTCAGAAAATGAAATGAAAATGGAAGCATACAGTAATTGATCATTATATGGGACAAGAGGTACATAAAATGTTTCCTTGAAAACCAAGATGTAGCTCTCTTAATCATAGAAGTGATATCATTTAAAATGTTATTTACTGCCAATGTCCCCTATAACTTCCAATATCTTGATCATTATAGGGGACAAAAGGTAAATAAAATGTTTGCCTTGACAACCATGATGTAGCTCTTTAATCATAGAAGTGTTATCTATTTAAATAATGTTTACTGTGTAATCCAACATGACTTTGGGAGATAAACTCAAATAGTAATCTTTTATATCCATATGTATTCTTGAGCCACTGACCACTTGTTGTTATCCAGTTATTGACAGTAAAGAATGGATTATGGCGCTAAAGATTCTTTCAGGTATAATATACATGTAGTATTCTTTTTTTTTTCTTCAGGTCATTGCTGATTTTAAAGATGTGGACATCAAAGTTTATCTGGCTTCATGTAAAGGTTTGTGTGCAGAGAAAACATTTATGATTTAGAACTATCCTCTTTAGGCCAAGTAAACCAGTATAGCATCCTGGTAAATATACACTGCATGTTAATAGTAAATAACATTTACAGTAAAGATTCTTTATAATGTTATACACCAGTATAGCATCCTGGCAAATATACACTGCATGTTAATAGTAAATAACATTTACAGTAAAGATTCTTTATAATGTTATACACCAGTATAGCAACCTGGTAAATATACACTGCATGTTAATAGTAAATAACATTTACAGTAAAGATTCTTTATAATGTTATACACCAGTATAGCAACCTGGTAAATATACACTGCATGTTAATAGTAAATAACATTTACAGTAAAGATTCTTTATAATGTTATACACCAGTATAGCAACCTGGTAAATATACACTGCATGTTAATAGTAAATAACATGTACAGTAAAGATTTTTCATAATGTTTCACATAGACTTGGATCTCTTACGAAGTGATAACCATGAAATGTTACATCCAAAGTCCTTATTTCTTTTTTGGGGGGAGGCGAAGGATTTCAGATTGTTTATGTATCCTTGTTAGATATACTTGTAGTAAACCATTTATACTGGTATCATTACTCTCAAAACTTGTATGTAATGGTAATTTCAAACAGCATACATTTGATAAAAATAATTTTTGTCATGAGACAAAAAGAAGCAAACCAGTACATTGTACCAATGGATAAAGTGCAAACATATATATTTTCCAGTCAGCGAATTGTTAAAAAAAAAGTTTTTTTGTAAAATCGTTATTCAATAATTTGGCTGCTTCATTTGATCACAAATTTTCAGAAACAACCCCAAGGTAAAACAAATTTATATTGCAATTGTTGGTATCACAGTTGTAACATTGGTACTATCAGAATTATCATAACTATGAAATCAGCAACCTTGTTACCAAGTAGGTGTCACACCATAGCAACAAGGGGAATATCATCAGCAATAATACCACTGGTACGACATCTCCTTGATCTTTCATAAAAGTACAAAAAAAACGTATAAAGTATATTAGCATTTGTGGAAGAGATCACATATAAATAATACAAGACGTGACCTGATATGGCTTTTGAAATTTTATACATGTATTTTTTGCACATTTATATGTTGTTTTTTTTTTACTGACTCGTGCCAAGCCTTCAAAGAGCGTCTTAATCAAAATTTAAAGATACAATTATTTGATAGATTTTGTTTTATTCTGTATTGCTACTTTTTATAACAGTGTTATCATGTACTCACCTACACTGTTATAGACATGTTCGCTAGTACTATTTGTTATAGACATGTTCACTAGTACTATTTGTTATAGACATGTTCGCTAGTACTATTTGTTATAGACATGTTCGCTAGTACTATTTGTTAGGCTGTTGTATGTACTCATCCCCTTGAAATATATTTTATTTTAACACTAGACCAGTTGTTTAAGTTTAATAGCATTTATCGGCTAAAGACACCTACTTGTAAATATTGTGTATAATGTGTGTGTGCATGTGTGTGACCAAATGAGATTCTTCTTTAAATAACGTCATTGTTACTGGTACAGTATTATTATTAATATTATTACTAATATTACTGTAAAGCCATTGTTATTCACTGATTGATTATGAATGATGTATGATTATTACACTTTTGCTACCAGACTCCATTCTTGTTACACTGTTGTTCAATTTAAACAACCGCCATTGCTGCTCTGGATCTGTGTGGCATGTGATAAAAACATAATTGAGCCACTTTTTCAGATTGACTACACACTTTTACCAATTGTAACAAAGGAATGTTATAGCAAAACCTTTGAAATACATAGTAACTTGGAATTGGACCAATAGAAATTAAAGTCCAACAATCTAACAAGAAAAGCATCCAACTCAGTAACATAATAAACATGTTTGCTTTATATGACATGTCTAGTAGTAGGCATTAGACTTTTAGCCCAGATTACCAGTGGTTATTCCATTTCCTTTGGATTAATGCTTCCATTGATAAAAATCAATATTTGATGGTGAATGTGAATATTTGATTTGAAGGTGGATGGGGTGTAAATTGTTAAGAGTTTTGAAGTAGCTGCATCTTCTGTTTCCAAACATTTACAGTAGAACCTCTCTTTAAAGACCACCTATTTTGTTGCCAAAAATGTATGCTCTCAAAACAGGTCACAATGCTATATTATCAATAAATTTGTGCATAAAAAATGTTGTCTCTCATGACAGGTGGTCTTATATAGCAGTGGTCTTTCAGGTTTTACTGTATTGTTAAGAGGTTGGTTGAAGGGGACACATATTTTTCATACATTTATTTTTATGACATGTAATAAATTAAAGGTGACAGGTCATAGTTTGTTTTAGTCGTGCATTATTAGGGCTACAGAGACAGCATCACAGGTGAGATGGTATATGTATAAATTTTTCAGTTCATCCTTATTTTTGATGGGATACCCTATTTCCTGGATACTGTGGTTGCCACAAAACACAAATTTAAAGACCAAGTGAACACCAATTATTTTTTCTTCTCTAATTCAGATCTTAAATTCTACCAAAATGTATATCCCTCAAAATATGAATTTATAGTATTTCAAAGCAGTTTTGTCTAGTTTTTATTTGCCCAGCAAATGTGTGTATTATATAATGATTATGTACATCTGTCTGTTACTAAGCACAGTTATTCAGTTTTAGTGAGGTTTTATTAATCTCAGTTATCATATTTTTAAATTGTATATAGATTTAGTCTCTTTTCTTGCAGCTGGAATCAGAGAAATGTTTGCACTTACAAAGTTTTATGACCAAGTCAGCAGAGAAAATATTTTTGTGACACTTCATGATGCAGTTTTACATGCACAACATGATAATCAGAGTCAGAGACAAGTTCAGGTATTTCAGCATGTAAATGGCTTTTTGTTATCTATTCAATATCAGCAGTCTGATAAATTTGAGGGTTCTGTTTCCTTTTTTATTTATACATGACATTTTTTAAACACTCTGAATGGTGTTTGAAATCACAGGTAGTGATTACTTTCTCTGATTTTCAAAGATGTATGTAAACAAATAAAGTAGATGTGGATTAACTTCTTGCGGTGTCCTGCAGTAGTCATGAGTTTAAAGCATGTTTATCAAATATCTCTTAAGATATTGAGCTTGTTTTAAAAAGCTGTGTTCCAGTAATTTTGTTCTGTAGGAGGCTGTGCCTGAAATTTTGTTTCAGTCTTGAAAATTTCTTGATTGATTTACTGTATTTATCAGTGTAATATATCCACTGAAATTGTTAGCAGTATAGACTCAGATCTGTCACCACATAATGGACAGGAAGATCAGGATCTATGTTATTTAGTTAAGTATGGCGGGTGTATTTAAATCAACCAAAGAGATTTTTTTAAACAAAATTCCATGAGAAGAGAAATTTCTGTGTGATTGAAGCAGTGAATAAAATGTAGCTGTCACAGTACCAAGTTTCTTCATGATAGCCCAAAAAGCTAATTATTGAAATACAACATTTTTTAACCGATCGTATACACCTGTAAATCACATAGATTTGAATTACTGTATTTAAACTGGCATGTAAATCACAGATTTGAATTGCTGTATTTAAACTGGCATGTAAATTACAGATTTGAATTACTGTTTAACTGTCATGTAAATCACAGATTTGAATTACTGTTTAACTGGCATGTAAATCACATAGATTTGAATTACTGTATTTACACTGGCATGTAAATCACATAGATTTGAATTACTGTATTTACACTGGCATGTAAATCACATAGATTTGAATTACTGTTTAACTGTCATGTAAATCACACAGATTTGAATTACTGTATTTACACTGGCATGTAAATCGCAAAGATTTGAATTACTGTATTTACACTGGCATGTAAATCACAAAGATTTGAATTACTGTATTTACACTGGCATGTAAATCACATAGATTTGAATTACTGTATTTACACTGGCATGTAAATCACATAGATTTGAATTACTGTATTTACACTGGCATGTAAATCACAAAGATTTGAATTACTGTATTTACACTGGCATGTAAATCACATAGATTAGAATTACTGTATTTACACTGGCATGTAAATCACAAAGATTTGAATTACTGTATTTACACTGGCATGTAAATCACAAAGATTTGAATTACTGTATTTACACTGGCATGTAAATCACAAAGATTTGAATTACTGTATTTACACTGGCATGTAAATCACATAGATTTTAATTACTGTATTTACACTGGCATGTAAATCACAAAGATTTTAATTACTGTATTTACACTGGCATGTAAATCACATAGATTTGAATTACTGTATTTACACTGGCATGTAAATCACATAGATTTTAATTACTGTATTTACACTGGCATGTAAATCACATAGATTTTAAATACTGTATTTACACTGGCATGTAAATCACATAGATTTTAATTACTGTATTTACACTGGCATGTAAATCACATAGATTTGAATTACTGTATTTACACTGGCATGTAAATCACATAGATTTGAATTACTGTATTTACACTGGCATGTAAATCACAAAGATTTGAATTACTGTATTTACACTGGCATGTAAATCACATAGATTTTAATTACTGTATTTACACTGGCATGTAAATCACATAGATTTTAATTACTGTATTTACACTGGCATGTAAATCACATAGATTTGAATTACTGTATTTACACTGGCATGTAAATCACATAGATTTGAATTACTGTTTAACTGTCATGTAAATCACACAGATTTGAATTACTGTATTTACACTGGCATGTAAATCACAAAGATTTGAATTACTGTATTTACACTGGCATGTAAATCACAAAGATTTGAATTACTGTATTTACACTGGCATGTAAATCACATAGATTTGAATTACTGTATTTACACTGGCATGTAAATCACATAGATTTGAATTACTGTATTTACACTGGCATGTAAATCACAAAGATTTGAATTACTGTATTTACACTGGCATGTAAATCACATAGATTTGAATTACTGTATTTACACTGGCATGTAAATCACAAAGATTTGAATTACTGTATTTACACTGGCATGTAAATCACAAAGATTTGAATTACTGTATTTACACTGGCATGTAAATCACAAAGATTTGAATTACTGTATTTACACTGGCATGTAAATCACATAGATTTTAATTACTGTATTTACACTGGCATGTAAATCACAAAGATTTTAATTACTGTATTTACACTGGCATGTAAATCACATAGATTTGAATTACTGTATTTACACTGGCATGTAAATCACATAGATTTTAATTACTGTATTTACACTGGCATGTAAATCACATAGATTTTAATTACTGTATTTACACTGGCATGTAAATCACATAGATTTTAATTACTGTATTTACACTGGCATGTAAATCACATAGATTTGAATTACTGTATTTACACTGGCATGTAAATCACATAGATTTGAATTACTGTATTTACACGGGCATGTAAATCACAAAGATTTGAATTACTGTATTTACACTGGCATGTAAATCACATAGATTTTAATTACTGTATTTACACTGGCATGTAAATCACATGGATTTTAATTACTGTATTTACACTGGCATGTAAATCACATAGATTTGAATTACTGTATTTACACTGGCATGTAAATCACATAGATTTGAATTACTGTATTTACACTGGCATGTAAATCACATAGATTTTAATTACTGTATTTACACTGGCATGTAAATCACAAAGATTTGAATTACTGTTTCTATACACTGGCACGTAATTCACATAGAATTGAATTACTGTTTTTACACTGGCATGTAAATCACATAGATTTGAATTACTGTATTTACACTGGCATGTAAATCACATAGATTTGAATTACCCAGGTACTGTATTTAAACTGGCATGTAAATCACAAGGATTTGTCAAGGATTTTTTTTAATTTTTAATACCAGTTGAAATACTTTCAAAAGCATTCATTACACTTTTGTTAATTTCAATGTATGTGTTTTATCTTGTGTATTGTAGAACACTGCTGAGAATGGAATAACACAGGATTTAGCAGACACTGCTATTGAAGATGACCATAATGGCATAGACAATGTGATCAATGGCAGTCCTAACCTACAACCAGTGAGTTCTCTTATTAGTACAGTACACTGCTTATAATGAAATCAATTAACACAAAATATTGGAATTCCGAAGCACATCACAGGGTCCCTAATAATGTGTTATGGAATATTTAACTTTGTTTATGATGAAACTTAGATATAAAACATGATTTTAGGGTATATTGGACTTTTAATTGGAGTTTACTTTGTTTTATCATTTCAGGTTTAAGTTACTGTATTTAGTGCACTTCATTTACTGCATATCATTCACTTTCATTGGTAGGGCATTGAATATGTAATCCAAGGATTGTCTGTCCAGTACCCTCATCCCCCATACAATCCCTGGTCATTGGCTTCTGTTTCCTTGGCATAGGCACTTAGCACCCCTTCCCTCAGTAGGTTTAAGCCACTAATGCGTTAAAAGTGCATTAAGAACAGACAACCAGTATTTCTCAATAACATTAGACTCTAACATGGCATAACAACAGTATATTACATATATAAAGATTCTTTTCATAGGTCACATGAATATTGTATAGTCTCTGTCTGGAGTCTAAAATGGCATAACAACAGCATATTACATGCATTCAGTTTCATATTTTGCAATGGGTTAGAATTTGAAAGAGAAAGAATTTCCTCCAATATCTTCACTAGTCGTACTGGCTATTTTAAAAAAAACTTGTATGTCTTATGTATTGTCAAAGAACCTTTAATTCCCTTTGTTTTGGTGTATGATGATTTGTGTTGTTATAGGGTTTAATGCCATATTTCAGCACAAGATAGGCTATACATGACGGCCAGTATTAATGGTGGAGGAAGAACCTGGGAAAAGCTCGGAAAGAACTACTGACCCACGAGAAGCTACTGGCAAGCTTTCTCACATAACCACATTGTCCAAATCCTAGACTCGAACCCACACAGACAGAGCTGAGATGGAAGTGATCCATAGTGGAGAGCACTTTACACCACTCAGCCACTTGTGTCCTTTGATGGGTGTAATTATCAGTTATAGTGTATACAGCTTGGTCTTACTCCAGATGTGCATCTTTCAAACACTGCTAGCTCTGCTTGTTCATTTTCACTTCCTAAACTTCAGAGGTAAATTGTGAAGAAAAAAAGAGCATTTTGCATTCTTGATGAAAGATCATTTGCTTTGGACAAACGATACTGATACGCAATCAAATATGGATGATGATATAAAAAATACCTCAAAATTCTTGAAGCAGACAACTTCATGACATGAAATAAACAGCATGTGAAGATAACTCTACCAAACCATCCTACCTACCCAGATTTCTTGGCTGACTGCTCTTGCATTGCCTATTAGGCATATGTCAACCAGTTGAATGTGCTCATGTCCTCATATTTATTATGAGGCTCAGGTTATCCAAACTTGATCTACCATACTAGCAATGTTTGAGGGCTGTTCCATTAGAACATAGATGTTTTTTTAGAATTTACTTATCAGTTTAATATGAATTCTGTGCAGTCAACATACATTGGCATATAGTTTTCAAAAATGCCTTCCCAGGATACCATGTACATGTATGTTTAAATGGAACAGCCTTTAGAATGATTGTATGCAAGCATCATATGTCCAAATGATTATTTTTAGCGCCACATTAATATGTAAAGTACAGGACCCCTAGTAATTTCAGACTAATGGTGGTTTTATTTGTTTATCACTTTTTAGTCAATTTTTGTCAGACTTGTATTAAACTTTGGCTGAGTGTCTTAATTAATCACAAGTTACTTTGGTTTTCTTCCTTTGCAGAACTCCAATGAAGCCTATGCATAAGACCTTTCTTATTATGCAAGGTAAGTCATCATGACCCTCTAGCAATGCGATTTAATACTATGCTCAGTTCTGATGACATGACTGTACAGCATAACTTGTTTGTATGTATGTATGTATGTATGTATGTATGTATGTATGTATGTATGTATGTATGTATGTATGTATGTATGTATGTTGAGTGTGTGAGAGAGAGATATACTAGGAATATTCATTACTTTATTTTTTCTGCTTTTTCTTGGATGGCCAAATATATTTACTTTTTCTGCCAAACAACAAAAGAATTTCATTCAGTATTTGAAAACAAATGAGAACTGTTCCAGTTAAACATATATAATGGTACCCTGAGAAGGAATTATATTAAAAATTATATGCCAGGGTACTTTGATTGCACAGAGTTAATATTAAAATGACAGGAAAATTATAAATTGCATTTGTGGGTGAGTAATCCACATTAAAAGTGTCTTCCTTTGGTCCAAGTTATGTTTTACTCTATCATCCCAGAGCAAAAATGCCAGGGTACTTTGATTGCACAAAATTTGTATTATAATGAAGAGAAAATTATAAATTGCATTCATGGGAGAGTACTCTACTTTAACTGTGCCTTCTCTGGATCCAAGGTATGTTTTACTGGAACAGAGTTAAGCAAAATCTTTGAAATCAAGCCTACATGTCTGATGTGCCTGAAGTCACACAGTAAAGTAATTAATGTTTACTTGAATGAAACCATGCCATTACTAGTCTTGTTTATTTCACTCCAAAGAGTATTCAAGTGTATTGATATACATAACTACACGGCAGAAAATAAATCTATCATGATTTAATATCTAACCATTATTTACTAACCAGGATAATCTACATAAATATTACTCAGATTGGTCACAATGTTTGTGATTAAATAAAATTTAAAATGAATTTAGAATGAAACTAAATTGGGTTTTTTTGTAGGTTGTAAAGTAGAAGGTAACTGTTACTGCAACAGAACTAATGAACTCACCTAGTTTGTTTGGTGTGGTGTCCATAAATAGAATCTTATAGTCTGCATGGCACATTTCCTTTCAATATTAAATTTAAAACTCAATATTTTTAACAGGTAAAACAAATATGTTATATTGAACTATAGTTTGATCAAGATTATTCTGATCAGCTAGTGTTAATATTTTATAATGTAAATACAGAACAGGAATAAATACACAAAGCAAAGAACAGGGCTTTATATTGACAGAAGGTCTATAAATAAATGGTTTTATGGTTAACAGAAACTTTATTTGAATACAGAGGTTGAATAGATGATTATTTTTAGAACATACCATTCTATTAAAATAGTTGTCTTTAAACACTGCTTCACAGCTGCAGCCCATGGTTATGAAAACTATTAGTAGCAAAATGAATATTGGTTGGTGAATGCTCAAATGTTGAACACTGGAATGCATCTCATTTTCAAAAGCGACGACAAGTTAGTTCTATGCATAGCTGTTCAAGCCATTTGCAGTCATTAATTTCAATGTAAATTATAGAGATTTATCAACCTTGTTTTATCCTATGTTGTCCAGATGTCATGATGGTATTACAATTAATGTAGGACCATGCATAGTGTTACAATAGTGTTCTCTTTACTAGAATGATGTTTAGGAAAGTCATAAATGTGTACTGCATTTTAATCAAAGTTGTTTTATACTGAGCCATGTAACTACAAAATTGCATCCTTTATCTTGGGTGTTTTATACATGAAATATTGCTGTATTGAGGTGCTTTATAGTGGAGGTTCACTGTTCTACTATTAACACCACCACCACTACTACCACTACTGTTGATATTACTTATGTGTTTTTTGTTCTCTTTCAGGATTAATGGTTGAAATCTACCTGTGAAACCTTGGCAGGATTGTACCTTTGTATTACAGTTATTAAGCAGTGTGTTAATTGGAGAATATGTATTCTTAAGAATAATAATGTTACTGATTAAAAAGTTAAATCAACTTAGGTAATTAAGTCATCAGGTGGATATACATGCATTCATTTGTCAGGAGTATATGAATTGAGGTTAGGAGAGGACAGCTGTAAACTGTCGGTAACCAACAGTTATACTGAGATATTATATCCAATAGAACAATTCCACTTTCACTTAAACGTTTTTATGCATATACTTTCATGTGTACATAATTTTCAAAGCATCAGCATGATCAAAAGGAATATTTAATGCTCAGGAATTTTAGATCCTTGAATAGCATGTAGATACTATATTTGTACATGCAGATGTCTGCTTTGTGATAAATCTAACGATCTGTTGAATCAAGTCTATTCACATTTTGGAGCTATTGGTAGCCTTTTTGCTAGATTGTTTGACAACTTCTTCTATGGGTTGAGGGTTCGATATCCACCCAGGTTAACTGCTTCATTGTGTCTGGAAAAGGCACTTAGCTTCAATTTTGTTGCCACGATATAGCCAATACAATGCTGTAAAATATCACAGCTATTTATATTTGATGCATTTTGTTTAGAATGTTGAACAATAAATATGATGATTCTTGATTATTTTTTCAAGTAATTTTATGTGGTCTTTAAAAGTATCTGAATAACATTTGTGATGGCTTTAATTTGTTTGACATGTACTTTTTTGAGCATCTTACATTGTTCCAATTTCATTTTTATAATCAGGTATTATATAGAAGTTTATATGAATTATTTTCATATTTCCTAATCCTGGTATATAGATTTTTGTAAATAACAATTTTATCTTGCAAAACGTAAAATTTAAATGGCTTGTGAACTTTACATTTTTGTCCATGGAGCCCATGGTATTGAAGATGTTGGACCACCCTGTTCTAAACATAAAGAATTTTTTTTCAAATAAAAAGGACCTTCAACAATTCTTGATTTTCAAATATGACATTGTAAGCCTTAATCGAAGTAACTTTGAAATATCACTGGACAGAAATAGTAATCAGATATTCCAAACTGGATTCGAACTAATACACACCGACAGTTATTTTATGTTATACATTCACCAGAGTTTATGTACCATGGGAATTATACTCTCAGGGCAGACTTTACTCCCCTTCCTTGCTGTATTGATGTCTTGCATAGCTGCCAACTGTCCTGTTTTTTCCGTATTTGTTCCGTATTTTGGACATGAATACGGGTGTACGTTTTTTTCGCAAAAAATACGTTTTTTATTTTAAAAAATAATAATAAAATTTCTTTGGAATTGCCAGTTTAGAACGCGCTCTCGGTTCTATTTTGACAGAATATATCACATGTATATACAAATACAATTCTACAATACGATTGGTTCATTCGAAATCGAGGCTACCAAGCCTGTCGTTAACCGCCATATTGGATTTCGTAATAGTTACCGCTGTTGCTGTATTTAGTCATTGTAATATTCAGCTTCTAATCATGATAAATTCGAAGGCAGAATATTCAGAATTTTCTCCAGAAGAAATAGGAGACGACTGGAAGGATATTTGTGCCGTCTTGTATAGATTTGTGAAACCCTATAGTAAAGGAGAAAAACTGACGTTTTGTAATTGTGTAACGTGATTTCGCTATTGGGTACGGAGGCGCCCATGAAATACAAGAGCTCGAAAAAGCTAATAAACATCAGCATCCTGCTTCATCACACACAACTCAGCCTGAACTTGCGACGTAGATAAATGAGAGAGAGAACCTTAATGTACATCGATCAAACTATAATTTTTTAATTTCTTTTAGAAATAAACCTTCCTTTTTCAGTTGCTAATGTTGTTGACGATTTATTTTGCACAAGTTTTTCAGATGTTCAAATCGCAAAAGATAATTCTTATGCTTGAACGAAAACATTTCAATAAGAAAATTACAGAATTGAGATAATAAATGAAAATTGGTACATTGGAATCAATGATTAAAAAAAAAATAAGGCATGGAAAGGGCTCCTACAAATAGCTTGTGTTGAGTGTGTTGCACTCTTGCACCTTTTGAATGAGCACCCATATGGAACACGCGCAACTCCAGAAGGTACAAATTTGCATCTTTGACATTAATTAATTGTGTAAGGCACTGTCCAACTTTACTGATGGTTGTATATGTTGTAAATATATACATATGTATTGAAATTTAAAAATCAGTATTTGGTCCTGAAAATGAGTATTTTTGTCACAAATAATCAGTATTTTTGCACTCGGGGGTTGGCAGCTATGGTCTTGTGAATTGTGAAATGGATCTTTAACATAGCTTTAACAATTTATCAATGATATTGCTATGATGTAGTATGTTGTCCCACCCAGTCACATTATCCTGACACCAGGCCAACCAGTCCTAACACTAACCTCTTAATGATGAGCGCCAAGCAAGGCAGCTGATTGTACCATTTTTGTACGTCTTTGGTATGACTCAGCTGAGGATTGAACCCATAATCTCCCACTTATGATGTGGATGCTCTAGCCACTAGTCCACTGGAGTGGTCTTTGATGTCTTGTATTTAATAAATAGAATAGAATGCCTTCTGCAGTTATTCTTCAGTAACAAATATAATTACATGGTGGCAGTGGTCAAAACACAAAATTTAAATTATCAGAACTTGAGGTTGTCACATCACTTGTTTACTTTCTCAGGAAGGAGAAGTAGTGTAAGCCTTAATCTAATTAGCTTTGAAATATCACTTGATAGTAAAAGTAATCAGATATTCCACACTGGATTAGAACTGATACACACCAACAGCTGGTTTTAAGTTATAGATTCCCTAGGGTTTATGTTCCATGGGAAATATACTTTCAGGTCTTTATTTCCCTTCCTAGCTGTATTGATGTCTTGTATTTGATAAATAGTATAGAATGCCTTCTGCAGTTATTCTTCAATAACAAATAGCATTACAGAAGATGTCTTTGAATCTACCAAAAAACACTTTGAAGTTTTCAGAGGGAATACAACATTGGGTGCATGAAATGAGACTTGATATATGTAGTTTACTTGATGGAGATTTGTTCCTTTGTGGTATTGGTACACTAATTATGTTTTTTCTTCTACCATATAACCTATTTATTCAGTGATAAGTAACAGATGCAGAAGGTCTGTTTTCCATGTGTAAAAATTCTCGCAAACTCCTCGAACAAAACCTCTGAGGCTGTATGAACCATATTTATTCTAAGATAGAAAATTCACTCAACCAGCTTAAAATGACAAGTGAAATGTTTTGGCATTCTGGTGAATTTTTCAGTAATTCCCTATTCAGATGGGATTCAGGGCTGATCATCATTTTTCTTCAATGAAAAGTATGTTTTGCTGGAGTCCTTACTTTTATAAGAGCATAATTTGTCATTTGTTTCCATCAAGTTCATGCAGATGCTTCACACTTATTCTTAATACAATTAAACTCTTATCATAAGGAGACTAGACTGGTCTCAGTTTGTCATTTCATATGGCTGCTATTAGAAAGATAACAGAATAAGGTCTAAAAGCCATCATTTCTCACAATCAAAATCTAGTCATCAATAATGTGAGCTTTTTCATTCCCATAATGGCTGGTTGAGTTTGAGTTAATTTTGGATGAGTAAAAACTTTTAGTATTTATATTTAGTACTTGCCTGATTGGGTGAATGGAATTTTAGACATTCATCAACCTTTGTAATTACTTCTGTTGCCACTTTACATAACAAATTTGTTTCAGTTCATTCTTGTATCATTTGAACTATATTTTTCTGACCTACCAAAAATGACAGTTTCAGGCACAGAAATCACTGTTATTCAAACCAAAATCTTTTAAAATAGGTATATTTATACCAGTGCATATTTGTGCAAGTAAACTAATTTGTGCTGGTAAAATAAGTGCTTTCCAATTTAGGGTTCACCTATCCCTATATTTACACAGGCAGACAACTCTTGTCTGCACTCATTTTCAGCTTTGTATTTTCAGTACCTTACAATTTGTGGTAGATGAAATTTGAAGGTTTAGGTGTACCAATATTTACTCCATTCGAACATTATATCTTAAAGTGCACTCAATTTGATGGGTTATGTTAATACAGTGCCTTGTCATCACAAAGACAGCCAGATGTCAACATCCCAAGGTGTGAGTGTACATCATGTAAGTTATGCACAACTAGCTGATACAAAGTCTAGATTTCAACATCTATATTTAATTTTAATTTAGATTTAATAGTTATAAAACAAGAGAAATATTATTGATGCAAAACATTTGTTGAAAAGAGTGAATACACAATCTTCCATGTTTCAAGGCCACATCGTTAATATTGCAACAAGCAAGACATTTTCCGAGAAGATGGTTATAACATTAAATATAAACCATTGGTGCAGTATTTCAGTGTCAGGTGTGAAATTATTGTATAAATACTTTGTTGGAAATATGTTCAAGTAGAAAAGGTGTAAATTGTCATGGAGTAACCTTTTGAATATCACCCCCCCCCCCATTAATCTTTAATTGCATAGAATATGAATCTTGTCCATATCTTTTAGTCTCTTTCTCTGTAAACAAGTGCAATCTCATTTTATCAGTACTGTCACAAAAATGTAAAACTTTATTTTGTGACAGGTAAAGAATTATTAAGTTGGATCTGTTCATTTTTATTTTTTTATCCACACCAAAAGAATCTGTCATGTTAAGGTAACCATTTATATGTCAATCTCATGTTTTCCTCATTTCATTTCTGCACAACAGCTAGAGCTCTCAACGGTTATTCATTACCAAACTTTATAAATAGCATATTCTAGTTGGGATGAAGTCTGTCAATTTTGAAGTCGCTGACTAAAAGAAGAAAAATGATTTTTACAAAATAACATTTGTTGTACTTTTCAGACCTGGTCAGTAATTTGGGGATGGTTCCCATTTGGACTAATAAAAAAGCTTATACATGTTGGGGTTAAAAAAGCTTGAGTTTAGGTCACAAGTCTAAGTAGAAAATAATATTATTTAGATTTCATAGTTTGACTATTGGTTAAGGTCTTTAAGACTTGGCCAGTAGTCTCCATTCAAAAGAACCCTTCTTGTTCCTGCAAAGAGGACTTTTAAACACAGTGTAAGGGTGTATTTCACATCATTCCATCATAATACCATAGCCATGCAACTTTGTAGATGTGTTTTGGTCACTGCCAGACAAATCAACCAGGCCTTGGTATGTGACCCAGTTTTAATACATAAGTAACTTTGCATTTGAGTAAATTTATCAGGAATTTTTGCCACCAGAGATGTGTTGCTTGGTATGAAATGCATCTAGGTGAGTGCAACATCACTCAACCAAAATTAGGTCACTATGACTTGTATTTTAGGCTTCATTAAGTTTGATATTTGTCATTTTCCTGGGCATTATTACTAAGGGTTGTTCCATTAAAACATACATGGTACCCAGAGAAGGCAGTTGTTTTTTTTTTTCATTTCACAGAGTTCATATTTGTCACAGAATGGATGAATGGACGGTTGGAATGCCACTTATGGAAAATATAGAGACAAGACGCACCAAAAATTAAGATGATTTAATTAGATGATTATGATGAATAAATTTGTAAAAACATTATATTGCACACATGTAAATTGAAGCCCAGATAACTGCAGTTAAATAGTTCTTAAATATTATTCTTAAAATTCTTAAGAGCACTATGTTCACTGGTATTTCCATACTCTGTTATTATTCACTGATAATTTACACCCTCCAAGGGCTTCTTGACTGCAATGGTACACAATGGTTCCTTCACTGTGTAGGTGCACCTTCCTATGGCTTCTCCACTGAGTAGTGAAGTATATGGTAATTCTTGTGACTGGGACACTCATGCCCCAATTGTTCTTAGGATGTACTGGATGTATCTGCCCTTGTGGAAGGATTCCAAGGCTAGCAAAATCTTCCATTAGCAGTCTCAGCCTGGTCTTGTCAACCCAGGATGGAAGTTGCTTAATATGGCCAATCTAATTGTCCAAGTTTTAGCCACTGTCCATAAAAATTGTACATGTGACTGCCCCAGTTTTACATTGTATATGGTTGCTTTATACATACTCATTGCAGGTAACATGTAGTGCACGAGCATCTCACCTGGATAGAACTATTATGCCACTATAATGGTCACATTGCTTACATGAGTTTTTATTCTACAGTGAACTTCAGATAATCTGTTTTAGCACAGTCTACTTCAGATAATATATTTTAATATCTTTGTTATTATTATCAGTATACGCTCGTAAAAATAAGTAACAGACATGAGTGAAAGACAACAAGCTTTTTTAAATGTAACAAATATAATTTATTTCCCAAAAATACATTGTGAAATATGATGAAAAGAACTTACATTATTGCAAATTAAAGCCGCAAATAATCCAAGAATTACAGACACAAGTCCTAATAAAACAATGTAAAGTCCTGAAGAATTCCAAAAACTGAAGGCGATGACATGTCTGTTATAGCTTATAGAGTATTGATATGTTAACAATCTTTTGTTGAATCACAGCAATATAATTGCAGGTTTGAATTCAGTATAAATTTCAGTGAATACCTTTCCCCAAGAATTTTATCAGAGCATTTTAATATTTCCAGACAAAAAAAAATTAATTTAATTCAATAATGTGAAGAAACAAAATTCATCACGTTAAAAAACTGCTAGAAGCTTAAACACAAGAACCAGTTCCTCTTAATTACAAGATTGTATAGTTCTCTACTTGATCTCAGGTCACAACTAGCATTTCCTAATAAATCCATAAGCTAATGGAAAATAACCTTCTAGAATGATCCTGGTGTTTACAGAATCAAAACCATGACCTGGAAAACACAGCAAGAATATTACAGTTATCCCTGATCACTTTTTGTGCTTGAGTATACCTCTGAGTAACAAATATCACATTAGTATTTTTATGCCTACCCTGTGAAAATATCCTAGCGGGATTTTTTTGATTGTCTAGCATCATATCATACACAACTAGATACATCCATCAACAGAATCAATACTCTGTGATTCTTCTATATCAGTTATAAATTGAATAATATCCTCATCAATTACCGATTTTGCTTTCTCGTTAAAATCCTTTAACTCCTTTTAACATCGCTGATCGTCTACACTCGGGGCTACCAAATATAGTTTATCCCAATTCATCCATCTCATTATCAAATTAAGTAACAATTGTGTTTTACCGCTTCCAGTTTGACCAATTATAATCATTCTGATTGAATTCGGCAACATCGCATGGTGTTGAACAGGTTCCCGTCCTTGGATAGCTGAATAATCAATTACATTGATGTTATATAAATAAATTATGAATTTATATTGTGTGAAATGCAAGACACGTACTAGCACAAACGACTTGACAACAATTACAACAAGCAATAACAGATCAGCACTTACTGGTAAGTGTGTACAATGTAGTACAAAAAAATTTAGATTTGTTTTTATGAAATCGGGTAATGATTTTTAAAAAAACAAGGAGGTGATATCGCAGCAAAATTGACAAAACTTCCCACTACTCCATGGGCAAAATATCCAGGAGAAAAACACCTTCCATGATATAATTACTGTGGCCCTGGAACCAGACTCTATATCCGAATCAATGATCAAGACCAGCCCCAACTTGGCGAATATCCGATAAACGCTATTGATGCTCATGATGTTGCTTATAAAAGTAGCAATCTGCAACATAGACATATCGCAGATGTCAAATTGATTCATGCATTGAATTCTATCACTGAAAAATCCTTCAAAGAAAAATTTTTGCTTGATAAAATCGGCGATGAAAAATAAATTCATGCTTGGTGCTGGTAATTAATAACAATATGGAATCTATTTATTATTCCCCAAGAGGATACTGGCAGGGTAAATCGGCAATCGATAAACTTACCAATGCGGCAAAAGTAAAACGAGTCACTGCGGCGGATTGGTTATCAAGACGGGCAATATGGCAGATTTATCTACCCCCACCTAAACACATTAACTTCGCAAATTTTGATGTCAGTGTCCCCAATGAAGTTCATCAAGCTGATATATTATTTCTGCCGCATGATACTGTTAATAAACACACATACATGTATGTGTTAACCGTAGTTGATGTTGTGAGTAGATACAAAGAAGCTGAACCATTGTTGACGAAGTCATCAACTGAAGTAGCTTCTGCATTTGAAAGGATTTATTGATGAGGTCCTCTGCAGTGGCCAGATCTATTACAGATTGATCCTTGCCAGGAATTTCAGGGTGCAGTGTTATCAACAATGACGCATCGTAATACCACGTTACGACAAGGGCATACTGCAATACACCGTGATCAGGCAATTGTTTGAACGATTCAATTGGACACTTGCTGAGCGGTGCAGATATTTCCCCCCTGGTTTTTTTCAGGTTTGAGAGAAATCTTCCGCAAATATCAATCATTCCGCAATCAACCATTGTATTTTAAGATCTCTCTAAAAAGCGATTACTCGTATATTCTTGTACGGCTTTATGGGGTGGTTAAGTTGATGATGATATAGCGCTAAGTACATTTAATACTTGCTGGCCGTATATTGGTGGGTCAGTCATTTTCTGTGTTGGTAGCGTGGAGTATCAGATCGGAATTTTTAATTGATGTGTATTACGCATAAATTCTTTAGGTGGCGCTAACCCGTACGAATCAAATAAACAATTCCACGTGGATCAATCGCGTATCAAACCCAGTGAGTTCTAGGTCCGGTGCTGTTATCGAGATTAATTATACCAGTTTCAGTGCTTTTTGGTTATTGTGGCAATTGATCTCGTATAAAAACACCTCTGAAGTTTTTTATTCTTAATTTTTTAGCAGCATCGAGTAAATCAAAATTTGACATTGGTGCTAGTAAACTGTACCTGGTAGTCTCAGGCCGTTTCTGCTGTACCATGAATACGGAGTTCCTGGCAGTCTTAGACACTTTCCCACTACGGATAGTCTCTTTTTTTTTTTTTATCCGCTTCCAGTCGCCGCTTTTAGTGCCATCCCAGCGGCGGTACCAACAGCTCCGAGAGCGGCAGCTTTCACGACCGCAGGGGCGGCAATCAGCACTGGTAATGCAGCGAGAAGTAGAAATATACCACCTAATTTTATCATGTCTTTGATCACGGCCGCAGAGAGAGTAGCCTGAACACCTTCTTTTATCTTTGCTAGCATCATTGAAAAGCTTAATCTGACGAGTTGTCAGTGATAGTTTGACCACCAGACAGATTGCGTTTTAACGATATCGTAGTTCCACATCTTTTAGTTGAATCCGATTGCAACTTTTTAATCTGACCAGTAGTCAGAGTAACACTAACATGACTATATGACATGTTATTTAATACAAAATTGATCTAATTGTCTACATGTTTTCTTCTGGTGCATCAAATACCCTCATTTGTCCACCAACACCTTCGAGTTGCATTGATTTGTCGCTGAGTATGACAGCAATTGCTCTGTAATTAGGGATAGTGATAGCACCTGCTGCATTAGTCGGAAGAGTTACACAAGCTTGGAAATGTATGTCAATGATAGACTGTCTGGTTCAATCAAGATGTTCCAACGAAAAGTAATAAATCGGTTTCTAAAATCTAATTGTGATATTTGCAGACCAGTATCTACATTATTATCACGTCCCATAAATGTCAGCAAACGATTATATGCGAGTGCTATTTGCTTTTGTCAGTAATTTAGTAAATTATCCTCGGATGGTTCTTGTTGGCTGTTTATCCTTAATGAGACTTCAGTAACATCCAGTTGATCAAATATCACATGGCTGCCTATTTGTGAATTTAATCGTGCCTTATCCTGTAACGCAACAAATATATGCCGCGGCGCAGAAACACCCTGTTTTGATGCCATGTGCCATGTAAATATACCATTAACAGAAGTCTCCATAATATCTATTGTTGTTGTTAACCATGATATCAATGATTTACCACCTGTATACATAAATGATAATAATTTTTCCTCTGCGGTGATTGCCGGAGTCATTACTGGCATCCACAATGAAAGTTTTGTTATACTTACTTTACCATCAGGAACACCAGCACCATGCCAGATTGCATCATTATCATCACCTTTTCGCACGAGGAATACTGTATGTTTCGCTTGAAAGATAACCTTTCGAACATTTCTGGAAAATCCAAAAATATGAGATAGTGGAATCGCGCATGAAAATAATCTACGAGCAGCAGAGAGGGTGAACCCTACAACGTTTTTAGACAAAATTTTGATTGAATCCTTAAAACGAGCCTTCCTACGATCTCATTTTAACCAAAAAAAAATGTCTCAGGGGCAAACCCTACAACGTTTTTAGACAAAAAATTTATTGAAATCTTAATGAGCTTTCCCTACGAAATCTCATTTTAACTAAAAAAATGAAAACGGAGATTTTTACGATTTTTTAATTAATTTTGGTCGCAACTTGTTGTCATCCACCCTCTCTGCTGCTGAACTTTCAGTTCTGGGTTAACAAAAAATAATAAATGATTTTAACCGAATATTTGATCCAGTCCTTAGGATGAAAATCATTTATGATTTCACAAACAAACTAATCGCTAACACCTCTTCTTGTAAATCAATCAGATTATTTGACTGGTCGGTGAGTTTGAAATTAATTCTGGTTAATGAATTATTATGGCATCGCATGTAGACAGGATTAATTGGGTTTTCAATAATTAGGAATCCTGGAGGAGCTATTGGTGCAAACGAATAAAGAATATATCCCTGCTGAGCTTGATTTGATTGCTCTAGATTAATCTGATAGCTTCCTTCAATTACATCACATACTAAATTAAGCGCAATCACCGTTGAAATATTCACGTTGAACGGAGCGATATGCCTGCCGCCTCCGTCTGGGTCATTATTATGTTTGAGGATAGTTGTTTGTTGTTCTGTTAATTTCTTCCATGCGTCATGGATTTTTTGGAAACCTTCATCGATGGCATCATTGAGAGATTTTTGTAGTTCTGAGATATTATATCCTGGTAGTTTAAACTCACGAATATCTTCTACGCGTATATTACCTTTCATCGCAAACTCGGTTCTCGTTTTAGGATTGTCGTCACCTAATATCTCTTGAATAATTAGCAAATGAAATATTTTCATGTCGAGGATGATTTTGTTACATGTTTCTACGACGCTGATAAATTCATCTCGGGTGAGAGTACCGGATTTAAGAGATATTAACAACAGCGAAAAATCGTTATTGAACGCTGTGAAATTTTCAGTAATTTTGTCCTGTCGGGGTACGAATTTGACAACGTTATTTTCTACTATTCCATTGAAAAGATCCCACTTATTGTACTCTTTATAACTCTTTATTGGATTATTGGGTTTTATCACGTCGGTGATATAATCAGATTTTTTAGGTTCGGGTGATACAACAACGGTTTCCTGAGGTGGGTTTTCAGGCCATCCTAGTACGGTTCTTATCGAGCTGTTATAGATATCTACGACGTATCCTTCTGTGTTTATCTCAATTGCGGATGATAGCGTCGGTTCATGAACTGTTATAGCGATTTTTGACTCTACTCCAGTAATCGATTTTATTCTACGCGCGAATTCATTATTGATTTGTTCGATTTGGTATGATCCGGTTGGTATGGAAACAACATTCCAGTCTGGGGTTCCGTCGGGTTTATTCTTATTCGCAAACACTAAAGAATTATTGGGTTGTTGACCACCAAATGATTTTGATCTGATATTAGGCCAACTGTGGTATACTCGTAATTTTGCTAGCGCTATCTCCTTCACGGGGACTGGGCTAGGGAAATTCACACTAAACTCGGGTTCCGTTGATGTTATTGATATCATACTTGTTTGTACTGGGTTCGTGTTCTCCACTACTCGTTGAAGTAATTCCATCGGTGTTGTCATCGCTGCTATACTGTTGTTGTCGCTCTAATTTTGACACCGCGGAATCATAAATACTGACCATCACTGAGAACTCACAATTTGGTATGGTTGAGGTTATTGAGATCATTTTGGTTTTTGGGTTCGTGTTTTCTAATTCCATCGGTGTTGTCATTGTTATTATATTCATGTTGTCGCTCTAATTTCGATATCGCGGAATCAAAAATACTGACCATCGCTGAGAATTCACTATCTGATATAATTGTATTATCGAGTGACGACGATATCATCAATGATAATTGCGAGTATGCGGTTGATGCAATATGAAATTGAAGTAAGTAATTCTGCAGTTTACTCTGGCTGCATGATGATATCTTTTTTGTTATCCCGGTTGATATACCCCCGATTGTAGCCACCGCAGAAATGCAAATTGGAACTACGACCGGGGCAATCATTGTAACCGATGCAAGTATTATTCCGGCGCCAGCGAGAACGCTTGACACCGAGTACATAGTAATATCAATTGCGGTGATTCTTCGTCGGTATTTTTTTATTTTTATTTGATACTCCTCAGTGAGGGTTTTGAGTCTATTTTGAAATTCTCTGACCTGATCATAGCGACATTGAGTTGATGAAATCATTGTTATTTTAAAAACGCTAGCGTTTTCAATTGTGAAATCCGAACGATTTTCCTTTCAATTTAGTTATTTACTTAAATCCGCTACGAATTCCACATACCAGGTTGCTGAAACCCCAATCAAATTTTTATCAGTAGCTGTTATAGTGAACCTTTCAGTTGTATCCTTGTCGATGATCGTTGAAATCGTATTATTGACCCCGGATGAACTCGACGATGATATATTAAATTGAGTCAATGGTGTTACTAGTGTTAATCGATAAATACCTTTAACGGTTGCAGTGATATCTAATTTGTTGTTTGTAAGTGTCCACTCAAATGATCCGTGTTGGATTGTGTACACGACGTTGTTGGTTTTCTCATGAGGAATTTTTGTTTTTTCAATGATTGTTATCATCCTCGAAAAATCACCTTTGATGGCTTCGATGAAGTTTTTCGTCTCATCGATGGATTTTTTAATATCAGGGAGTTTTATTTCAACTTTATCTAACGGGGTTCCAATAAATTTATCAATGATATTTCTACGAAATGATGTAAACTGTTTTCCGTGTTCTTCAATTTTAGATTGAAGTGTTGCTAGTTCTAACAGAGAATTATCCAACTCATTGTCATGGGTAGCAATCTTATCAGTGATCGTAGACACAAGTGCACCTGGTTTAAGTTGTCCGTCGCTGGAATACAACGCAATAGAGTTTTCAGTGGCGTCTTGCTGCCGTTTTAAAATGTCATCCGCGGATATATTACTGGCTTTAAGTCGTCCGTCGCTGGAATACAACGCAATAGAGTTTTCAGTGGCGTCTTGCTGCCGTTTTAAAATGTCATCCGCGGATATATTACTGGCTTTAAGTCGTCCGTCGCTGGAATACAACGCAATAGAGTTTTCAGTGGCGTCTTGCTGCCGTTTTAAAATGTCATCCGCGGATATATTACTGGCTTTAAGTCATCCGTCGCTGGAATACAACGCAATAGAGTTTTCAGTGGCGTCGCGCTGCCGTATCAAAATGTCATTCAATGATACATCACTGGATTTCAATTTACCCTGCTTGTCTTGAAATACAACTATTTCGTTCGGGTCAACACTTGCTAAATTTAACGTCTCAGCTATTTCATCTTTGATTAGTTTTTTTACATCACCGGTTGCAGTGTCATCGGGTTTGGGTTTCAAAGATCTCCCCCAAATATCAATCATGTTATTGTAAAACTCTTTCTCTCTCTAAAATCGTTTTTGACGACTTCGTTGAAAAATCTTCGATTTTCGCCAGTGATTACTAGTGTATTCATTCACGACAACATGTGGTGGTTTTCCGCTTGGGTTACTCAAGGAGTTAGAAATAGCGTTAAGGACATTTAATACTTCGCTGCCACATATTGGTGGGTCATTCATTTGTTGTGTTGGTAGCGTAGAATACCAAGTCTTCATTGGAAGGGTTTTTATATAACGCATAAACTCTTTTGGTGGGGCTAATCCATATGAATCGAAATAAACAATCCCACGTGGATCAATAGCGTATGCAACCCAGTGAGTTCCAGGTCCGGTGCTGTTATCTAAATTAATGATTCCGGTTTCAACGCTGTTTGGTTGATGTGGTAATTGATCTTTCATAAAGACACCTCTGAAGTTTTTAATCGCTAGTTTTTTAGCAGCATCGAGTAAATCAAAATTGGACATGGGAATCTTCGATTCCTCAATTAATAAATCGTTCCTTTTAGTCTTAGACCCTTTCCGCTGTACCACGAATACGGGGTTCCTGGTAGTCTTAGACCCTTTCCGCTGTACCACGAATACGGGGTTCCTGGTAGTCTTAGACCCTTTCCCTTTTTTTTATATCCTTTCCCAGTTGCTTTCTTTAGTGCCATTCCTGCTGCAGTACCAACGGCTCCTAACGCAGCCGCTTTAGCCACCGCTGGGGCTGCTGCTGCAATCAATGCTGGAATCGCAGCTAACAACGGAAATATACCGCCTGTTTTAATCATATTTTTGATAGCAGCTGCAGAGAGAGTAATCTGAACACCCTTTTTTGCTACTAGTGCATCATTGAAATGTTTCACCTGACGAGTTGTCAGCGATAGTTTATTTGCACCACCAGTCATTTGGTTGGGTTTCAACTTGATTGTGGTTCCACATTTTTTAGCTGATTCCGATTGCAATTTTTTGATTTGACCAGGAGTTAACGCAACACTAATAGCACTATATGACATGTTATACATAATTGATTGATTCTAAATCGTTTACATGTTTTCCACTGGTGCATCTACCACTCTCATTCTTCCACCAACACCTTCAAGTAGCATTGATTTATCACTGAGAATGACAGAAACCGCTCTATAATCAGCAATAGCACCACGAGTCACATTAGCTCTAAAATGTATATCAACAACAGATTGTCTCATCAAATCGAGATGTTCCAGTGAGAAGTAATAGATCGGATACAGATTTTTAAAATCATATTGTGATATTTGCAAACCAGTATCCACATTTTGATCGCGTGCCATAAATGACAACAGACGATGATAAACTCGTGCAATATGATTTTCTGTGTAATTAAGTTGTATATCCTCGGATGGTTCCTGTTGGCCGTTTATTCTCAGTGAGACGTCTTTCACACCTAATTGATCAAATATCATATGACTAAAACGTTGATCGCCAACTCGTGTGTTATCCTGTAACGCAATAAATATATGACGTGGCGCAGAAACGCCTTGTTTTGATGCTAGGTTCCAAGTGAATAACCCGTTGATATTTGATTGCTTCACATCTGTACTCACTGATAACCAACTTAGTAATGACTTTCCTCCTTGGTCCATAAATGATAGTAATCGTTCTTCTGCGGTGATTGCTGGAGTCAACACTGGCATCCACAATGATATTTTTGTTAAATTGACTTTACCGGCATCATCATTGGGGGCTGCATTGTCTGCTGGAATCCTCCAGATTGCGTCACTATCATCACTCTTTCGTACAAGCGATACTGTATGCTTCGCCCCGTAGATAACTTTTCTGACGTTTCTACAGAATCCAAATATGTGATGCAGTGGAATCGCGCATGAAAATGATTTACGCCGCCCTTCCAACATTGCGTTTCGTGTTGCAGCTCCTAGATTGAAATTATCATCTTTGTTTATAGTCATATTCTCGACATCAGCATCACTATTATCACGTTTTTTTGGTCGTCTTACAACAAATTGATTTCCTCCAGCGTTATTTGTAACATCTTTTGCAAACATCATAGAGGGTCCTGCTGATCTTGTATAATCATCGGAATATCTTGCTAACCCGATTATTGTTGTAGCCACATCAACATCGCGATCTATCGCCTCAATTTCTTTTCCATCAATGAGATATTTTGCACTCTCAAATAACGCCATGATACCATTATTGACAAACCCGACTTGAGTACCAGCTGGATACGGTGCTGGTACAGCAGGAGTATCAGCAGCTGTTACAATTTCTCCTTCTACTTCAATAAACGCTTCACAGGGCAAAAAGTATTTACTGGTATCATGGACTTGAAGATCAATTCTTGCTCGACTATTTGAGTCTATGGCATGATAGGCGTAATATTGATAATCGCGTACAGAATCATCCTTGCCAACTGGGGCGTCTATATCAAATGCTGGATCACGTGACTGTTTGAACATTTTATTCTATTTATCAGAGTCTAAATCGCGATTTTCCATTTTCATCGTCGTAGTTTTTTAAAGCCACTTCCTGCTATCATATTTGGGTCGGGGGTTAAAACCGTCGGCGCTAATTTTTCATCTACTGCGTTATTTATAATTCTACTAACACTTGCAGGCATTTCCGCTGTAGATGGCAATGGTACCGGTTTCTTTTTTCGTCTCACTAATGATGTTATTTTATTCTTCGCAGTTGAAAACGCTTTTCCAGCAAGATCTCCAACAGCACCAATACCCTTATCACGAATAACATCAATTGCTTTCATTCCTAATTGTTTAGCCAACGGCATCACTTTTGGAGCCATTCTCGCAAATAACCCTGCAATGGTATTGCCTAAACCATCTCCGTAGTATGCTCTATAAACCGGAAACCGTGAATTAACTACGTAGACGGGGGTTGGTTTATCATGATTGTAGTGTATGATCATTATTTGAAATCAGAAACAATTTTTCAATTGACTTTTCAATTCAGTCACTATGATACCCACTTTCCACTAACTCGCCAATGAAATCTCGATATGTGCTGATATCCATGACACCACCCTGAAATAATCGTCTACAGATATCAGCTGCTTCATTAATTATTTCCGGTGAGTTATTTCCGGCTCAGAACCCTCCTACAAGAGCCTCTAATCGTGATATATCACTGAGAACACTACCAGGACATGAAACGCTAGCGTTTCCAACTAGACCACTCCCCAGAAATTTCTTCTCATCGTATGGCTGTCTTATTTGGAGTTGAAATTTTCTCTTGAAGTCTCTGTATTCCTTCATCCTTCTATCTAAACTCCCAGCATTTATTTCATACACTGTATCAGCCCATTCATTATGTGACATTCTATAATCCGAATAATTGTCCGTGAAAAACCTCTCTTGTGAATCATAGCTGTTAGCAGCGAATTCACCTAAATTGTCTATATCCTCGTTGAGAATTTGTTGTTTAGCGCTCTCGGTAAATATAATTGATTTAGGTAGTCCACTAACTAGTTCTTCCTGAAATCCTTTAAATTTTCGTTTCGAAGCGGTTGATATATCCTGAGGAAGTGATTGCAAGGATTTTTTTGTTTGTTTAGTTCTTTTTGCTATTTTTTCTAACACAGGAATAAGACCCTCTTCTTTTCTTTTACCGTCAGGATCATCTCCCAGTATAGCACGCTCTATCTCCTTCGTTGCTGTGGTTACTGGTTTAAACAATTCTTCAGATCCCGCAGCAAAATCAGTCTGAAGACTTTGTCGTTGTTGTAGTTTATTCCGTACAGAGTCACGAATTGGTACAAATCTCTTAATTGCATCCAGTCGTTCACGAGTCAATCGGGTTGTTAATGCTTCATTGACCATTATTTAAAATCAGAAACAATTTTTCAATTGCAAAACAATTTTCCCGAACCTGACCTAACAGACGAAAACATTTGACATGTCGGATTTTGAGGGCGAAAACCCGAGGTTTTTTACACAGGATTTTCGAGATTTTTTATCAAAAAGGGCTAAATCAAGCAAATCCTACATGAATTTCCATCAAAAAATGCTAAAACTAAATGAAAATCTGATACGAATTATGGCTAAAAAGTGTAATCTGATAAAAAATCTCGAAAATCCTGTGTAAAAAAACCTCGGGTTTTCGCCCTCAAAAACCATGAAATGTCAGACATGTAGGATGATTTTTAACACGATCTTCGAAGCGTTATTTCATCCTATCAATGATGAAGGAAGTGTGGAAACTGCTATAAAAATAATTAATATCACACTTCCTTCATTCTATTTTTGATCAATCCGAACCAGCCATCAATTTTTTATTCACTGTTTTTGACATTATCAATCAAAAAATGCTAAAAAAAATTAAAATCTCTATGAGGGACGGTCACAATCAAATAATGATAAATGGTTGGTCAATCAAAATTGTTCATTTTCTTGAATTAACGCCCGTAGGTTTCTAACTTTAGAATTAACCTCCTTTTTCAATTCGTATTCGTACCCCAATTCTTTTCGTATTCGTTCTACGATGGTATACAACGGAGCGAACACACGTCACTGGAAAATGCGAGAGAGTCCCGAATAGAATTCTGAATTCTCTTGATGAGCGCATACTTCTTTGGTAGCATATACTTGTTAGTGCTAACTCCGTATTCTATATCCTGAAAATCAGACATGATTTGATCAGGATTTAACCCATCTGATAGTTCAATATCCCAACTTTTCAATTTTGAAATCTCGGATAAAATGCTATTCATGTTTTCAGAATTCATTATTCTATAATAATGATATATTTCTAAATGAAAAATATGACGCATTAGACGTAACTAAATCGAATTTTCTGTCCAGTCCCCTTTGAAATAGCCGTTTTGGTTATTCCCTCTGCAACGAATCGTACTGAGGATATACAAATATCGAAGTGCCTACCGGCTTCATATAATGATTGAAATATTTTTTCTTCGTTAGTTATCGTATTCAAAGATTTCACAGGTCTCTTCCCAACCGTTTTGCATTTTCCAGTCTTTCCTCGTTTGGTATTCTCACTTTGTGTGATAGCCTGCAGATTTAATAAAGAATTGTTTTTCGGATTAGAATCCTTGTGATCAATGACAGAAATATCCTCGATCAATCCATAAAAACATTCATACACGAAACGATGATTGAGATATCTCTTCTTCCCGCCAACAGTAAACATCAAGTACCCTTGATTATTCACAGAACCAACTGGTTTCTTCAGTCTGCGGTTTCTTACAACACCATCACTGGATGCTTCATAATTTGTGATCACAGGGTGTTGTCTGAATTCTTGGTTCATTCGTATACATAATACTATTGTTTGTCTAATTCATTGTTTGGTTTAATGATAAATCTTTCGATGTAGTCTTGAGGAGTTCTTATGATTTTATCCTTGATACTGACTTTGTCAGCGTCAAGAATACTGACTTTGTCAGCGTCAAGAATACTGACTTTGTCAGCGTCAGGGTCATAATTTCTGATTGATTGTCCATTTTTTATTCTTTTATCATAATAACGCTTCAATTCCCTGTATCGCTTACCACCGCAATTTAGACACAACTGAGATTTTCCCCTGACCCCAACTCCACATAGAATACAAGGTAACGGACCAAGGCTTCCACGACGATAGCTTTGCATATGATACCCATAAAACTCATTTCTGCATGATTTGTTACACGGGGTTACTGATCCAATCATAAGCCACTTGCAGTGATTCATTATATATAAATCTTTCATTTAAATGCTTGTTTTAATTATAGCATGAGGGAATTAAGGAGAACGCCTTCGAAAAATGCTGAATTCAATGCTGATAAGGAGTTTAAGAGATTATTGAAAATTAATCCTAAATTTAATCTCGATAAACCAAAAAAACGTAACAAACGTCCAAGAGACGGAAATATGAAAGAGTTTAAGAGATTATTGAAAATTAATCCTAAATTTAATCTCGATAAACCAAAAAAACGTAACAAACGTCCAAGAGACGGAAATATGAAAGAGTTTAAGAGATTATTGAAAATTAATCCTAAATTTAATCTCGATAAACCAAAAAAACGTAACAAACGTCCAAGAGACGGAAATATGAAAGAGTTTAAGAGATTATTGAAAATTAATCCTAAATTTAATCTCGATAAACCAAAAAAACGTAACAAAATTAGTCCTAAATTTAATCTCGATAAACCAGCAGCAGAGTGGGTGAACAGACCAGCTTTTTAGACGTCAACGATGCTTCCTTCTAGTTAATATTTACTAAGAAGTTCTCAATTTGTCAAATAAACCCTTCTAGTTAATATTTACTAAGAAGTTCTCAATTTGTCAAATAAACCCTTCTAATAAATATTTACTAGGAAGTCCTAATTTGTCAAATAGACCTAATAAATATTAACTAGAAGGGTCCATTTGGTAAAAAAAAAGACGCCATTTAGTTGACGTTCACCTCCTCGGCTGCTAATGCGCTAACTAAATATTTGATCAAGTCCGACACGATATCTTGTCCGAGGGTCTGATAAATTTATCGTCACAAATCCGTGTGGGATTGTCTGAGCGTGGCTAAAGAAATTTCTAAATCGATTATGATCCATATCACCACCGCACCAAGTTTGCCAAATATTTCTAAGAGTATGAGTATCAACTCCGTTAACTACACACAGCATATTGCAGTTATCTCTGATCACTTTTGGTATTTGAGTGTAACGTTGAGTGATATATATCACATCGGTGTTTTTGTGACGCCCCCGGGAAAATATTCTAGCAGGATTCTTTTGATTATCTAACATGATATCATCATATACGACTAAATTGTTAATACTTCCATCAATATCATCAATACTAGGTGCCTCTTCGATATCGGTTATAAACTCAATAACACCATCACCGTTAATTTCTCGCGCGGCATCATTAAAATCCTTTAATACTTCATAACATCGTTGATCGTCTACACTCGGAGCAATCATGTACAATTTATCCCACTTCATCCATCTCGTTATCAAATTAAGTAGCAATTGTGTTTTACCACTTCCAGATGGTCCGATGATAATCGCGCGAATAGAATTTGGTAACATTGCATGGTGTCTAAAAGGTTCCCGTCGTCTCGTAGCTGAATAATCAATTACATTCATAACTGTTATATATAAATTATGGATCTATATTGTGTGAAGTGTAGGACGCGTACTGGCACAAATGACTTGACGACGATTACAACGAAAAATAATCGATCAGCGCTTTCTGGTAAATGCGTACAATGTAGTACGAAAAAATTTAGATTTACTTCCACGAAACCTTTAAAAAAAAAACGAGGAGGTGATATTGCAGCCAAATTGACAAAACTCCCAGGAACACCGTGGGCAAAGTATCCAGGAGAAAAGCACCTTCCAGGATATAGCTACTGTGGACCGGGAACACGATTAGATATCAGACTTGATGATCAAAATTTACCCCGACCCGGCGAGTATCCAATAAACGCTATTGATAAGGCGTGTCATGCTCATGATGTCGCTTATAAAAGCAGCAATCTTCAACACAGACATCTCGCAGATGTAAAATTAATTCATGCGTTAAATGCTATTCCTGATAAATCCTTCAAAGAAAAATTGGCTTCGTGGTTGGTAAAATCTGCTATGAAGGGTAAATTGATGTTAGGTGCTGGTAATTGAAAATGCTAGCATTTTAATATGGAATCTATTTATTATTCTCCGAGGGGATACTGGAGAGGTTACGCAGCAATTAATAAACTCGCTAGCGCATCAAAGGTGAAAAAAACTACAGCGGCAAACTGGTTATCTAAACAAGCAATATGGCAAATTTATCTACCAGCGCCTAAACAAATTAACTATTCGCATTTTGATGTTACAACACCTAATGAAGTTCATCAAGCTGATATACTATTTCTGCCGCATGACAACGGTTACAAATACGCGTTAACGTTAGTTGATATTGCAAGTCGATACAAAGAAGCAGAACCGTTAAAAACAAAATCATCTACTGAAGTAGCTTCTGCATTTGAAAAAATTTATCGACGAGGTCCTCTGCGCTGGCCAAATCTGTTACAAGTTGATCCTGGCAAGGAATTTCAAGGTGTTGTTACATCTACGATGAAACATCATAATGTCGCCATCAGACGAGGACACACTGCGCTACATCGCGATCAGGCAATTGTTGAACGGTTTAATAAAACCCTTGCTGAGCGGTTATTCGGATATCAATACGCAAAAGAATTCATCCAGGATAAACGATCCCGTGAATGGGTCAAGAGATTACCAGCTGTGATTACCACAATCAATAATGAGATTACTAGAACAATTAATATGAAACCTGTCAACGCTATTAAGAAGGCGTCTCTCAAAATGGAAATCCAAGGAATTTCACAAAAAGAACCAATTCTTGGTAGTAATGTCATTGTAAGGTACTTATATGAACCAGGAGAGCTTGAGGGTGGTAAAAAAAGAGCTACTGATCCTATTTGGAGTGTCACTACGCATAATATATCCGGTATAACACGATCAACTGGTAGACCTCCAATCTATAGACTGGATTCAACTGCTCCTCAGCGGGGTTTTACACGCGAACAATTACAAGTGATTCCCGAGGATACTCAATTACCACCGCGTGGTCTTAACTAGCACCTAAGGTGCTGTCACCCCGGCGTCTATTACACTCAAGACAGGTCAACATCACATTGTTTCTGACATGACCGAGATTGTTATCTTTTCTATCTACGGTGAATTGGCGAGGATCTTTATCCGAATACTGCCAACGCATTATACAATTGCAACTCGCGCAGTGATTGTTCTGTTGTTGCTTTAGTGTCTTAATTAATTCAGCATCAATGTCAAATTCTCTTTTATTTTTTTTATCCTGTTGTTTATAACCAGAGAGTTTTTTTCTGATTATATTATCATCGGCGTGTATATTACTTATTGTATTGTCATTATCATTAACCACAATTCTTCGAAGTTGGTTTATTCGCCGTACTCTGGATACTGCGAGATAAACTAAATTTGACCACTCAATATGATTATCTACTATCCAAAGAGTTGTATCGGATATAGTCAATCCCTGTGAAGAGTGTATTGTTGCTGCATAACCTAACGTCCATGGGGATTTATCAGCACCTAATGCATCTTTAACGACACTGATATCAACCAACACAATATCATTTAATACTAAATTCTGCTTTTGTTGTTGTCCAGGAATGTCAACGTCGATATTCTGCTTTCGTGTATCCTTAGGTCTATAACAGAGTGGTACTGGAAGCGTTGCAAATTTTTCTTTATGTAGCGCAAACAACTTCATCTGAAGTGCGTCTCTGACTATTTTTCTACTCGCGATTATTAAATCATTTGGCTTCCACATTTCCCAAAAATCATTCATGGGAGTTTCAGAGATTATTTCACGCGCTATTTCACATTGGATTTTATCCGGTTGTAATCTAATTAGCGCTTTGAATTCTCGTAATTGTTCATCAAGTGATCTATGGTCGGTATTAATCTCTTCATAATAATCTACAAATCCTTTTAGCCATTCATGTGGAGATCCACCAACAAATGGCTGCGGTTGGCCGTGATCCCCACACATGACGACTTTTGTATTTTTCAATAACAACCATTCAAGAAATATCTGTAATACTGTTAACGATACCGTGCATATTTCATCCCAGATTATTATTTCAGGAATAAATTTATCGCCCATTCGATCAGGAGTCCATGTATCGCCTTTCCATCGAAAGAAGCTGTGATAAGTACAGGCTTTTACTCCCCGCGCTATCATCTCTCTGGCGAGTCTGTGAGTTGGTGTTAGCACAATCATGTTAGTAGAAATACAAGTATTTCCACCACGACGAAATAATTCGATTGCACGAGTTGTCTTTCCTGATCCACCACAGCCGTTTAAATAAACTGTCTTGTATCTACAAATCGGATCGGATACAGGCGGTGCAGTAGAAAATTCTGATTGAATCTCTGAGATATTATGGTTACTTTTCAAGTATTTATCATCCATAGCAACGTCTGCGGATTTACAATACTCATGTAGTGTTTCTTTTTTAAACCTCCAATTTCCCCACGCTTCCTTAGGATCTGTGAATTTAGCTACATCTGATTTGTATTTCTCATGGATATACATCGAATCAGTAGCTACTCTAACCGCGGTATTAGGAAATCTGTTTATCATCGAGAATAGATTAATACAAGAATAGGCTAGCATAGAACTTCTCAAATGTGTGTACTGACAACTATATCCATCACAGTAGGTAATAACCGTACCTAATTTCTCACCATTGGATCGAAAAGCATCCCTACGGGTTACAAATTTTCCTTTTTTTATTAAATCGGTTATGATAAAATCGTATTCTTCATTGTCTAAGATCAATCTCGAAGAATATTTTGCATTGTCAAATCTTCCACCTTGAGTGAATTTACCGATTATTCTTCGTCCGAGCTCTTTAGCCTCTCTATTCCTTCCTTCGAATAACCTCTTAGACCAATCCATAAGTGTTTCACAATCTCCCAATTGTTTTCGTTGTTCGTTAATTATTTTTTCTAGATCGGGTTTTGGTAACCAAACATCTTTCTGCGCGTTATAGCATATAATAGCTTCGCTGACAATTAATGATATTAACATACCACAATCGATCATATATCGCAATAGCACAATTGGCATCCACGCTTTTTCATACATATGTCTACCAAGCCAAAGATAACTACACGGGTGTAACCCTGTAGCTAATTCGAATGATATCACACGAGCGAACCCGGTTAAATCAAAATTAGAACTGCTAGCAGTTCCGGGTAATGGACCATTAATCGCAACACGAGTCATTTCATGTGTGGGATGTCCAAATCGTTTAAAATATTCAGAGCATTCTCCATATCCGAGAAAACTTCCAGGATAACACGCGGATATATCAATTGAAATCATACCATCACGTGAGTATTTCGTATTCCACAATCCTCCATGACCCAATTCGACGCAACTCAACTTCACGTCATTGAGAAAATCACTTCGTGTTGGACGCCATGAGTTTTTTTCTCTTGCAAAGTGAGCTACCACTGATGGAATTGTGAAGCTATCTGTAAGTAGTTTTTCATTAGAAAATTCTTTAGAATTTTCACCTGAAAATTCATTAGCGATTTTTCTCATTCTAGTATCTAATTCTTCAGTTCGATATAATTCACCATTTGGTTTTACAAACTGATCAAATCCTATTTCCGGATCCTCATTACTCCTGAGTAACCACATTGACACAGGGTCGTCTTTGGTTAATGTGTGAATAGCATCAAATAATTTCTCTTCATAGAAACCATCCCTAGAAAATTCTTTAGGGATATATCGAACAGTTCTTTCTCGTGGAAATATATTTACCGCGGGTGTCCACGCGTGTTTGTTATGATCAATAATTTCAATTGGAGCTCCTCGCGATTGATATTTCGGTTCGTATAATACTTCTCCGGTTATCGTCGCTACCGATATTGGAAATTTTAATAATGCTTCTAATTTAGCTATATCGGAAATCGTTGCCCCGCGCTGTTTCACTGTCAATTCCCATTCGGTTATTTTGTTTCGTCGTTGTTCAGTTAATTTGTTTCCCCGGGATGCATTTGTGAAGTGTTCTATTAACCGTGTTGCTACACAATTAAGTGGCAAAGCCACTGATGATGAAAACATTGGAGCTAGTTTTGCAATATTAGGATTATTATTTATTGGATATAACCCATACACAACTGCTGTTACAGGGTAAGATTTCTCATAGTATGGTTTGTCAATTCCAGTTAGAATTCCTGGTTTGGAATCTCTACTCACAATTACAAATTTTGTATCCTTAAGGATTGGGTCAAATTTATCTCTGATAATCCATTCACCTTCCTCTTCGATAATGAATTTTATTCTAAAAAAATACTTCAGTAGAGATTTCCCGCCAAGGTGTGAAAGTATCTCAGCTGCTCTTATATCATTCATAGTAGCATCAATTATGGGTATATTGACATCTTCATCAATAATTCGAAATGTCGACCACGTATGAGATGCTCCATCACGCTTAAACTCATTAAAACAGTCGCTGATTTTACTCAACAGTGGTTTATCATCTACTAGACTTTTAGGTATATCAGAGATTCTATCGAGATTAAATCTAACATTTTTCCAAGGCTTAATTTTCGATAATCTCTTGAACTCCTTCATATTATAATTAAAACAAGTATTTAAATAAGAAAATTTTATATAATGAATCATTGCAAATGGCTTATGATTGGATCAAAGACTCCGTGTAACAAATCATGCAGAAATGAATTCTGTGGGTATCATATGCAGAGTGTAAGAAACGGTTCGGAGGGACCTCTACCATGTTTGCATTGTGGGGTAGGTGTAAGAGGCAAGTCGCAGTTATGCATTAATTGCGGGGGTAAGCGTTATAGAGAGTTAAAACGTTATTATGACAAGCGAAGAATCAAAAATCCTGACGACGTCAATGACGGCAAAATCATAAAAACTACGGCTTATTATATAAAAAGATTTTCCAATGTTATAATTCAGCCAATTAACGAATTAGACAAATAGATATATTATATATAACTGAGCCAAGAATTTCAAAGACATCCTGTTATTAAAAATTACGAAGCTTCTCGTGATGGTGTTGTTAGACACAATAAAAATAAGAAATCTGTTGGGTGTGATATTGGTATAGGGTATTTAACGTTTAGTGCTGGAGGGAAAAGGTATCTTAATCACCGTTTCGTTTATGAAGTGTATAATGGATCAATCAAGGATGGCCTTGTTATTGATCATATTGATGGTATTAGGACAAATAATTCTTTGAATAATTTACGAGCTATTACACAAAGTGAGAATACTGCATTTGGAAATACTGGTACTTGTAAATCAATTGGGAAGAGACCAGTAAGATCGTTTAATACTGACAAGGGGGAGATGGTATTTCAATCAATGTCAGAAGCTGGTAAGTATTTCGATATTCACACCTCCTCGGTACAAAAAGTAGCAGAGGGAATTTATAAGACCGCTTTTTCAAAGCGTTTTAAAAACAAAATTCAGTTTGTTTATGTATAATTTGCATTGGAAATTGCTTCGTGAAATTGTGAAAGAATTTCCATTGAAAATCTTCAATTTTGCAATTTCACATGGGAGATAACTCCGTTAGGTATAACGCGTGTGAAATCCATAGGATTTCCACCAATGACAGAGTTACGGATCTTAAACATTGAAACGCTAGCACATTTACCTATGTTCGCTCAGCCGGAACGCGAGTGTTTCCTATTCATTGAAGTAGGTGGGCGTGGTTAAAATTCCTTGTATGTGAATGTATTTTATCTAGAGAATTACAACAGAGTATAAAAACGCTGTTTTATTAAACAACTGTATTATTTTGTTTAAAATATTTCTCATTGTTGCAGCATAAAATTGTCTATTTTAAAAATCTCTTATTGTTAAGTATATCAGATATATATATATATATATATATATATATATATATATATATATATATATATATATATATATATATATATATATATATATATATATATATATATATTAAAAAATCTCTATTTTGTATGACTAATCCGTGGTGTAATGGTATAGTGTTTGTCTTGTAAACATAGATCTATATCAACTACGTGTTCGGTCCCCATAGCAGATACATTATTTGATGGCGAAACGGAAGATGTTTTTATATTAATTGGGGGGGAGGGGCGGATCCCCCTCAGCCAAACCAACATTGTAACTCATGCTATCGCATTCTCGGTAGCGTGGGTTGGTGTTTTTTCCAACTCATGCAACCATGAAATCGAATTCATGGGTTGCCATGTTGGTTTGGTTTACCACGCCCACATCATTACCATCATCGTTCCATTGAATTATAATCCATCCTTAATTAAGTACATGTTATGCCTAAAATTTGCCGCAACACTCGAGCGCGGAGATATATGGCATTGTACCGTCCTATGTGTATATCATAATCACCTATAATCGCATTAAGCTTCTGGGTATACTAAGATGATCAACACCTTAGTGTATCCAGAATTCATTTTGAAAATACTTTGTATTTTTAATACTTTGTATTTGAAATACTTTGTATTTTTAATACTTTGTATTTAAACAAATATATTTTTATATATATATGAATCTTGAAAATCTCAAATTGATTATTATTGAAATCAACAAACTTAAGGATCAAAATATAAAATTATGTTCAGGTTTGGATTGTGATCAAATTATGACCAATTTCGAGGATATACAATTTGCAGAACAGACCGGAAAATATGTCCTATCTAAAAAATATTTTTTAATTAAGAATATCCAAAAGCTTATACGTGAGAGTTTAGTAAATACTGAAGATGTTAATGTCTTCGTACCATTATGTAGCATCGTTGAACGTGTACGAAAGCAATTAGGATTAGAATATGAACAAAAGAGACTTATTAATTGTAAAGTGAGACAATTAAAAATACTAATGGAAAACTCTGAAGGTGATGAGCCCACGCGTAGAGAGCCTCCTTTGTTTGTATAACCGATACGGTATGAGGAAGTAAAATTATGTGTGACTCAGTACAATAACAAGGAAGTATTAAAATGATTTGCATTTTTAGGTTAGTGATTTCTTTCGAAATGATTTGCATTTCTAAAATCCTTTGGATTTTTAATTAAAAATTGCAATGAAATGCTTTGCATTTCTAATTTGACAATAGTAATACTCTTTCAATAATGGTAGGAGAATCATTAACTACACGGAACACTAAAGAAAGACTTGAAGCTCTTAAGAAAATATTACCCCTTCGTGATCGTATACGTGAAAAACTTCAACAGCGGCAATTACTTCAGACTGATTTTTCTGATGATACACAACAACTCTTCAAACCTATTGTTAGTGCAACTGAGGATGTGAAAACAGCTACTGAACGAGCTATATACGGTGATATCCCTGAAGAAGGAAAACGAGTAGAGAGACCTCTTCTTGGTGAACTTGAAAAAATAGCAATCGAAACTGGACAAACAAAACAGGCTATACAAAAACTTTCAGGTGATATGGCAACTCAGATGGAAATACAACGACAAAGTGGTATTGATGTCGGTGATGAATCCGTCGAAGACGAGGGCGCAGTTTCCACTTCTCGTGGTGTTCCCTTTATAGACAAATTCACTCCGACGGGTATAATAGAAATAAAACAATTTCAATTAATAAAACCCAACGATTATATCGCCTTTGATAATTTTGCTGTCCAAAGCTATTATTCAAGAGAAAGTTTTTTGAAGGACGATTATAAAAAGAGTAAAATATCACGAGATGACTGGGTTGATTGGTTGTTTAAAATGAATCAAAATATTGATCGTTTAAAAAAGGGAAAAATGGAGTATAAAATGTTTATGAGAGGAATTGAAGATTATGATTTACAACAACAAGAAGAAAAACAACAAGAAGAAGAAGAAAAGCAACAAGAACAACAAAGAAAAAGAGAAGCAAAAACTAAGAAAAAAACCGGAAAGGGATATTCACCTATGGATTTTCACTCTAGTGTTGGAAATTCTAGTGTTGGAAACTCTTCGAGTTTCTGTCCCGGCAATATTCTCGGTGATATAGCACGATTAGAAGTTCTTGTTGGAGGAAAACGAGCCGGGAATAACTCACCAGAAATAATCAATGAAGCAGCTGATATCTGTAGGAGGTTATTTCAAGGTGGTATCATGGATATTGCAACATATAGAGATTTCATTGAGGAGTTAGCCGAAAATTCTTTGGATGGAAATTCTTCGAATTTCTACGGTTACCACAGTGACTAATGTCACCACGATTAGATAAATATCAATTTGGAAATGCTTTAGTATTTGGAAACACTAGTGTTTCTATATAGAGAATGATCATACACTACAACCATGATAAACCAACTAGTGTCTACGTGGTAAACTCACGATTGCCAAAATACCGAGTATACTATGGAGATGGTCTCGGTAATACTATAATGGGATTATTTTCAAGAATGGCTCCAAAAGTGGCTCCGCTAGTAAAACAATTATCGATGAAAGCAATTGATGTTATCCGAGATAAGGGTATTAACACTGTTGGTGATCTTGCCGGGAAGGCATTTTCAGCCGCTAAGGATAAACTAACAGCGCTAGTTCGACGTAGAAATTTTTCAAAACCTGGAAATGCTAGCATTTCTAGAATGACTTCACTACCATCTACTGCAGTAATGCCTACACAGGTTAGTAAAATAATAAATAACGCCGTGGATAAAAAACTACAATCATTAATGACTAACGCCCAGGATAATATAACAGCAAATATGATAGCGGGAAGTGGCTTACGACAAAGTCGTCGTCGTCGGTGAATAATATTTTCTCAAAAATCATCACTAGAATTGCTAGCATTTCTTATACTTGTATTAGAAACACTTGTGTTAGAAACGCTTGCGTTAGAAACACTTGCGTTAGAAACGCTTGCGTTTCTGGTTATATTTATTTGGACAGGATTTCCAATTGTTATAGTTATTGAAATACTTGTATTTTCTGAATTTTCGATGGTTTCAGTAGAAATGCTAACATTTCTTATACTTGTATTAGAAACACTAATGTTTCCACTTGAATTTCCTATACTAGTGTTAGAAACACTAGTGTTAGAAACACTAATATTTCTGGTTATTTGAATAGGATTCTCAGTTGTTATAGTTATTGAAATATTTGTATTTTCGATTTGATCTTCGTTATCTAGATTTGTTTTCATCAGCAACATTATTAATATACCCAACTAAATAATTAATTTAACATAATATTATTTTTTTTTTATTTTTAATTCTGTATTTTGCATCGATTTTGAGTGATTTCACCTCTCAGAAATGCTAGCGTTTCCGATTTCTAATTTAGACCAACGGGTATATAATAAAAAATGTTCAAACAGAACCCTGATGTTGCATTTGACATGGAAGCCCCAGTACTTAAAGATGAATCTGTACGTGATTATCAATTTTTGCTTATCACGCAGTGCAACCTAATCTTCGGGGGAGAATCGAACTTCAAGTTCATGATACCAGTAAATACTTTTTACCCGCGGAAGCCTTTATTGAAGTCGAAGGTGAACTCGTAACAGATGTTGTAGCTAATACACCATATGCAGATAACCCAACTGTCCGAGTTGGTTTTGTTAACAATGGCATCATGGCTTTATTTGAAAGTGCTAGATATCTCATTGATGGAAAAGAAATCGAATCTATTGAGCGTGAAGTTGATGTTGCTACGGGAATAATCGGGTTAGCGAGATACTCTGATGACTATACTAGATCAGCGGGTCCGTCTATGATGTTCACGAAGGATATTACTGATAACGCTGATCACATTCAGCATATTAAAATAAATACTCCAGCAGGTACTGCAGCTGCACAACCTGATACCCCTGAACATAGAGCTAGACCAACTGCTGCCTTTGATATTCTCGGAAGTGTTAATAATAATTTCAATTTAGGGTTTGCAACAAGAGTAGCAACGTTGCAAGGAGAGCGTCGACGGTTTTCATATGCGATTCCGCTCCATCACATATTTGGATTTTGTAGAAACGTCAGAAAAGTTATCTATGGAGTAAAGCATACGATAGCACTAGTACGAAGAGGTACTGATAATTATGCAATCTGGCGCGATGCTGACGTTGCCGCTGGTAAAGTCATTTTATCAAAACTAACACTGTGGATGCCAGTGTTGACTCCGTCGTTGTCAACAGAACCACGGTTACTATCATTTATGGATCAAGGGGGGAAGAGATTATTAAGTTGGTTGTCAACGTCCACAGATACCATGGATTCTAATATTGATGGTACACTTACATGGCATCTAGCATCAAAACAGGGTATTACAGCTCCACGGCATATTTTTATTGCGCTACAGAATACTGCGCGATTAAACAATCAAGAACGTTCCCACATGATATTTGATCAAATTGGGTGTAGTGAAGTCTCGCTGAGAATAAACGGACAGCAAGAACCATCAGAGGATATACAACTTAACTATGAAAACAACCATATTGCAAGAGTTTATCATCGGTTGCTGTCGTATATGGGACGTGATCAAAATGTTGATACCGGTCTACAAATATCACAATTGGATTTTAAAAGTCTGTATCCGATTTATTACTTTTCGTTGGAACATCTTGACTTGATGAGACAGTCCGTCGTTGATATACACTTCCGAGCTCGTGTAACCCGTCCTGCTGGTATTGTTAATTATAGAGCGGTTGCTGTTATTCTTAGTGATAAATCAATGATACTCGAGGGTGTTGGTGGACGAATGAGACTGGTAGATGCACCAGTGGAAAATATTTGATTGTAAATTGCTTTACAATTTCAGAAATACTTAAAAATTGCTGTGCAATTTGAATTTCTAATTTAGAATCAATCTGTTTTGTATAATGTCGTATAGTAATATCAATGTTACGTTGACACCTGGTCAACTAAAAAAATTACAATCCAAATCAGCTAAGCAATGTGGAACCACAATAACGCTGAAATTTAATCAAATGAATGGCGGAGGGAATAAGCTATCGCTGACGAAAACTCAAACTAATCATTTTAATCAAGCGCTGAAAGAAAAAAAAGGAGTTCAGATTACTCTTTCTGCGAGCGCGATTAAAAACATGGAAAAGACTGGTGGTATATTCCCGTTGTTAGGGTTGATTCCAGGGTTGATTGCCGCAGCAGCCCCAGCGGTAGCGAAGGCAGCAGCGTTAGGAGCCGTTGGTACCGCGGCAGGAATGGCACTAAAGAAAGCAACAGGCGGATCCATCCGCAGATCCACTCGTGGATCTGGTAAAAAAAAAAGGAAAGGGTCTAAGACTACCAGGAACCCCGTATTCATGGTACAGCGGAAAGGGTCTTCGAATTCCAGGAACGATATAGTTCCGAAATCTTCGATTTCCAAATCTATAGTTAAGGAACCGATGGTTCCCATGTCCAATTTTGATTTAATTGATGCCGCTAAAAAACTAGCGATAAAAAACTTCAGAGGTGTTTTTATGAGAGATCAGTTACCGGCACAACCTAATGATGTTGAAACAGGTATTATAAATCTAGATAACAGCGATGGACCTGGAACTCACTGGGTTTGTTACGCAATTGATCCACGTGGGATTATTTATTTTGACTCATATGGATTAGCGCCGCCAAAAGAATTTATGCGTTATATTAAGAAATTTAAAAGATTTCCAATTTTTTATTCTACACTACCAACACAAACGTTGAATGACCCACCAATATGCGGTCGAGAAGTATTAAATGTCCTTAATGCTATTTCGAAAGAATCTTTAAAACCACCTCATGTAGTGGTAAATGAGTATACTAGCGGTAGAAACGCTAGCGTTTCTCGGATTAGAAATCCATAGGATTTAAATGATAAAAAGATTTCTATAATAATGATTGATATTTGGGGACGACCTTTATCATCGCTGAAGAAACCTGATAGTGGAGTTGAAACCGTTGATAACAAGGATATTAAAAAACTAATCGAAGATGAAATAGCTGAAATATTAAACCTAGCAAATGTTGATCCTGGTGAAATAGTTGTATTTCAAGATCGTCAGGGTAAATTGAAAAGTAGTAATATCTCTCTTAATGATATTTTGGTTAAACAACGAGACGCAGCAGAGGATACTATCGCGTTATTTTCTGATGGGGGTAAACTCAAACCAGGTGTACTTGTTTCAACAATTACGGATAAATTAGCAACATATGATAACACAGTGAATTCATTAAAATCGCTTAATGATAAATATGCCGATCATATAATTGTATTTGATCAGTTTAGTGAAACACAAAGAAATACAATTGACCAAATTGACAAACCCATACTAGAATTTTTTGGAAATCCACCAGTGACCACACCAAAACTCACCGTAATAAAAGATTCTATGTTAGAACTAGCAACTCTTCAATCTGAATATGAAAAACACACGAAACTATTTATGACGTTTCGTAAAAACCTCATGGACAAGTTTATTGGGAGCCCATTTGATAAAATTGAAATAACACTTCCCGATATTAAAAAATCCATCGATGAACTTAAAACATTCAACAACGCAATAAGGGATGATGCAATGAGAATGATAAACGTTGTTGAAAAAGTAAAAATTCCTCATGATAAATCTATCGTCAACAACGTAGTACACACGATTCAACACGGATCATTTATGTGGACTCCCACAAACAACATTTTAAACATAACCGCAGCAGTCAAGGGTATTTATCGATTAACAATAGTATCACCGAATCAGTTTAATATATCATCGTCGAGTTCATCTGGAGTCAATAATACAATATCAACGATAATCGACAAGGATACAACTGAACAATTCACGATAACGACTACAGATAGAAATCTAGTCAGGGTTTCAGTAACGTGGTACGTAGAATTCGTAGTGGATTTAAGTAAACAATTAAATTGATTTAAAAATTCCTTCAGAATTTTGAATTGAAAATGCTAGCGCTTTTAAAATAAAATGACCCCATCATCGAATCAGTATCGCTATGATCAAGTCAGAGAATTTCAAACTAAACTCAGTTCTCTCTGTGAGGAGTATCAAATAAAAATAAAAAAATACCAACGAAGAATAACCGCAGTTGATGTCACTGTGTATTCAGTGTCGGGAATAATCACCGCGGCTGGAATAATACTATCTTCGGTTACAATGATTGCTCCGGTTGTAGTTCCAATTGTTATTTCTTCCATAGCTACAATTGCGGGTATATTAACCGGGATCACAAAAAAATTATCATCGTGTAGCCAGAGTAAACTACACAATTATGTAATAAAATTTCACATTGCATCTGCCGGTTACTCGCAACTATCCTCGTTGATATCATCATCGTTGGATGACACAACAATATCAGATAGCGAATTCTCAACGATGGCTCAATTGTATAAATCAACAATGCTGAAATTAGAGCAGAATAATAAAATAATAATGTCGTCGCAAGAACTACTTCAACAAATAGTAACAAATACAACACCGGTGAAAACAAGCACGATATCAGTAACCTCAACACGTCCTGAATTTAGTGTGAATTTTCCAATTCCTGTTCCCGTGAGCGAGATCGCACTAGCAAAACTACGAGTGTATCATAGCTGGCCTAATATTAGATCGGTAGCATTTGGTGGTCAACAACCAAATAATTCCTTGGTATTCGCGTGGAAAAATCGTGAAGACGGAACACCAGACTGGAACGTTGTCTCGTTACCAACTGGGTCATATCAAATCGAACAGATCAACGCTGAATTTCAACGTAGAATAAAATCTCTCACTGGAAAAGAATCAAAAATCGCTATAACGGTTCACGAGCCGACGTTATCATCTGCTATCGAGATTAATTCCCCTGGGTATGTTGTAGATATTTATCAGAGTTCTATAAGATCAGTGTTAGGATGGCCTGAATTACCACCGGATAACTCGCGAGAAAATTCGAAGGATTTTCCACCCGAACCTAAGAAATCCGATTATATCACCAACAAAATAAAACCCGTCAATGAAGTCAAGAGTTATCAGGATTATGCTCCTAATAAATTCTTTAATAAAGAAATTTTTGAATCAATTTATGTTCCTCTCATTAACGGAAATTTCACAGCAATGAATAATGATTTTTCACTACTGCTAATATCTATTAAATCCGGCTCTCTCACCAAGGATGAATTTATCAACGTCGTAGAAACGGGTAATAAAATCATCGACGATATGAAAATATTTCACTCGAAAATTATTCAAGAAGTATTAAATGAAGAAATCTTACATGATAAGTTTGCGGATCTATATAAGATTAATAAAACGGAGATTAAAGATTTTAAAATCCCTGGATATAATCCGGATAAACTAAAGAAACAACTTGACGATGCTATTGATATTGGGTTCAAAAGAATCCACGATAATTGGAAAAAATCGAAGAATCCTACAGCTAATATTCTGAAATTTAATAATGATCCAGAAGGCGGCGGTAGACATATTCCTCCGAACAATGTGAATATTTCAACGGTGATTGCGCTCAATTTAGTATGTGACGTTATCGAAGGAAATTATCAAATAAATCTCGAACAATCAAATCAAGCTCAGCAAGGATATATTTTATACTCATTTGCACCAACGGCTCCTCCAGGATTTCTAATTATTGAAGACCCAACTAATCTAGTCTATATGCGATGTCATAATAATTTGTTAACGGGAATTAATTTCAAACTCACTGACCAATCTAATAATCTGATTGATTTACGAGGTGAGGTTTTACAAATTAGTTTGTTTGTGAAATCTTAAGGACTTGATCAAATATTTAGTTAGCGCATTAGCAGCCGAGGAGGTGAACGTCAACTAAATGGCGTCTTTTTTTTTACCAAATAAACCCTTCTAGTTAATATTTATTAGGTCTATTTGACAAATTAGGACTTCCTAGTAAATATTTATTAGAAGGGTTTATTTGACAAATTGAGAACTTCTTAGTAAATATTAACTAGAAGGGTTTATTTGACAAATTGAGAACTTCTTAGTAAATATTAACTAGAAGGAAGCATCGTTGACGTCTAAAAAGCTGGTCTGTTCACCCACTCTGCTGCTAAACCAAAAAAAAACGTCCAAGAGATTACCCTGGAAAGATGCTCAATTCAATCTCGATATAGTTTCTAATACACCAAAGAATACAATTCTTGATAAAGCCATGATTAGTAAAATCAGAGACTGTTTTAATGAATTCAAGCGTGATGGAGCATCTTATTGTTGGTCAACATTTCGAATTGATGGTGTTGTTGACGCTACCATGAATGATGAAAAAGCAGCAGTGATAATTTCACGTGTTGGGGAAAAACGGCATTTTTTCCGAATCAAATTCATTATCGAAGTCGATGGTAAATGGATTATTAGGGATAAATTTGAACCAATCCTCAAGAATAAAAAAGCTGTCATTGTGAGTAGAGATTCCAAACCAGGAATTCTAACCGGAATCGATAAGCCATACTACGAAAGATCTTATCCCGTAACAGCAATGGTTTATGGGATATATCCGTTAAATGATAAACCCGATATCGCAAAACTAGCTCCTATGAAATATTCGTCAGGGCTTAATTGTGTAGCAGAACGAATAATAGAACACTTCAAAAATGCATCCCGAGGAAATAAACTAACTGATCTGCGACGTAGGAAAATAACCGAATGGGAACTGACTGTGAAACAGCATGGTGCAAAGATTTCTGATATAGCTAAATTAGAAACATCATTATGATTCCCAATAACCGTTATGACGATAACCGGAGAGGTTTTATACAAACCGAAATATAACAAAAATGGAGCGCCAATACAGATTATTGATCATAACAAACACGCGTGGACACCTGCGGTAACAATATTTCCACGAGATAGAACCGTGAAATATATCCCTAAGGAGTTCGTCGGGGATGTTTTCTATGAAGAGAGATTATTCGATGCTATTCATGCGTTGTGTAAAGATGATCCTGTGTCAGTGTGGTTACTTAGAAGTGATGAAGATCCCGAAATAGGATTCGATCAATTTGTAAAACCAAATGGTGAATTATATCGCGTTGAAGAATTAGATAACAGAATGAGAAAAATCGCTAGTGATTTTTCACCGGAGAATTCCCATGAAAAACTACTCACGGATAGTTTTACTATTCCATCAGTGGTAGCTCACTTTGCAAGAGAAAAAAACTCATGGCGTCCAACAAGAAGTGATTTTCTCGAGGATGTTAAATTGAGTTGCGTCGAATTTGGTCATGGAGGACTGTGGAATACGAAATACTCACGTGATGGTATGATTTCAATTGATATAGCCGCGTGTTATCCCGGAAGTTTTCTCGGATATGGGGAATGTGCTGAGTACTTCAAACGATTTGGACACCCCACGCATGAAATGACTCGTGTTGCGATTAATGGACCATTACCTGATTTTGATTTAACCGGATTCGCTCGTGTGATATCATTCGAATTAGCTACAGGGTTACATCCGTGTAGTTATGTTTGGCTCGGTAGACACCTATCTGAAAAACACTGGATGCCAATAGTGCTATTGAGATATATGATTGATTGTGGTATGCTAATATCGTTGATTGTTTCCGAGGCTATTATATGCTATCGAGCTCAGAAAGAAGTTTGGCTACCACAACCCGATTTAGATCGTATAATCAGCGAACAGCGAAAACAATTCCCTGATTTCAATGAAGAACAAATCATGAATCGGTCTAAGAAGTTATTTGAAATTAAAAAAGAACAAGCAAAGGATCTCGGACGAAGAATAATCGGTAAATTTACCCAGGGTGGACGATACGACAATGCAAAATATTCTTCGCTGTTGATCATAGACGTCGCTGAATACGATTTTATTGTAACGGATTTAATGAAACAGGGAAAACTTGTATCCCGTAAGGATGCTTTTCTATCCAATGGTGAGAAATTAGGTACGGTTGTTACCTACTGTGATGGATATAATTCCCAGTATACACATTTAAGATCATCTATGCTAGCCTATGCTTCTATTAATCTATTTTCGATGATAAATAGATTTCCTAATACCGCGGTTAGAGTGGCCACTGATTCGATGTATATACACAATAAGTACAAATCAGCTGTAGCTAAATTCACAGATCCGGAGGAAGCGTGGGGGAGAGTTGGCGATTTAAAAAGGAGATGCTACATGAGTATTGTGAATCGGCAGACGTTGCCATGGATGACAAATATCTTTCATATAACCGTATTGAAATTCAATCAGAATTTTCTAATGCACCACCGGTATCTGATCCAGTATGTAGATACAAGACAGTTTATTTAAACGGTTGTGGTGGGTCAGGAAAGACAACTCGTGCAATTGAATTATTTCGTCGGTCAACCATGATTGTGCTAACACCGACTCACAGACTCGCCAGAGAGATGATACAGCGAGGGGTAAATGCCTGTACTTATCACAGTTTTTTTCGATGGAAGGGTGACAAATGGACTCCTGAGCGTATGGGTGATAAATTCATTCCTGAAATCATAATTTGGGATGAAATATGCACAGTGTCATTAGATGTATTACAAACATTTCTTGAGTGGTTGTTAAACAAAAACACAAAAGTCGTCATGTGCGGTGATCACGGCCAACCACCACCATTTATCGGTGCATCCCCACATGAATGGCTAAAGGGTTTTGTAGACTATTACGAAGAAATTAGCACTGATTATAGATCACTTGATGAACGATTACGAGAATTCAAAGCGCTAATTAGATTACAACCGGATAGAATCCAATGCGAAATAGCGCGTGAAGTGATTTCAGAAACTCCAATGAATGATTTCTGGGAAACATGGAGACCAAATGATTTGATAATTGCAAGTAGAAAAATAGTCAGGGACACACTTCAGATGAAGCTATTTGAATTGCATAAAGAAAAATTTGCAACGCTTCCAGTACCCCTTTGTTATAGGCCATCGGATACACGAAAACAGAACATTGAAGTTGATATTCCAGGACAGAGTGAAAAACAAATTCTCGTATTAAATGATATTGTGCTGGTTGACATCAGCGTCGTCGAAAATGCATTGCGTGCTAATAAATCCCCGTGGACGCTAGGATACGCAGCAACAATACACTCTTCACAGGGATTGACTATATCGGATACAATTGTTTGGATGGTGGATAATCACATCGAATGGTCGAATTTAGTCTATCTCGCAGTATCCAGAGTACGAAAAATAAACCAACTTCGAAGAGTTGTTTTCGATGATAATGACACAACAATAAGTGATATTGATGTTAGCATCATTAATAAAAAAAACTCTCCGGTTACAAACAACAGGACAAAAAAAACAACGAGAATTTGATATTGATGCTGAATTAATAATTACGCTGAAGAAACAACAGAATAATCACTGCGCGAGTTGCAATTGTATAATGCGTTGGCAGTATTCGGATAAGGATCCTCGCCAATTCACCGTAGACAGAAAAAATAACAATCTCGGTCATGTCAGAAACAATGTGATGTTGACTTGTCTTGAGTGCAATAGACGCAACGGTGCTAGTTAAGACCATGCGGTGGCAATTGAGTATCCTCGGGAATTACCTGTAGTTGTTGTCGAGTAAATCCTCGTTGAGGGGCAGTTGAATCCAGTTTATAGACTGGAGGTCTACCCGTAGATCGTGTTATACTAGATATCTTGTGTGCAGTAACACTCCAAATAGGATCAGTAGCCCTTTTTCTACCCCCTTCAAGCTCTCCTGATTCGTATAAGTACCTAACAGTGACATTACTATGAAGATTTGGTTCTTTGAAATCTTTTTGTGGTTGTACGGGTATTGACTTCTTTTTAATTGCGTTGATAGGTTTCATGTTGATTGTTCTAGTAATCTCGTTATTCAGTGCAGTAATCACAGATGGTAATCTTTTAACCCATTCACGGGATCTTTTTTCTTGGATGAATTCTTTTGCGTATTGATATCCAAATAACCGCTCAGCAATCGTCCGATTAAATCGTTCTACAATGGCCTGATCACGATGTAGCGCAGTATGCCCTCGTCGTATGGTGACATTATGATGTTTCATTGTAGATAACACTGCACCCTGAAATTCCTTGCCAGGATCAACCTGCAATAGATTTGGCCAGTGCAGAGGACCCCTTCGATAAATCCTCTCAAATGCAGAAGCGACTTCAGTGGCTGATTTTGTTTTTAACGGTTCTGCTTCTTTGTATCGACTTGCAATATCAACTACGGTTAAAGCGTATTTGTAACCACGATCATGTGGCAAAAATAATATATCAGCCTGATGAACTTCATTAGGAGCGGTCACATCAAAATGCGAGAATTGAATTTGTTTAGGCGGTGGTAGATAAATTTGCCATAGTGCCTGTTTGGATAACCAATTAGCCGCAGTGGGTTTTTTTTCACTTTTGCAGCGCTAGCGAGTTTATGGACTGCTGATTTACCCCTCCAGTATCCTCTTGGGGAATAATAAATTGATTCCATATTATTAATTACCGGCACCTAACATCAATTTACTTTTCATAGCCGATTTTATTAAAAATGAAGCCAATTTTTCTTTGAAGGATTTATCAGGAATAGCATTTAACGCATAAATTAATTTCACATCCGCGAGATGTCTGTGTTGCAGATTGCTGCTTTTATAAGCAACATCATGAAGGTGACAGGCCTTATCAATGGCGTTTATTGGTTCTTCACCGGGTCGGGACTGATTTTGATCATTGAGTCTGATATCAAGTCTGGTTCCCGGTCCACAGTAGCTATATCCTGGAAGGTGCTTTTCTCCGGGGTACTTTGCCCATGGGGTTCCAGGGAGCTTTGCCGATTTGGCTGCGATATCACCTCCTCGTTTTTTTTAAAAACATCTCCGGATTGTAAAATCTTTGATTTTGTAGAAACAAATCTGAACTTTTTAATACCACATGTTGCACATCTACCAGTAAGTGCTGATCTGTTATTTTTAGTTGTAACCGTCCTCACATCATTTGTGCTAGTACATGTTTTACACTTCATACAATATAGATCCATAATTTATGTATAGAGATATGGATATAATAGATTTTTCAGCGACTAAAACAAGAGAACCAGTTAAGCATCATGCAGCGCTACCAAACTCTATCCGGATGATTATAATCGGGCCATCTGGATCCGGTAAAACGCAATTGTTGCTCAATTTAATAATGAGATGGATGAAGTGGGATAAGTTGTATTTAATTGCCCCTAGCGTAGATGATCAACGATATTATGAAGTGTTAAAGGATTTTAATGAAAACGCTTCAGAAATTAAGGGTGAGAACGCCATTGATTTTATAACCGATATCGATGAAGCACCGAGTATTGGTGATATTGATGGAGATATTAACAATTTAGTCGTATACGACGATATAATGTTGGATAAACAAAAGAATCCTGCTAGAATATTTTCCCGTGGGCGTCACAAAAACACTGACGTGATATATGTCACTCAACGCTACACTCAGGTTCCAAAAGTCATCAGAGATAACTGCAATTTATTGTCTGTATTCAACGGAGTTGATACTCATACTATTAGAAATATTTGGCAGACATGGTGTTCTGATATGGACTTCAATCAATTTCGAGATTTCTTTAGTCATGCTCAGTCGACTCCGTACGGATTCGCAACAATAAATTTGCATGATCCTCGGACACGATATCGTATCGGACTCGATCAAATATTCGGTTAAAATCATTGATTATTTTTATTAACCCATAGCAGCAGAGAGGGCGGATGACAACAAGTTGCGACCAAAATTGATTAAAAAATCGTAAAAATCTCCGTTTTCATTTTTTTAGTTAAAATGAGATTTCGTAGGAAAAGCTCATTAAGATTTCAATAAATTTTTTGTCTAAAAACGTTGTAGGGTTTGCCCCTGAGACATTTTTTTTGGTTAAAATGAGATCGTAGGAAGGCTCGTTTTAAGGATTCAATCAAAATTTTGTCTAAAAACGTTGTAGGGTTCACCCTCTCTGCTGCTCTACGTGATCCTTGCAACATTGATACGCGTGTTGCAAACCCTAGGTTGTAATTGGCGGCATTAACATCACTGATATCAATAGCGGCACCTGGTTTTGTATATATAGCTGGCGCTGGATCAGCTGCAGTATCTCATGTTGCCTTTACTGTAAAATACTGAACATGTTCAGCGTGATCAGTAATATCCTTAGCAAACATCATAGATGGACCTGCTGATCTATAATCATCAAAATATCTTGCTAAACCACTATTGTTGCAGCAACATCAATAGATTCAATATCTCCATTAATAATATATCTAGCACTACTAAATAATGCCATAATACCATTATTGACAAAACCAACTGGCAAATTTGGGTCATATTCCCCATCGGCATTTGTTACAAGTTCTCCTTCTACTTCGATAAATGCTTCAGCGGGTAGAAAATATTTGCTTGTATCTTGAACCTGAAGTTCATTCTTGATCGACTATTTGGTTGTGCTGCATTATAGGAATAAAACTGATAATCGCGTACAGAATCATTTTTGAGAACTGGAGCGTCCATGTCCAATGCTGGGTCGGGTGACGATTTGAACATTTTATTATATATTTCTCAATCTAAATCGCGATTTCAAACCACTTCCCGCAATCATATTTGCAGTGATATTTCCCTGAGCATCAAATCCATCATTTAGTCGTTGTGCTATTTTTTGATCCACCGCTTTGTTCATTAATTTGCTAACATTCGCAAGCAATAATCTCCGTAGATGGTAGTTTTCCCGGTGGTGGTTTTTTTCGTCGTTGAATCAGCATATTTTTTCCTTGGCTGTAGAAAATTCTTTACTGGCAACATCACCAACAGCGCTAATACCCTTATCACGAATAACGTCAATAGCTTTCATCGATAATTGTTTTGCGATTGGTGCTATTTTTGGAGCCATCCTTGCGAATAACCCTTGAACAACATCACAGAGACCATCTCCATAATACACCTTATTAAATAGGCAATCGTGAATTTACTACGTACATCTAAGTCATAGTTGGCTTATAGTGGTTGTAGTGTATGATCATCTTATCTAATTATTATTTATTTAATCGCATGACTAATTGTCACGGACAATCAATCACCGATGACATTAGTCACTGTGGTAATCATCAACGATTTCAAAGATAAATTCTCAATATACACCAATATCCATGATACCACCTTCAAATAGTCGTCGGCAGATATCAGCGGCTTCATTATTTCCGGCTCATTTACCCCCACCCACATTAGAATTTCTAAGTGTGTGATGATGGAGAGAATATTATTAAGACAGGGAACAAGACCACTACCATGGGTTCCTGAATCAGGAAATCCAGCTGCGAATTTTTTACCAGTTGCACCTTGCATATCATCATCTTCTCGATCAGGTGGTATATAATACGATAGTTGAGCATCTTCTTTTTTTTTTTTGTTTGTTTCCGTGTTGGTTTTTAACGTTCTTCTATTTGTTTTTGTCGCTCTTCTCTTTGTTTTTCAACATAATCAGCAACTCCTTTAAATTTTTTATAAAATAATTCTCTTGTATTTATACGACCAATTCCCTGATTTGTTTTATACACCCCATCAATCCAATTATCACGTTGCATTTTTTTTATATTCTTCTTTTAAAAATTCACTTCTTGAATGATAGCTACTAGCAGCAAAATTACCAAAAAGGTGATAATCTTTAGGTTTTAATAATTTAATTTATTTTATTGTTTCTTTAGCTTCATCAGTAATTTTATCCATAAAGGAAACACCTTTTTGAATTCCACCAATAGCGCTTTCCTGTTCTTCAACAACTTGAGATTGTGGTTGAGCTCCACAATGCCTTTTTTCTATCTTCATCGTTAACAATATCTCCCAATATAGCTTTTTCGGTAGATAATGCAGCTTTCTCAGTAGCTATAGTTACTGGTTTAAATAATTGTGCCGTATCTGTTGCAAAATCAACTTGAGATTCCTGTCGCACTTGTAATTTATTTCTAACAGAATCTCTCACAGGGATAACAAAAATGTATTGCCTCTAATCACTCTCGAGCTAGTCTATTTGTTAATGATTCTCCTACCATTATTGTTATATGATAGGATTTAATTCATAAAAACTAACAAAACCATGACAACAAATATGCGTCTGTGTTTCCATTTCGTAACAAGCGTTAATGTTGTTTTTCGACATTTTGGGGGTTCTTGAGAAGGCCCTAATTTGACAAACAGAGCTCTAAACTTGTTTGCTTGAAATCTAACCTAATTAGAGAAGTCCGATTCACCCTCCTTGCTGCTCAGAAAATTCCAAAATGTAGACCCAAATAAACAGATTTACTTCTATTAATAATGATCCTAATATTAAGCTCATGTACAATGATAAAATTTAGCTATGTATTAGTTGTTTACACAAAATTAAAACAAAGCCAATCCGTTCAAGCAGAAATGGTCAGTATTTTGGACAAGGTCAAGTCCAACATACAATGTTACTCCAAGTTGATTTTATAAATAAAGGCTGTATTGGAAAACTTTTGACCAGTTCAGGGTTCATACTCAACTATGACTGATAAATTCAAAGACTTTTCCCAAACTTTCAAAGACCACAAACAGAGATTTCCAAGACCTATTTTTGCTAACATTGTGTATACAGGTTATAAGAGAAAACAACGAATGCCAAATACCACAATATTTTTTACTGATTAAAGTCAAACTATACTTAATTGCCTAAAATTGCATTATAATGATCTAGAAAATAGGTTAACATTTGTTGTTTTTTTCTCCAGAAATATGTAACATACGTGTCAGATTTAATACAACATAAATTGTTCTCTTAAAAGACATCAGCACTGCTTTAAATGCATTATTTTATTTGCTTTTTTTTCTCTTCAATCATTTTGGAAAGAGATGCCACCACTGTCATCTTTTCCTCTGCTCTTCCCCTAAGAGCATTTGACTCTGTGACAAGCACAACGAGTCCTTTTAATTCTGCCTCTTCTGCTTTCTGTACAGAGGGAGCATGTAGGCTGGCAATGTCAGCGTCAAGACGCAGCTTTTTGGCTTTAAGTTCTTCCACTTCATCCAAGGCCAACTCCCGTTTCTTTCCTTTTGGGTTTTTCTTCTCATCCTTCTCCTCTGCTTTCTTCTTATCCAGATAGGCATGGTACTTATGTCTTGCAGAGGAGGCATATGTCATCATTTCATTGCTAATGATGATTTCCAAAGATCCACCAGCTTTTCTCATTGTGTCAATGATTAACCCTTGAGCTCTGAGGCTTTCTCTGCTGAGGTTCTCAACAGATACCTGTTTGTTGATAGAAAATCCTCTCTCTTGCCTGCCCATGTGATAACAACAACATTTTCTGGAGAACATTCCAAAGTTCAACATATTCATTTCTTTTGGAAAGGACAGAATAAAACACTTCATCAAGTCTGTCATCTGTTCTACTGAAGCATTTCAATGGATGATTGTCCGATTGGATAACTTCATCCACTAATTTTCCGTACTGAGTTAATATTAAATCACATCGGGACTCTACTTCTCTTCCTGCCTCACACATAATTTTTAGGACCCTACGAAGTTTTGTTTCTCCCTTTTCCTTGTCTGATCCTGATTGCACAAGTCCAGGGTCAGCCCAGGACATGTTTTTCCCCATTTTTTGTAATAAACATCTTTAAATTTAGTAATATTTCACGCACTTCAAAGTACTGGACAAAACAGGTTCTATATATAGCAACCTGTTTGTTTCGTTGAGGCTTTTTTTTATAATTTTTTTTTTACTCGCAATTCAAGAACAAGAACTCTTGTTTAACTCTAATATAGTGTACGCATGCGCACTTTGAAACTGTTTATCCGTGAATTTAATTTATTACAATGGATGTTTTTGTATTAAATCAAGGAATATTGTTATGTAGAACAAATTTTTCGAAACTGATTTTTGTTCCTCAAACGTGTTAAATAAACCGACGGTAGAAGTAAATTTAAACAGGCCCTCTTTTGCTATATCTCCCAAACCATCAAACTAAACGATCTTATTTTATACCCGACGAGTAATGAATTACCATTATTTTTCCAAAAACTACCAATTGCTTATACTTCTGCATCTTTGTTCCACTAAATGAACATGTAGTTACTAATTTGCAACCTACCTTTGGCATGACTTGTAAGGGCTCCTTCTCCCATTGAAGCCAAGTTGATCGTCTTTTTACACAGCGTACAAAACGCCTTTCGTTTGCATAACTTATTCTTTTGCAGCCATTCCTTGTACTTCTCTTGTTCAAGCCAGATATCGTTGAAAGAGCAAAGACCTGGCATTTTTAAACACTGAACTTGCAGACGATGTAAATCGAATGAAGAAATTTTGAATTCTCGAGCGTATAACTTTCGCGAACTTTCTACGTAGAATTAGTGTAATTAACATTTTGATTGGCTAAAACTGATGGACTCGTCCAGTCAAATTGAACTATTCGTCAAACGAAAGAAGCCAGGAAAACCAGCTGCATCCGAAGCTAACGACCTTGGGCAATTTTATTGGTGACTTCCTTTGATGAAGTGTGTAGCGGCACCGTATTGCTTTGATGAAGAGTGCATGTGTGATTGAAGTCGCCGCCGCGGCATACTTTGGATGGCCAAACAAAACAAAGCCTCTTTTGTTATTGCGGCGGCAATAAACTGAACGGGTCATAAAAAGAAAGAAACCAGGATAACTAGATTACATCTGAATCTAACAACCTTGGATAATTTTATTTGTGATTCTGGAAAGAAATTATTTTTTGGGGGGTTTATTTCAATTTTCAAAGACTTTCAAAGACCTCAGGGTAATATACTCGATTTTCCCAAACTTTCAAGGCCTTGAAAACGCTACCTCATTTTTCCCAAACTTTCAAAGACCTTCAAAGACCGTACGAACCCTGCAGTTTTAATAGGTTCGATCTGATCAAACCAATTCAATCTGGCTCAATTCAGTTTTTCTATTGACTAATAGTGAAAAGAAAGCTTCATGCAGAAGTCTTTTCTTTATGGAGGAGGTATTATGTATATTTAATTTGCTTTGTTATTTTTATTTTTTTTTTAAATTTATTTTATTATATGCACTGGATAATTGTATTTTGGACTTGACCTTTTTCAAAATCAAGTTCATTTTCTACCAGACCTGAACCATTTATATTACTTTCTCTATACAAATAATGCATAGCTAATATTGTCTCTTTGACAATGGGTTTAATTTTCTGATTTTTGTTAACAGAAGCAAACATTTATCTTAGTCCAAGTCAATCACATTGGTTTTTTTTTCATGTTCTTGTTATAGGTTTAATAACAGACATTTTAATTATATCTAAGATTTGATCTTCTAAACTTTCCAAAATGAAATTTCCATTAGGTAATATCTTTTTTTCTCTTTTTTCTTCAGAAAATGCTAATTGTTACTTGAGGTCAGGTAGAGGTTTGTGCTGCAAGATCTGAGTATTACTGTAATATCCATTATTTCAGTTAGGCTGGAATTTATTTATTCAAATTTTTTGACAAAAATGTTCTCTGAAAATACAAAGTGCTTACAATAGCATTTTGTAAAATTCAACAAATTATTTATTTTCCATGAATAGAAAGTGAAAAATATAAAAAGAACTTACTTTATTGTGAAATAACTCCCAAATAATCATAGAATTTCCAACACAAGTTCTGACAATTAAATTTCTGAACAAATTTTAGTTGTATTCTAAAATATATCCAATGTTGGAAGCATTAATGTGCCCATGGTGGCCAGTTTTGTAGTGATGTGCAAACAGTCTGTTGTTGAACCCAATAATACAATCCAAGAATATATCCTAATTTGAAATTTCATTATAAATCCAAGACTCTTTCCCTGAATCAGATCTCAATTTCAAGTAGGACAGTGGTGATCTGATTTAGATTGTCCTGTGTTTTGGCAGGTATGTCAGCATCTTGAAAATACATTTACACATTTCACCACTGTGATCAAAGTTTCCTCGGGCAGATTAGAATTTTTTTGACAACCCCAACAGGTACCTCACTTAGAACACAGGACAGTCCCTATTTAAAATTAGAGGGACCCAGGACGTCAGGCTATCAGATTTATTGAACACTTATAGTACTGTATTTATTATGCTTTAATTATTTTTAATACTTCACAGATATTTTAAACTACTTAGCACAAAATGAATTCAAAACAAAACTGGACATTAACCAAGTTCTTTATCTAATATTGATGCACAGGCATGGGTAATTAAAAAAAACAACCTAAACAGTGTTATAGAAATATGGATTGAACATGCATACTTAATAAATACGAGCCATGAAAGATTTAATTTTTCATACTTTTAAGATGACCATGACATTACTAACTGGTTTGATTTCTGCTGGTATGTGAATAACTCATCAAGCCAACCAATTTGTGCTGAGATTTCCGCTACTTGTGCTTCCATACTGCCTCCACAATTCTCTTTTGTTCAAATTCTGTAGCTCCAATTTGGCTGAGACTCTGTCCAGTGCAGTAATCCTGTGTGTGATCTTTCCAAGACTCGGGGTCAATGAAATGCTTTGAAGATCTTTGAAGCATTTCTTCTGATCACTTTGACATTGCTTTCCCTCCATCTGATCACCATAGAAGATCTTATTCACTTGTCAGACATCCTGGTGAAATGGCCTACCCATCTCATCTATCATTTCATCGGCAGTGTGGATGCTTGGAATGCCTTACCGTGTAAGACTCTAAAAGTCTGGGACCATTTCCTGCCACCTTATCCCAATCAGTTTCCTCAGACAGCCCATGTAAAAATGGTTTATTCTCTCACCTTGGCATTTGTACACTGTTCATGTTTCAAACCATTTTGTGATGTCAGCAGCACAATAGTAGTGTGAAACTTCTTTGTAAGACTGATCCTGTGCGCTCATGCACAACTTGCACAAGGTCTGCCAAAAGCCATACTTGCTTTAGTATTCTGGCATTGGTTTCATCATCAGTTTGGACTGCATGTGACAGTGGACTGCCATGAGGGTTTGCTTATACTAGTCATGTAACTTTAAATGAGCATGTAATAATAACTTTTGTTACTGAATTGACTGAAGATAAAATAAAACTCTTCTTGGAAATATCTTTCATCACCCTATTTTCTGTCACATTAGGCACACACAAAAACTGTTTTTGGATTTCCAACTGGCCCTAATTTTTGGCTTCCAATTATAAAAAGTATTTCCAACCAGAATTTAGAGCACAAAAGAAAAAACTACATATTTTCTAAAAGTGATCAAACTTTATTTTCTTCCACAGTATTAGACAGCATGCTGATAGAGATATGTACTATTTCAATATTTTCTGGCATCTACTGAAACACTAGACACCTGGATTCAATAATGGTTGATGTTGCAAGCTGTTTGGTATTCATGACCAGCTTCAAACTTACAGCAAGTTATATCAGACACAAATGATTTAATTAATAATGGAGCGAATATCTTTATATCAGACAAATGATTTAAATATTAATGGAGTGAATATCTTTATATCAGACAAATGATTCAATTAATAATGGAGTGAATATCTTTATATCAGACAAATGATTTAAATATTAATGGAGTGAATATCTTTATATCAGACAAATGATTTAAATATTAATGGAGTGAATATCTTTATATCAGACAAAAATGATTCAATTATGAGTGAATAACATCTTTTTATTATACACAAATGATTTAATAATAAAAGAAGTGAATATCTTTTTATCAGAAACAAATTATTTATTAAGTGAATATTGTTAATCAGCCAATAATTATTTATAATAAAATTTTTAATTATATAGGGAGTGAACATTTGTTATCAAAAACACAAATTATTTAGTTATCTACAGCGCAAAATATCTTTTAAAAAAACATTGTTGATTACTGCTAACAAGGTCTTTTCACAAGAGAATAAAATTAGGTCATACATGTACAACTGTAGTTCACTGCCAGTTTTTAATGGGGGGGGGGGGCGAGAGAATGTGTAAACTGACTGACCCAAATGACTGTTCCAATTGACTGACCCAATTATTTTAGCATGAAACTAGAACTTAGCATATTATTTTTTTGTGACCCCTGAGTAATTCCTGTTCTATAACTTTTTAAAATTTAATAAACACCTTACCAATTATAGGAAGGTAACTTAACATGGATTATTTGCAAGGATACCATAGTCAAATGTAACAAACAACTTCCAACATCTTCAATATATTATTTGGCTTTGTTAAATTATTTCAGCACATTCAGTATAAATCGATGGTCAAGGACCCAAGATACATGCAATATTTTCCATGACTTGGAAAAAACTCGCTAACATATAAAATGTAGAATACCTAATCATTCATAAAAACGTAAATTTAAATGAACTGAAAATTATACTAGCAATAATGTTTTATGCAAAGGATCAAAATTCAATTTGGTTCCCTACTGACATATCAGAATATGAGAAAGCAACTGTTTAAAAGAAACATTCATTCTTTCTTCTTTTTACCATCATTCAATCTGGCAAGTGTAATTGAGTAGAAAAACTTATTTACAAAGTGAACCTGATAAATATCACACACTTTTGATAGAAAGTGACCAGATATCAGCTTAAAAATGGAATGATAACTAGGCAATTGTAAATCAATCAGTTTGAGTCCAACAAACCCTGCACAACATAGAACTGCACCTAAAAAGGGAGATAATGCTTTTGCCTGAGGATACTTCTGCCAAGAAATGAGGGCTCCTACAACAGCTAAAGTAATATGGAACACAAGAGTGGCCTCAAATCCTCGTGGATGAAGCAGAACCAGTCCATAGCTACTAAGTGAAATTATCAAGAGCATCTGAGCTCGAATAAGGCTCCATCCATACTTAAGATACATTCCCCAGATAAATACCCACATAAAGAATGGTAGGGTATACCACTGATCTAATACAGAAAATTTATGCTGCTGGGATAAAATCCTGAGAGCTTGAATTGGCCCATATGCACATCCCATAAAGTTGAAGATATAGAAGAGATATGAATCAATCTCGGACACAACTTTCTTCTCATACGAGATGGTAGTCATTGCACACCAATATGCTCCCACGATAACATATCCAATGTTGACAAATGTGTTCAGAGGCATACGGATCCATTTGGGACATAGGTTCTTCAAAAGTTGATTTGGGACTTCGGCATAATGCTGAAAACCTAGATCTACAGAGGCTGAGTCAAAATAGTCCAAATATACTAGAAGACACATGGCAGATGTTGGAAACAGGACTGAAAAAAATGCTTTTGGCATTGCTGCGGTGAACATGGTGCTCGTGATACCTGTTAGTGGAAGGCTGAAACAAAAATTGAAAAAGCCATGTTAAACACACAAAAAAACTCCCCGTTTCCATTTTATTTTCAGAATCCAACCAATACAAACAATCATGAAGAAAATACAAGGACACAATATACAACTGAGTACATGAAGATGTTTTCTCCCTTACTAATATAAATTGGGCCTTCATAAAGAGATTGTAGCAGTTCAAGAAGCCTCTCCCCTCTTTTGTTTTTTGTGAGGGAAGGAAGGGCATGGAGTGGTTAAAATCAGTGAGCAAGATAAATGATTAAAAACTTTTCTAAAAAGTATTCCATATCAACAATTTCTTTTTAATAATAAATTAGATGATTGGTATGTTCCTGTAAATGCATGTATACTCCAACATTTCGCCCCTACTCCATGACAGAGACAAGTCTGTAATGAAACAAAAGGTTCCTTTAGTCATGTAATATATCCCAACATTCCACCCCTACTCCAAGACAGAGAGAATTCTGTAGTGAAACAAAAGGTCCCCCTTTTAGTCATGTAAATATACCCCAACATTCCACCCCTACTCCATGACAGAGACAAATCTGCTGTGAAACAAAAGGTTGCTTTAGTCATGTAAATATATCCCAACATTCCACTCCTACTCCATGACAGAGACAAGTCTGTAGTTAAAAAAAGGTCTCTTTAGTCCTGTAAATATACCCCAACATTCCACCCCTACTCCATGACAGACAAGTCTGTAGTGAAACAAGAGTCCCTTGAGTCTAATGGTTGACAAGAATTTACAGGAATCTGATATAAGACTATTTCTTCATTTTAAGTGCTGTGTACTAAAATCGTCTTAAATATTCTTGAGAAATTCAAACATACCAAACTGACAACAGTTTTCTTACGTTTGATATTAACATGTTTACAAGATAACTATGTGCCTTACAAAGTTCTTTATCATGATTACTGACCTTTAACCTCACAGGATGGATAGAAAATCACTGAAAATATCTCAATGACAAGATATGCCAACATGCCAACTTTTTTAAATTTAAAATTAACATTTCTTGGAAAATAAGCCAAAAGTTGCTAAAGTAAAACCAATAAATAGTGTTGTTGTTGATATAGGATTTAATGCCATTTTTCAGCACAAGATAGGCTCTACCTGGCGGCCTGTATTATTGGTGGAGGAAGTACCTGGGAAAACCCCGGAATGATTCACTGACCCACGAGAAGCTACTGCCAAGCTTTCTCACATAACCACATTAGCCAAATCCGAGATCAGAACCTACACAGACAGAGGTGATATGGCAGTGATCCGCAATGGTAAGCGTTTTAGCAATGTTAAGCCACCAAAATTCAATAAATGTATTTATCAGATATATTTACCAACTAGGTAAAATAATTTCAGTGAGCTAATGTTTTATTATGTACTCATACATGCCAACCCCTGACGAGGAAAAAGTGTAATCCAAGTGGTCAAAAAGAGGAATCCAAGCAGAAAAAGAGTAATCCACATATAACATACTACAATTACAATTAACAATTATTTATTTGCTTTTCTCGTCTTTTATCATTCATTAATGGTTCAAGTGTTCATATGTAGCACTTTTAGCTTTAGAAAGCAACAGATTGTCATGTTGCATTTCAAAACATTTTGTACCAGCTGAGGCCATGAATGTTTTGCATACCAGTAGAGCACTCAGTACCGGGTTACTTAGCCTGGACCTGAATTCAGTTTTATTTTTGTTAACAACACTGAACAATCTCTCACAGTCAGCATTAGAATGGTAAAGAACCAATATTCCTTTCATAACCTGACAAAGAAGAGGAAATTTATTTCTTCCAGTGATAGAGTCTTTTAGCTGGGAAATAAGGTGCCATTGCACATCAACTCTATCTGCATTAAGTATATTGTCAGGTAGAATCCCATCTTGATACTTCAGGAATTCTTCTTCCAGATGATCCAAGTTAGACAAGGGTGGCAATAGAAAGGGATATCTCTTGACAAAGAATCTAACACTTTTGAAGCTTTCTGACTGTCTCTCATTTACATAAGCAACTGAAGCATTTAAAAGCAGTTCATCTCCATATGAGAATTTATGGATCATGTAATCACAGGCTGTAGCATAATAATCTCTAACATTATCATAGAACATCTTCACAGGAAGAGTAGAATTGTGTTCTATGAATTCTCTTGCTTCTGCACCAATAGCTAGATCTTCATTATCTTTCTGGTTTGCATGGTCATGAAAGTCAATATCAGTTAAAAGTTAGGCTGATGTGATGATTTCTGGCTTAATAAACCTTATTAGCAAATCTGACAACTGGTTTTACAGAATCTTGTGCATTATATGAATGCATGGTTCTTCTTTCTGCAAGAAAACATTTGCTGCATCAAACAATGGAATGGCACTCTTCATAAACAAGCAGTACAGTTTTGTAACTGGATCATTAAGCTTTTTGTAAACCATCTCACATTTAGAGTCTTCAAAGCAGTGAACAGATTCTTTTTCTTTCTGTGCCATCTTAGTATCCACTTTGCTAGTTTTGCCCTTGGAAGTATGAGAAGATCCAGTATGCTTTTTAACAGATTTATACTCTGAAGAACCTAGCTGAGAGGCCTCTCAAATAAAAATTCCATGGATTTAAATTTCTTTCTTTCTGCTACACCAATCTCTTTATTGTTAGTATGTCTGTCAATACTTTCATCTCTTGTTCTCTTCTGACTTGCAATAACAGATTCTGCTTTTGTACCACTCTTCTTCACTTTTCCACCACGTTTTCTCTGTGCAGATTCACTTTCAGTTTGAAAGAATGCTTGTAGTGCATCCCAAAGCTCAGATAAACGACTAACACATTTGCCAAGGGATAACCATCTTGTACACACATGCTTTATAACTTTATAGTCTTCAAGATCAAACTGATCTTGTAACAACTTTAGAGCCTGTTTCCTTTTACTACTTTTCTCCAAATAATAGTAGATATCTATTAATAAATGGCCAATATCTACTTCTAATTTATCAGCAGCCTTACCAGCAGCAAGGTGCATCAAATGACAGGGGCAACCTGTTATGAACACTGATGGAGACATTTTCAAAATATAGGATGCAACTCCTTTATGAATTCCAGTCATCACTGATGCATTATCAGCTGCAAACCCCATACAGTTCTGCCAACTTATGTCATGTTTCTTCAAAACATTGTCAAGCAAATCAAAAATGTTTTGTCCAGTGGAATCTACTGTTAATTCTGGTAAAGAAAGAAGAACACTAATGACTTTGCCTTTTTCACTGTCAAAGTATCTAACACATACTGGGTACAACTTTTTATCATCATAATCACAACTCCCGTGGCATCTGTGGCAATACTAAACGGCCCAATTTTCATTGCTTCTGCAATTTTAAGTGAAGTATCTTCTGCTAGGCACCGAACAATGTGAGATGATTTTGTTCTTGCACAAGCGTATTTTTCCGCAATTTTCGAATCGGGAAACATCCGCTTGAACAAGGGACCAACGTGGTCTGCTACCGCTAAGGGTAGTCCGTGTTCTATTAAAAACTCGGTAAATAACACCTCAGCATTTATAGTATTCAAGTCTGCATTTGAGCTCTGCTGTAAATAAGAAGTTACCTTAGTATTAGAGTTCGTAAGGCGAGCTAATTCGATGTGTTTCCTTGTTTTCAAGTGTTTTTCCACATCAAATTTACCACCATGACCAATGCTAAAATCGTTTCCGCACAGTGTGCAATGAGCATAATGCTGTCCTAGAATGGAACGCTGTATTATGCCATTCATATATTCATCTTTGAATCTTTGGAGGACTCGTTGTTTTGCTTTTTTTTGATCCATCTCATGATATGCGAAATTCTTGGGGAAAAAAAAGTGCTCTAACATAAACAAAGACTAGAATCCATCTTAACATCTGAAGCCATTTAGCGCCAACGATTAGACGTCACATGATGATGCCCTCGTCGTGTTTGGAGGATTCATTACATTTTGCTTTGTTTATTATTGACTTTTTCTAACCCATCTGTGAAATTATTTAAGAGATATTTTTTGCACTCATAAACGCAATGAGAATTTTTTAATACTTTTTAGCGCAAAAAAACTTTTAGACTGGTTCTGCACTATACAAAATTAGAACAAAGAGTATATGCATAATGATTTAAACAAAATAGAAACCAGTCTGTTCTCTCCTCACTAAGCCGCTATAAATAGAATATGAGGTCGAAAGTTTGAAAGTATCTTAGTAACATGGTAGTTGCTATAAAAAGAACATGAATAATAGGAAAGTCCACGGACAAGTATACTCGTATATCGTAGTTATGTAGAAACGGGGTATTTTTTAATTAAAAATAAAACAGTATGTAAAAAATAAAGTAATGCTAATAAAAACGAAAATTTTTTTTTTTTTTGCAAGATGGATATATCGAAAAAGCGTAATCTATAAAAGTTAACGCGTAACGCGGAATTTAGTGGGAAAAAGCGTAATGATTACGCCAAAAGCGTAATGGTTGGCATGTATGTGTACTGCAATTCCCAATTTATATAAAATTTGTGTCTATGTCTGCAGAAGTAAAGATATGCACTATTTCATTCTGAACTAATTAAGAATACCTGATGTCAATCGTGCAATTCAGGTAAAAGGACTAAGTCAAGAAAAGACAATAAAAATGGTCACTTTGGTGTCAAGTTGGAAGCCAGAGAATCACCAATGCCATTAGAATCAGCTGCAGCTCTAGTGGTCTATTGAAAAACCAATGTTGATATGAACATGCGATCAAACAACATGTCAGTGGAAACCCCTATTTTGGACTAACACTATATGAGGACTTCATGTGGAAATTGCATATTTTCAAACTGACCAAGAAGCAAACACTCAACTAGAATTCCTAAAGAGAAATCTCAGACACTGTCCGCAGACATGTTGATGAACTGCCTATCTAGGACTAGTCAGATACATGTTAAAATATGGTTTTCTTTTTTGGGATCCGTACTACAATAAGGTCCAACATCAATATGGTGTCTACTAAACCAGAGAAGCAGGATGTGTCACAAAAAGTTTAACTGATATGGGTCTACTAACACTCCAGTACAGGATTTGTTTGACGTATCTCTATAAAGTAGTCAAGGAGTTAGTCCCGGCTCTCACTGAATATGTTTTAAAACCATTAAGACAAAAACTTCAGATTAAAGCCAAATCTTTTCCAAATTTTAAAATCATAAACATTGTAGAAAAACTAATATCAAATAATAGTAGATGTTTTGTAGTTTAGCAATGTTCAACAGATCAATCTAGAAATTCTTTGTAAACACAAGTCAATGGTGAACTGGAATCATCTCAGCGTTGTATGTGCGCGATCAGTGAAGACAGATTTTGATCACAAGTACTTTCTAGTTGGTTTGCTCTTTAGGTGCAAATTAATGCCTTAACTGGTCCTGCACTGTACACAATCCGATTTAGAGCCTTCAATGAAAGCCAATAACAAACACAAATGAATAATTGAGAAATACTAATAAATTAATGTACATTTAACTTGCCATTTTATTTAACTTATTAAATGACTAATTTGATGCATTCAATTGCTTTGCCTCCTCCTGGTGCTGTGGTATTGCTACTTATAAATATTCACGTTACTGTACCTGAACACTATTCGTTAAAACGGGAGTTATTTCCCTTGGCAACTCTAGCGATCACTAATTTATCTCTTGCACAACAAAATTGTTAGATATTCGCAATTTTTGTTATTGTTGAAATTTAAAGCAGTGTTCTTTAAAGTCTAATGGTGCTTTAGAGTTTTGCGGTATCCCGAGGTATCTTAGGGGTGTTTCGTGCGACCCATTTCTTGATGCTGAAATGGTTATGCATTTGTGATTGGTCTTAAAGAAATATTAAATCTACAGGAGCGCGAATCTTTGTCCCCATATTAAGTTAAGTTCCGATTCGCTTGACTCTTTAGTGATAACTTCGCATGTTATTAGTTTCAAAAGCTTTGCTAGCTCGGGAATCTCATTAGGCGATACACTACCTAAGCTCAATAAAGACTATACTTTTCTAACAGTAAAATTTTCCCCAACTCATTCAAGGCCTTGACAGATCAATAGTTCGACATAGACTGCTTCTGTTCCCGTCAACAGTGTCTATGTTACGAAAAGAACAAAGATGTACCAACTTGTGGTGTAAGGAGGAACGTTAGCAAGGGGAAACATAATAATTTTAATTATTTTCATATCATAAGAAAAAGTTAATAATTTTAAACTGAAAGAGATTTTTTAAAATAATCTAGTAATTCAGTAAAGTTTGCAATTATGGAACTTATTAATAATTTGCGCATGTGCAATAAGCTCTTTAGAGAACAGCATTGTGGGAAAACTTCAATATGGCTGCTCCCATATTGAAATGGAAGCGGGTTACAAACACTTCAGGGCCATGTCCAAGACCTCGGCATGGACATCGAGCGGTTGCAATCAAAGAATTAATGGTTGTTTTCGGTGGTGGAAACGAAGGAATCGTTGATGAACTCCATGTTTACAATACCGGTATGTTTTCTTCTGACTGGTTTTGTTAATGGAGTCCATGATGGCTGCCATTGTTGATATGAACTGTCAAAGTGTGCGCCACCTGTTAAAATGCATTCGATATTTTATTTGAGAACTTAAATGCTTCTCAAATTATCATAGACATGGTTTTTATTTATTTTTCACAATGCTTTTATCTTTACTAGTGAGAAAGTGTCTTGCTTTTCTCTCGCATTTCGGATAATCAAAATGGCGGCGCCCAACTGGCTGCCGGCTGCAAGTTTGATTTTAAGTTCAAGACTTTTTCTTAAGTTGATTATGTATATTCTTAATAAATTTTTGTTTAAATGAAAAAATTTGAAAGTTTTTCTCTCATATATACATATATATTAGAGTGAGTGCATGCTAGCAAGAATGTTTTCAAGCGGCTTTGAATAATTAGGTCAAACAAGTAATATGGCGATCGTCAACAAACTTTTCGTGTCAATATCTCGCGGGATCAAGATTCAGCGGGAACTCGTAAAATTCATTCTAATATTGCATATATTAATTCAAATATAAGCTTGGCTATAGTTTCCAGATGAAGTTTCTAATCCTTGTTTTTTTTTAAAAGAAAACAATTTGTACAAGATTCTCAATAGTTTTAGTGCCACTAAACAATGAGAAGTTACCAAGTTAGGTAACTCATAAACAACTAATTGTTTGGCATACAATTGGTTAATAATACATACTTTTGAAATTGTGCTACTGTCGTAGTAAACTGTCTTTCTACCCAAAAAATAGCTTTAAATTAATTATATATAATATTGACAGGTTGGCAACATTTTTCTCAGGGTAGTGTTGTACTTTTTTTGTTTATTATAAAATTAAAAATATTAAGATCCTAACTTGCCCAAAATTATAATTTTTCCACCACAGTAGTGTGACTGAGAATGTTATGTCCCAAAATATCAAGAAGAAATTGCTGTTTAAACAAGATGAGAAATTTATGTGTGCTACCAACTCCCAAACGATATATTTGAGCACAGCATGCAAGCATCAAAACTTATTGGAAAGCTACAAGACCACAAATAAGAAACCACAATCGATTAAAATGAACAAAAACTGCAAACATAACATATTCGGCAGAGCTGAAATGAGGAAGGTCAAAAGAACAAAGATGTCATTCTGGTTATATTGAAAAACACTATAGGGTATATCGGTTGGTACAAATTTCTTGGGTTTTTTAGGTTCAGTGGTTCAGATAAAGCATAAACTAGAGGTGGGAAGCGTCTTTTACACCTAAAGTTTATTTCATTGGTAGTTAAATACTTCTGTTAATTTGGTTTTGCAAGAATTTTTTATTTATTTTTTCCCAATTTTTTAAAATATAGAGTATGCAAATGGATTAGTTAGGTCACCATACACACCTTTTTACACCTCTCCCTCGATAACTCGTGCACAACAGGGGTCCACAAACATAGACCTCACTATAAGCAATGCACAAGTTACAGAAGAACCTCTGACCACTCAGGTGGCCTAGTGGTTAGAGCATCTGCCTTGGAAGCAAGAGGTCATGGGTTTAATCCTTAGCTGAGTCATACCAAAGACTTACAAAAATGGTACTAACAGCTGCCTCGCTTGGTGCTCAGCATTAAGAGGTTAGTGTTAGGACTGGTCAGTCTGGTGTCAGGATAATGTGACTGGCAGTATTTCCATCTACCCTCATTGCACAGAGACCCCCACATTTTTAATTTGACACCTAGTTTTCATACCAACATTGTTTTTTTTTTCTCAGTCTGACCCTAGTTTTGACACCAAGGAGACTTGACTCCATCTTGCACTCCTAGGGGATACACTCGTGACTGGGTGGGACATAATGCTGCATGATGCCTCAGAGCTAGACGTCATTATCGTATAAACTGCCTTACTGCAAACATCGTAGTGATATGATTGAAAAATAGTTAAAGCTATGTTAAAAATCATAATCAAACAAACAAACCTAATCATCCTTGAGAATACCTCTAAGTGCCACTTCAAGAATTTTCTGAAACTACAATGGTCTGTATCTGTGAAAAAGCTCTTTATTTTACGAAGTATTTATTTTGCTGGGCTGCCTTGCTAAATTTGTTCACAGTTGTGAAAGAGTTTGTTCATTTAAGATAGTTTATCATACATACACGATAATATTTATAACTGTTTGATTGATCAATTGAAGTGAGTTCATCTCACATATGACAGGGGCTTCTAGATTTTAAGTTTGTAGATGTTTCGTTTCTTTTATCTTCTTTTTTTTTATTCCACTTTCCTTCATTTGATTCAAAAGACATAATAAACATTATAATACAAAGGAGGCTAGCTTTAAGTCATTGCAACAATACAACAAATACGTCCGCAAGTCAGTTGTAAAATGCTCATGGACATAGCTGTTACAATAGATTGACACCTATTATGTTTGATTACAAGAAGACACATTGCATTTATGATGAATACACTTCATAGGTTCTTAAAAAAATAGAACTCTAACACAAATCTCAATTATAAAATGTTAATTTAATTTGTTTTTATTAAAGTACTGCCTCCACATGGCATAAGGACATTTTCATTGGTCAAAATTTATTTACAGATTCTTAATTGTGGTGTACTAGAAATGTCGTTTGGAAAGAAAATGTAACAAATTTTATGACCTATTTTTAAATTTGACATTTCATAATGCTGATTAAAATTTTCAGGTCATATTTACCATTTTCGATGAAACTACAAGCAATATATCAAAGCTTCGGTTACCAATTTTCATCGCTGGTTTTTTCAACAACTAGGGGTCAATTTTGGGGGTATTTTCTGGTTTAAAAAATTATAAGCTGGTTCACGAGTAATCAAGACACGAGTTATCTATGGAGTGGTGTATTTGTAATATCAAATGGTGGAGGAGAATTGAAATAAAACTAATGTAAATAAACAAATATACAACACTAAATATTGAAAAACCAAACATTCCAATTATGGTAGCAGCAGCAGCTTACATGTGGAACATTAACACAACACATTCACAGAGTCTTCAAGTGATGTTGTTTCCAGATTAATAAGGAGAGAATTCTAGAGTTAATATGATGCGTATCAAAATGATATTTGCTATTACCTTGATGTTCTGCTATTTTGGATTGTTGATGGTGTTTACAAACCTAAATTAATAGGAAGAGATTTTTTAAACTGCCAGTTTATATTTTAATTAATTTATTCAACCCTTTAGCTACTACAGCTGTTGTGCAGTTTCACTATTTCTGAGTGCTATCATATCAGTTACTGGGGCTGATTGCTATGCTGTATACTAGAGCATCATCAAGGCTGACTACAGAAACTGACAATAAAAGCATGGTTACATTTATATTCATTACTAAATTAGTTTTTACTCGATTTCAGTGAAATAGAAGAAAAAAACAGCTTACCTTTAGTGTCTGCTATTCATATATTTCCACTTTATATACTCCTACATCCCATCATACAAGAACTCCCAATCATGTAAACTGTTTTGAATCCCGCAAAATAAATCCAATTTTTACATATGTACGTATAAAAACATGAATGAAATCCACTCTGATTATGTTGTTGAGAGTGGTTCATCTCAAAACATTTATTATCAACACATAAATGACAATGTATAATTCCAAGATATGCCCACATCTCATTGTTGCTGATTTCATACCATTTCATGTCTTGCTTTTGGTCCCCTATTTTCTTGTCAAAATCATTTGTTACTTTCATAAGCTTTTCCACCAAACATGCAGCAAAAACCTTGAAAAAAATCTTTCTCATTGCTTAATTGTTGAACCAACATCAATGAATTAAAATCATTGATCTTGAACACTGCGAGGTCACCACTCCATTGTACAAGTGGTACTATGTCCACTTTGTCGTCTGATTAAAAATCACTTGCATCTAGTGTTGAAATGGGGCTAATGTCAATATCTGATCCATTTTCTAAGAATGATCAATTAAACTCTTCAATATTGCTTACACTGAGCCCTTTAAAGTCACTCATAACTGAGTCGGAATCCATCTTTGTTTATCTCAACTACATGTGTTGCATAAAGTGCAGAAAATCCTTTACAGTGTCTAAATCTAACCTCTCAGCTTTCAAACTTGCATCAAAATTGTGAGTAAACAATCCTCTCATTCGTTATAATAATCAAAAATATGTAAACTTATATGCTTTAAACGAATCACCATTTAGTTAACAAAATCATTTAGTTAACAGTGGTATTGTGTGCAGATAAGCGACACTGTGGTTTCGAGTACTGCTTAACACATTTGCGACACTGGGGTAGCAAACTAGGCTTATCAACACTGCAAATATGTGACGTTGGGGATCGAGAGCTATTTATAGTCGTAGCTAAAGGGTTAAGAGATAGTTCTTGTTTAAAATTGTGAACCATTCTTCTTTTTTTACATGCAGAAGTTATTAACATCTTTCCCCATACGCATGTTAGTCTTACAGCTGACATGGAATAGCTATTAACATCTTGCCCTATATGTATATCAGGCTTGAAGCTGACAACAGACTAATTTATGTGATAATGCAATGTGGGTCAGTGTTTAATTGATTGTAGACTGCGACCAACATTTTGTAAGTTGGAGATCAAAACACAAATAGGTTCTCACCAATTTGATTAAAATAAGATTTACACTGTCCTACATAAAGATCTCACAGCGACATGTTCCAGTGACTTTTGTTATTACCATAATTACTAATTTTATCAGCCAATCAAATGAAGTCCTATATCTTCGCATTTTGGGAGTCTGAGCAGTATGACAGAAGAGCATCAATGTGTAGCAAACGATTTTCAGATTTCTGAAGCAATATTTCCGATTGGCTAATTCATTGGTCACCAGAGCATGATCCCTATTGGGTTGCAGTCAGATCTTTGCATGGAGATCTGATTTTAATCCAGTTGGGTTCTCAGGGACATTGCTTTGATGGTTGAGTGATACTTTTCGTGTTTGAACACACCAGAGTATTTTGCATTTATGATGATTACACTGAAGAAAAACACTTTTTTTATTTTTAAATTTCAGCCACCAACCAGTGGTTTGTGCCAGCTGTACGTGGAGACATCCCACCTGGGTGTGCTGCTTATGGCTTTGTGTGTGATGGCACTCGGATCCTGGTGTTTGGTGGTATGGTGGAGTATGGCAAATATTCCAATGAATTGTATGAACTGCAAGCCAGCAGATGGGAGTGGAAAAGATTAAAACCCAAGGCACCCAAGATTGGGCCCATGCCATGCCCTAGACTGGGTAAGTTAGAAAAGGCTGAGAAATGTTTCCCCTATATGATTCATTTTTTTGTGTAAATAATTTTCATGGTTTTGCAATAAATAATATATTTTAATTTGTGGATTTGCTGCTGTCAAGCATTGCATAGTTAATTAATTTTGTGGACTTATCTTATAAGATACCCTATTAAGAAATAGAAAAGAAGAAAAATATGCCAACAACAGTATGAGCATAAATAAAACATGCCAAGAGCAATCCATAAATTTGACAGAATCTGGACATTGATTGATTGGTAGATTGGTTTCTAAATCAGAATGATTTTGTTTATTTTATGCATTTCAAGGGGATAGATAGTAAAGTAACTTTTTTATGCTATAATATGTATCCTTGTCAATCTGTAATAAAACAAGCTTCTAAACATGAATAAGATTGTACTGGAAAATGTGAAAGTAATAATGAATAAATGTAGTCTGTGTGTTGTCATGACTGAAAAAGGAAGAGTTGTATATCGCATTAACTTTTAAAGTTAAGAATCATTTTTAGTTTCCTTAACACAATACTGCCTGTTGACTACTGATGACATTCATTGAAATTATTAAATTTCATAAAATTGTATCCGTCATAGTAAATATATTTGGAATGAGGAATTTTGCTTTGCTATAAAAATTGTAAACAAAATCTCTGCAAGTGACACTATTCACTTGACCAGGTTTCAAACAAGGTCTTTAAATTTTGTGTGTGTGAGCATCACATAATAATTTATCAGATTACATGACAAGCAACATCGCAGTGATTATTACACTAGTGGAACAGTTCCTGTAGATAGAATCGTTTATGCTATTTCATAAAGATGACCAAAAACCATTGGAGCCAACAACACAAAGCTAAGTGGTGATTAAAGCACATCTATCTTTGATCCATTACTTAAACTATAAAACTTTACCCGTGGTACGTTCGGATGATCATGGTGTTCAAGATGGTAAAATCCAAGTTAGACCCACTCCCCCTACCCACCTAGAAAGTGTCTGTGCAGTTGGACCAAATTATCTGTGGCTTTGATACAGATGGATCCATGTCATTCTGCAGCTTTGAGATTATTTAACTGTGTAAAGCTTGCATGTACCTGGAAACTTGATTGAAACTTAGTAAGTAGTTAGAGCGTTCATGTGGGAGGTCGTGGGTTCATACCCTGGCCGAGTTGTACCAAAGACTTAGAAGAAATTATGCTAGCAGCTGCCTCACATGGCCCTCAGCATTAAGACGTTAGCGTTAGGACAGGTCAGCCTGGTGTCAGGATAATGTGACTGCATGGGACATGATGCCACGTCAGCAGCGGGATGCCCCAGTGCTGGACATTACTATAAACTGTCACTCTGCAGACATCATAGCAATTTTGATAACGCTATGTTAAAAATTCCAAACACACACACACACACGTTCTGGAAGTTTGATATTGTGTGATCTTGCTATATCTGCATTTCTATTTAGCATTTATAAATACTGCATGTTTCTGTTATGTAAATGCCCCCCAAAAAAATTTCTATAGATCCTTTTGTTAATTATATTCTTGTCACTTCACTATTGTAGTCCAGTTCTGTCTTGCATTATCTGGAGTAGACATTACTGAATGTTTACATTTTGAATCGAGTTTTAACAAATGGGGAATAAATATTTATGTAGACATAACTGAATGTTTACATTTTGAATCGAGTTTTAACAAATGGGGAATAAATATTTATGTCTTAGCTCAGTAGTTTCAGTTAATTGTAATATTTATAAGTGTACAGAATTCCCTGACACGTCCTATCCTATCCACCAATGGTTTGTGATTAAGTTTGGATGTGTACTGAGCTTGTTGACTCAATCTTGCTATGCCTTTGAACCCTTTTGTTTCTCATATCTACATGTATTATTCCACGTGTTTCATGTACAACTATAATTATTGGCATATGATTTTGCATACACTGATGAATAAACAAAGTCCTTTCAAAATAAATATAATGTGATTTCAGTTAAAAGATCTGATATATTTTGTGGCAAGCTCATATCTCATATCTCATTTTTTATTTTCTGGTCAGTTTTGCCCTAGGACAAGCTGTCGTTCATAAAATGTATTGAGCCTTGGATCATGGCTATCATTTAGATTCCTAAAGGCTGCAGAGGCAATCAGAAATTATTTTATCAAAGGCATACGTGGACAGTAAATTAAAAGTTTGCCATAGCAACCATTTTTACTATGGTGGGATTGAGAACTACTGTATTTACAGTGCATGTTGGAAAACAATAAATTAATTTTAAAAGTAAATGTTTTTACACTGTATATTCTGGGACACTTCATTTTTCAAGTCAGAAGTTGTGCGACACCTTTTATATCATTTGAAACTTTGGAAAATGCACTTAAACAGAAAAAAATATATAAAGCTTTGTACTTGAGATTATACTCTTTAATCCATTGCAGCAGCATGTTATCAACATCACCCTTCACCTGCACACCTATGAACCATTCTTTCAGTACATTTTTTATCCTTCTTATTAGAGTCTCAGATTCAGCAATTGTGGGTATGCGAGGTCTTTAATGTTTGTGCATGAAGCACTAATTTGTGTCACTTCAAAATAAAACTGTTCCATTGTTTTAATTTATTTTTTTAAATTTTTTATGATGACGGGGGGAAAAGGAACAAAGGCTAGCTTCCATATCACAGCCGTCTTTGTATATTCAAAAAAAGAAAAGATTTAAAAAATCAGCACCCTTAAAAGAATCTTTAGTCTGCTTCCGTGGTCAGCTTCCTTTGCAATATAATAACCTTTCTATTTTTATTCCTTTAAAGTCAGTAGGTTCAAAGAAGGCGTTTACTGCCAGTTGTGGTTATTCACCACAAGGGCTTCTATGTGCTTGGTATCTGTAGTTTCAATTAATACAAAGGAGCATTGATGTCTGCGGGTAAATAGTAAGGATACTTTTGTAAACTGAGCTGGTGAAAAGATTGTCACTTACACTCAAGTAAATGTGTTTTCAGATGATGAATTTTATTTGCAAGATACTGTCATACAGTCGACCTATATATAATTCAATCTTGATTATTTTTCACCTAACACCGTGTCGTGTGGGAATGGCATCTTTAAAATATCAGTTGTTTCCCTCTTTGCGATTTTTTGAGATGCAGTTTTCAATGGGATAACAAGTTTAAAACTTTGAGTGCAACCGCACGTGCTTTGTTTCTCAATGAACAATGTGGCATGTGTTATTGGATATCAATGATACGCGCTACAGTACGGAAGTTTCTTTCCTTTTTTTTAATCAGTTAAGTGGTTTTTAAACAAAATCATATTTTATTATATAATAAATGCTGGAGGAGGTGAGTACAATTGCAATACAAATTTATTTAGTTTCTTATATAGCATTGTTCCACTGAACATAAACCCCCTATGATGATAATTGTTGGCAAGTTTTTGTTTCCTTTCATGTGGCATTAAATACTGGTACCCCTACTTTTGTTTGTTATTTTCACCAGTAGAAAGCCGACGTTTGGTTTTTGAAAGGTGTTTTGGATTATATGTATTCTTGAGAGAAATAGTACAATATACAGGTTTATTACATACTTAAGCTCTACAATATTGTTGATATATATTGTTAATTTTTTGGGTAGGTCACAGTTTCACTTTGCTTGGGAACAAAGTTTACCTGTTTGGAGGCTTGGCTAATGACAGTGAGGACCCTAAGAACAACATTCCCAGGTAATTTTTACCTCATTTTATTGACACATGTAGGAAGTTTTGTCTTTGTGAAAATACTCTAAAATGCTTTTGTAAGAGAAGGAATATGCATTTTGGCAATGTTAATTGTTGTGGATTTTCTTGAGCTATTTCTCAGAATGCCTCCTTGTACAATTGTAGGGGAAATTTATCAAGACCATGTTAGTAGAGAACTGAGGCATAGTAATGACATTGCCAGGTGTCACTAACTTTTAGCTTCACTGCTGTATTGACAACTTTATATATTTTACCCCTAACATTACAAGCCATTTTAATGTTCTAATTAGACCATCCAACTTTCATTTTGCATTATTATGCAATCATTTTCCTGTAGGTTGCATGCATTATTTTTACTATTTTTGCCAAATTTAATTACTTCGTCCTCTTTATCAGCACATTTTAAACCAGTGGGCCTTGGTCCAAGCATGTTTGTAGTGGATCTGTTTCATTATAGTCAAACCCTGTTTGTTATCTTAATTATATGGGGGGGGGGGGTAAAAAAAAAAAACACCTTGCCATAACTGGGATATCAGTGTTTACATGACAAATCTAGTGCATGACAATGAATATCCATCAGAAATACGAAAAATGAGGAAATCGATTCTAAAAATAAATAGCATATTTAATGCACACAAAAAATAATTCAGTCTTGCTTGGTTGCAGAAAAAATATTGGAATTATTTTAAATGAGATTTTGTAACAAGTTACACATTTTTACAACACTTTAATTTCCTGTTAATAGTTTGGGAAAATCGAGTAGATTACCCAGAGATCTTTAAAAGTCTTTGAAATTGAAATAAACCCAAACATTTTTATTTCTTTCCATAATCACAAAAAATATTGTCTGAGGTTGTTAATTTTGGATGTAGCAGATTTTTCCAGGTTTATTTCTATTGATTAATTATAGTTTGAATTTCATCATTAACTCATTCGGCCCTGATCCTGTTCCTGCAATCAATGGCTTAACCTACCAATTGTCGAAGTTTGTTGTCTGCATTCAATGGCAGATCCGGTCTTTTGTCGGTTTGAATGTGTGTTAGATAGAACCTCTCCGATTGGTTACAAATGGTTCTATTCCAAGAATCAGACCAATATTAACCAATCAGAAATGATTTTACTTTTCTTTGTGCATATTTGAATTGTTTAGAAACCAAGGGTTACTAATGTTGGGCAGTTTCACTACATGTGTTCTGTTCATAAAATATCGGAAATGGTGTCGGATATTAGAATTGATGATGGTGAGATAGAAAATGAGGAGTTTCTCAGGTTTAATCTCGGAAATACTGAGCAAGAAAAGGAAAAATATGTTTGCAGTTGGATATTTTGTGAGATTTAGAAATTGTTGAGGCTGAGTCATCTGTAGAAGAGGTTGTTGATAGTGATGATGATAGAGTTCTTATAGATGTAGCAGATTGTAGCGATCATGTTAATTTCGTAAATAGTATATAAAAAACTTTGTAAAGACTTAGACAAATAGAGAAATAAAAATAGATCATTGTGTAGACAAATTCATTTCAAATAATTGGTGAAAATTTTGTGGATTTGTATTGGATATAAGAAGAGATATTAAGGTAAGAGTGAATTTACATGATATTTACAAAATTGTCTGAACAGGTAAAACTATATGGGGCCCACTCAGCTAGACACAGCTTAGTGTTACTGGTTCAGAGCAGCATTAATGATATTAACGGTGCTGGGGCTGAATGAGTTAAACAATTTTGTAGTATTTTGCATTCATGTTCATTGTTTTCTTATATAACATAACTTGTGTACAAAATGTCACTGAAAATAAGTCTTGGAAATCTGTATTTGTGCTCTTTGAAAGTTTGGGAAATGTCTGAATTTATCATTCAGACATCTGTATGAACACTGGCAACACAATGATTTACGTGTGCTACTGCTGTCCAGAATCTAGGCCAGTTTAAGTACATGTACGTGTAAGGCTATACTTTTTTTTTTTAAAGTATTTTCGGATGTTGAATTGTGACTAGCAGCAAAATGTAAAATTAACCAGTATTGTGCGTGAGTATCAATCCTTTTACACCAGTATATGCTGGTTTTTACTGATAAATTTGCATCTGTACCAGAACAGAATGCGGCTGTATTCATGTACTGAAAAACTATAAAATGTATTTCAAGTCTTTAAAGTTAACTGTGTCAACATCAAATTCTGTAAGAAGCCAACTTATTCCATTCATGCAGCTGTAGTCCCATATCCCTTCTGACTTTGATAAGCTTCAGTCAGGAAAAGAAGGCCCAAGGAGAGTCGACTGGTATCGATGATGGATTTTGATATTTAAGATAAAAACAATGCAAATGAAAGCACTCATGACGTTAATCCTATCAGTCACATTCTTATAGAGAGAAAAAAAGCTGTTGAATAATATTTATTACATCAGTTTTGAGTCGTTGCCATAATTTACTTGGCAATGAGAGAAATCTTTTTTGAAAAACTGGTTGCCCATTGACAACCAGAGATTTTCAAATTTGTTCTTCCCCTGCCTACAGGTGCACAATTGAACTGTTTGTTCTTGAGAGCCAATTATGCTGAATAGAAAACTAAGAAAAGTTGATGCCAGTATTTCATTAAACTTGTTCATTTCAGGTATCTTAATGACCTTTATGCTCTAGAGTTAAAGACAGGAACATCTACCTTGGCTTGGGACAATCCAGCCACAGCAGGGCAGCCTCCACCACCTAGGGAGTCACACTCATGCGCAGGATACATAGAGAAGGATGGAAGGAGGCCACGGCTGATTATTTATGGAGGAATGAGTGGCTGTCGACTGGGAGATCTGTGGCAGTTGGATATAGGTAAGCTTGAACTTTCAATAATCATGGTAAGTGTTAGTAAAATATTGCTCTCCTTGTTGTATTTTTATTTAGGTTATGCTGTCTTACTGCTCTTCCTTGTTGTAATCTTATTTTATGTATAATTGCTTACTTCAATGGACCATGTAAGGTCCAAAATTAAACCATTGTATTTGAATTGGTTTATCTAATGTATGACAATATTGGATGATGAATAAAAACATCAAGAAGCTTAGTATTATATCTTTAAAATAACGTGAGGATGGCCCGATACTAGGGCATAACCGACTTTTGATCCGGAAATCGGATTCCACCGGATATTATGAACTTCCGATTAATCGGAGTCGGACAAGGCAGGAACGACCGATTTGGATAATAAAAATAATAAAGTTGAATTTCTATAGCACCGCGTCTAACACTGCGTGTCATTTAATAGTCAGGGTTCGTACGGTCTTTGAAGGTCTTTGAAAGTTTGGGAAAAATGAGGTAGCGTTTTCAAGGCCTTGAAAGTTTGGGAAAATCGAGCATATTACCCTGAGGTCTTTGAAAGTCTTTGAAAATTGAAATAAACCCCCCAAAAAATAATTTCTTTCCAGAATCACAAATAAAATTATCCGAGGTTGTTAGATTCAGATGTAATCTAGTTATCCTGGTTTCTTTCTTTTTATGACCCGTTCAGTTTATTGCCGCCGCAATAACAAAAGAGGCTTTGTTTTGTTTGGCCATCCAAAGTATGCCGCGGCGGCGACTTCAATCACACATGCACTCTTCATCAAAGCAATACGGTGCCGCTACACACTTCGTCAAAGGAAGTCACCAATAAAATTGCCCAAGGTCGTTAGCTTCGGATGCAGCTGGTTTTCCTGGCTTCTTTCGTTTGACGAATAGTTCAATTTGACTGGACGAGTCCATCAGTTTTAGCCAATCAAAATGTTAATTACACTAATTCTACGTAGAAAGTTCGCGAAAGTTATACGCTCGAGAATTCAAAATTTCTTCATTCGATTTACATCGTCTGCAAGTTCAGTGTTTAAAAATGCCAGGTCTTTGCTCTTTCAACGATATCTGGCTTGAACAAGAGAAGTACAAGGAATGGCTGCAAAAGAATAAGTTATGCAAACGAAAGGCGTTTTGTACGCTGCGTAAAAAGACGATCAACTTGGCTTCAATGGGAGAAGGAGCCCTTACAAGTCATGCCAAAGGTAGGTTGCAAATTAGTAACTACATGTTCATTTAGTGGAACAAAGATGCAGAAGTATAAGCAATTGGTAGTTTTTGGAAAAATAATGGTAATTCATTACTCGTCGGGTATAAAATAAGATCGTTTAGTTTGATGATTTGGGAGATATAGCAAAAGAGGGCCTGTTTAAATTTACTTCTACCGTCGGTTTATTAAACACGTTTGAGGAACAAAAATCATTTTCGAAAAATTTGTTCTACATAACAATATTCCTTGATTTAATACAAAAACATCCATTGTAATAAATTAAATTCACGGATAAACAGTTTCAAAGTGCGCATGCGTACACTATATTAGAGTTAAACAAGAGTTCTTGTTCTTGAATTGCAAGTAATAAAAAAAAAAAAAAAAAAAAAAATTATAAAAAAAAGCCTCAACGAAACAAACAGGTTGCTATATATAGAACCTGTTTTGTCCAGTACTTTGAAGTGCGTGAAATATTACTAAATTTAAAGATGTTTATTACAAAAAATGGGGAAAAACATGTCCTGGGCTGACTCTGGAACTATGCAATCAGGATCAGACAAGGAAAAGGGAGAAACAAAACTTCGTAGGGTCCTAAAAATTATGTGTGAGGCAGGAAGAGAAGTAGAGTCCCGATGTGATTTAATATTAACTCAGTACGGAAAATTAGTGGATGAAGTTATCCAATCGGACAATCATCCATTGAAATGCTTCAGTAGAACAGATGACAGACTTGATGAAGTGTTTTATTCTGTCCTTTCCAAAAGAAATGAATATGTTGAACTTTGGAATGTTCTCCAGAAAATGTTGTTGTTATCACATGGGCAGGCAAGAGAGAGGATTTTCTATCAACAAACAGGTATCTGTTGAGAACCTCAGCAGAGAAAGCCTCAGAGCTCAAAGGTTAATCATTGACACAATGAGAAAAGCTGGTGGACCTTTGGAAATCATCATTAGCAATGAAATGATGACATATGCCTCCTCTGCAAGACATAAGTACCATGCCTATCTGGATAAGAAGAAAGCAGAGGAGAAGGATGAAAAGAAAAACCCAAAAGGAAAGAAACGGGAGTTGGCCTTAGATGAAGTGGAAGAACTTAAAGCCAAAAAGCTGCGTCTTGACGCTGACATTGCCAGCCTACATGCTTCCTCTGTACAGAAAGCAAAAGAGGCAGAATTAAAAGGACTCATTGTGCTTGTCACAGAGTCAAATGCTCTTAGGAGAAGAGCAGAGGAAAAGATGACAGTGGTGGCATCTCTTGCCAAAATGATTGAAGAGAAAAAAAAGCAAATAAAATAATGCATTTAAAGCAGTGCTGATGTCTTTTAAGAGAACAATTTATGTTGTATTAAATCTGACACGTATGTTACATATTTCTGGAGAAAAAAACAACAAATGTTAACCTATTTTCTAGATCATTATAATGCAATTTTAGGCAATTAAGTATAGTTTGACTTTAATCAGTAAAAAATATTGTGGTATTTGGCATTCGTTGTTTTCTCTTATAACCTGTATACACAATGTTAGCAAAAATAGGTCTTGGAAATCTCTGTTTGTGGTCTTTGAAAGTTTGGGAAAAGTCTTTGAATTTATCAGTCATAGTTGAGTATGAACCCTGATAGTGCGTTAATAAAGTTAAATAAGAAGTCAGAAAAGTTCAATATGGTCAACACAACCACGCTGTGAGACAATCTATTTGAACGGACGGGTGAAAACCGGAAATGAAGCCGGATATGGTAAAGTACTAAGTAACATGCTAGACACGCAATACCAGAAACCCAGAAACAAAAGATGAAATTTTTTAGAAAAAAAAATACGGATTTAGCATTTCCGATTAATTGAATCGTATCCGGAATCGGAAAAATTTCATGCCCAAAATTCGGAATCGGAAATCGGTAGAAAAATGCTAATCGGTTATGCCCTACCAGATACCTCATCAGAACTAATGTCAAGCTTAAATAGTATGGATAATCCCAGCCTGTAACCATGAAGATACTGGGAATGAAAAGACAAATGCACACGAACAATTGACATTCGCAGACACATGTTTACAAATACAGAATTCTAGTTTCATTAGTGCATTTATTTTCTATTTTCAGACTCAATGACATGGACAAAACCTATCATTCAGGGAGTTGCCCCTCTTCCTAGGAGTCTTCACTCTGCAACTGTTATTGGAAACCGAATGTTTGTCTTTGGCGGTTGGGTGCCTCTTGTTATGGATGATGTGAAGGTTGCTACACATGAAAAGGAATGGAAGTGTACTAACACGCTGGCCTCACTGAACCTAGGTAAAGTATACAAATTGTGGATTATTTGGAGAGAAAAAACATGTAAATAGCAAACAGTTGCCCAAAGTGACCAAGTGGTCGGTGATGTTTACCTCCACAGACCACTCACAACTGCATCTCTGCATGGATTCAGGTCTGGGCTCAACCGTTGGTAATATATGAGAAAGCTTTCCAGTAACTTCTTATGGGTTGGTTGTTCTTCCCCGGATTTTTCTTTCACCAGATATAATGGTGACGATGTATAGCCTATCCTGTGCTGATCAATTTCATGAAACCCCAACAAAAGCAAATAGCAAATGCATAGATACACAAGTATGAGTAATTAGGTCAGTAATATTCTTTCAGAAGATTACACTTTCTTCAGCATATAGAAAATATAGTCTGTTACTGGTTAAAAATCCCTCTTATTAGATTTCTCAAGTGGCCATTGTCAATAAGACTATTACAAATAGTGTAGCATTGTCACTTAAAAATATTCACTGCAATGAATGTTTGTATTGGATCTAAATGCATATTTGAATATCCCTGCTTGGCAAAAATGCTTCATAATTTTCGGTTTAACAAGAGCTTTTTATTGCAACTGCATTAAGAAGCATTATTTGGAATCTTTATCCCGAAAATAATGGGACATTGTTGACCAAATTATTGTTTAGTCAGAATACTTATTAGCTGTAGGACCTGGAAGTTGTGATTCTCCCCGAAAAAGGTGCTCCTTTTGGATAATTCTGTTTACAATGCAGATAACATGACTTGGGAGCCCTTGGCAATGGAAGTGTTTGAAGATGCTTTACCACGGGCCCGTGCTGGACATTGTGCTGTTTCTATCCACACTCGACTGTATATTTGGAGTGGTAGAGATGGTTATAGAAAAGCCTGGAACAATCAGGTGAGTAGATTTTGTTGTGCATAATGGAGGCTATATCCATTTTGGAATGGTACGTTCCTTTTAGTGTCAAGAAAATGGTCTGTAAAAATGTGTTTTGACAAATGTGCTTTTGGTATTAGACATGAGATTTCTTAATTTTAACAGCATTGTTAGCAAACTTTGCCAATTACTCCAGCAGCTCGCTGGCAGTCACGAAATATTCATAATTGATATTACTCTTTCTGAGAACATCAAAATCGTGAATTAATGTTAAAGAGTCACAAAAGACTTAAATTTGTTAAATGGTATGTCTTCATCTGCCATACATTTAGCAACCTTCAGTATGTAGCAACCCCGGGCTAACACGGTCAACACGTCAGTTTACCTGGAAATCTGATGAAACTGTTGACCAAGTGTAGAACTTTCATTGCAGCATCAATATTTGTCATTTGATTGTAGCACATTTTATATATTGTTAAAGCTAATAGAATTATCTACAATAAACATGTTTTCTTTTTACATGTGATGCTATATTAATGGAATTATTCCTCCATAATCATCAAAAATTACCGATTTCACGCGTCATTGGAAAACGCGTTAATCATGCCGCGATCGCGTGACCCTACTGTTCTTTAAAACAAAATGCGGGTTATTAAAACTTTTTGAATATTCATGAAATTTTCAATCCAATCAGAGGAGATGTAAACAATTCGGTCAGTGGTTGTAGCAATTTCCTACGATATTCCTACGCAATGAAATAATCCCTCAAACGTTACGCAGATTTGGCCACAAATTTGACAATTTAAATAAATGCAACATATACCATCAAAATCGGCATATTCCAAGCTTTATAATGATACCAAATTTATATATCAGAAACAATTTTAAATCACCCGCAACGAGCATCGAATTTGTAAAATATTAGAATCACCCGGCGTCAACATCCGCCGCCATATTTGAATTTTCTAACAGCTGATGACGACGTCAACCTTTCCACAACCGATGTTCCAAAAATAATCTTATTATTATTTACGTACAAATTGGTGTGCAAGAAGAACAAGGAAAGATATTTTTTTAATAGTTTTTATCGTAATAATGCTTGTTATACGGTTTAGACAGTATACAGTCGCAAAATGAAAACGCAAACTTAAAGCGTAGATTTTCGTCTGCTATAAATAGGCTTAAGTTCGATGCTGTAAATGTCTCAACTGACAAACTTTAATCGGTTTTAAAATATGTTCAACCTGATATTCATTATTCATTTGTTTAAATTTTGTTATGGGGCACTGATAAAATTATGAGATTAAAATCACATCACTATGAGACAAATGCAAAGTTTTGGTATGATTTTTTTTTTGAGTATTTTTTTTTTTACTTTGACAAAACGTAGCAACTTAATTACGCGCACACTTCAAGTGGGATCTTAAATTTAAAATACATTGATGATGTTTGATAGCATCAATAATGTTTTCCAAATAGAAATAAAATAAAGTCGAAAAAGTGATAATTTATTTTTGCAGGTATATGATATTAAAAGTTTAACATTCAAAGTGAAAGATGGCTGCATTCCCTGGTCCATTCTGCAAGGAATTAAATATAACAACACAGGACTTAGAAGTTGAAAATAACTTGAATCCAATTCAGGAACTAACAAATGGACTTGTCCTTGAAATCAATTCATACATTGAACACCGTGGCAAAAACTTATATTCCTTGTTCAATATTATTTCAAAGTTGAACTCCAACTTTGAATGTATGAATGTGAAATCTCTAAAAACAAAAGTTAGTAGAGTATGTGAACAGAAAAAAAAAACTTGTTTCCAAAAAGAAAGTTTCTGGATTTAAAAATGTAAAGGAGCTAATGAGTGCCACATTCAGTCCATATCTGAGCACACAAAAATATGAACAAACAGTGTTTTGTGATGAAGCAGATACAAAGGAAACTATTCAGCAGATAGAAAATGACAATTTAAGTGAAAATGAATTTTGCACTATGAAAAATCCCACTGATCAGATAAGTTGTAATCTTGTTGACAGTGATGATGATGATGAAACTTTGAAAAAAGAAACTAACTTTCTTAAGTATTCAAATAAGAAACAGTTGAAACTGTGTTCAAAACTTCAGAAGAAAATTGCAGAAAATACTGAGAAGTTAGAAAACATTAAAAATAGGATTGGTCACTATTCTGTGCGAAATGTAAATAAAAGAGATGAGACCTCAAAGAAACACTTGCAAGCATTGCGTGGCTTGAAACGATTAATCAGCAGGCAAAAGAACCAAATAAAGATGATGACTGAAAAATTGAAAGAAAGTGGACTCAACTTTGAAACTGTGACTAATGAGAACAAGCATCAGCTGACATAATTACTGTATCGACAGAGCAAATAAGAATTATTTCTGAGAAAAGAAATAGTGAGAAATCAAAGATCTTGTCCCTTCAGAAAAGCAACAGTTATTTAAGAACTGAAATTAAAAGTCTCCGCTTGAAATTGAAACAGAGAGAGTCTTTTGTACCTGATGATGCTGAAAGATGTAATGCCAAATGTGACAGCTGTAAAATGATTAGATCTCAAATACTAGACAAGGAGAACAAAGTAGCACAAGTTGAAGAAGATGTTGATGAAATTATAAATGAAAGTATAAAGACCAAAAATGAAGATGGAAGCTATAGCCACGAGGTTCGTCTTTGTGTCATTGAACTGGTTGGGTTAGAAGTTGCTGTTGAGAAAGTGTCTCCAGTAATTCAGTCTGTGTTAAGACATATCTTAGGAAAAAGTTTAGACAGATCAGATTTGCCAAACCCAACAACTCAAGCAATAGTCGATGAAGGACATATTACATAGCAAAAACATTTATTTCAGAAAAACTCAATAAAGCTGAAAACTGGGGCTTAGGTAGGGATGGCACAACACGGAAAAAGCAGAAAATTGTAGACACTTCAATAATACTTGACAGTGGTGATGTGATCAGTTTAGGGTTTGATCGAGTTTATAAAGAGAATGCAATTTCCATAAATAATGTTACAAAGAACCACCTGAATGAGCTCGGTAAACTTCATGCAAACATGGTCAAGGAAGAAACAGAAGATGAAGCAACATTTGTGGCCCGGTCTTTAGAGAAATTATCTTACACAATGAGCGATAGAGCAAGCAATGAAAAATTGGCCAATAAGTTGTTAGAAGAATGGCGTGATGATGTTTTGAAAGACTTTGACGGGGACAAAGGTATTGTTCATCATTTCTACTGTATGGCTCATGTGCTTCTTGGCTTTCATAGCTACACCAAACCCGGCATTAAAAAATTAGAAACTGAAATAGTCGTTTCAGTGGGACCGGTTGGACGTGATGCTCTACCAGTGTTCCAGTATTGGAGTAAAAAAGAAACTGTCATTGAGAGGGTTGTTCGTACAACATCAGAAGTGTTTGGACCAGCTGGTGACCACAATGGAATACGGGACATGTGGGATGCACACTGCATGGCAAATGGTATTAAGTCAGTAATAGGAAATTACAGAGACGACAGGTTTAATGCAGTATTTGAATCTTCAGCTGAAGTATTTATCCATAGACAGGACTTTATAAAAGTTATTGAAACATTGGACAATCCCAATCTGAAGCCAAAATCTGTATTAATGGATTTAAAGTCTGACATAGTCTGTACATTTTTACAGTGCTTTGGTCTATTTTTCATGAAGTTGACAGGGCCATACTGGAATCTCATCACCACAGGCAAAGTAATTTATCTAGACCTTTCACAACATATTCTGGAAATTAAAGAATTTTTACAACAGTGTATTGAAACACCCACTCATCTTCTGAACCAAAATGAACATTGGTCACCAAATGACCCCTTAGATATTGGAAAGGTCAATCATCATCAAAGATTAGCTGACTGTCTGTTTTCAATAAAAAAAAAAGACCAGAGATCTGTTGTTGAAGACCATCATAACTGTTGCCTCAGCTATGGTTGCAGTAATCGACAAACAGCTGATAAACTTTCTTGATGGTGGAAAGTACCATGTCTATGCTGAAATGATCAGTGAAACGGAAGAACAGAGAACAAATTTTGCTCATCTTACTAATCTTGGATGTGAGCATCACTATGGCGATCTGGACAGCAGAGGAGGCAACCTAGTGCATCAATGCACCACCATACATCTGTACATTTGTTGAAACAGAACAGAATTCCCATGATGAAGTGGCTAAGTGAAATGAAGCCTGATAATCGTCATAGCATTCTGCTTTCAGCACGAAAAGGTCGTCGGGAAATGCGACAAGACCACATATCAAACGAAAATAAAGTTGTGGCTGAAATTCACACTGAAATGGTCACAAAGAAAGGGCAAAAAAGGAAAGGATCTGCTGCTGAAAGGAGGAAAAAGAATCCTGCTGAAAGGGGAAAAAAGAATCGGCGGAAAGTTTCGGTCAATTCCCATGACATAATGTTTAAAGGATTAAACTAGGGCATAACCGATTAGCATTTTTCAACCGATTTCCGTTTCCGGATTTTGGGCATGAAATTTTTCCGATTCCGGATACGATTTGATTAATTGGAAATGCTAAATCCGTATTTTTTTCTAAAAAATTTCATCTTCCGTTTCCGGGTTTCTGGTATCTGGTTTTGCTGTGTCCAGCATGTTACTTAGTACTTTACCATATCCGGCTTCATTTCCGGTTTTCACCCGTCGGTTCAAATAGATTGTCTCACAGCGTGGTTGTGTTGATCATATTGGACTTTTCTGACTTCTTATTTAACTTTATTAACTCACTATCGAATGACACGCAGTGTTAGACATGGTGCTATAGAAATTCAACTTTATTATTTTTATTATCCGAATCGGTCGTTCCTGCCTTGTCCGATTCCGATTAATCGGAAGTTCATACTATCCGGTGGAATCCGATTTCCGGATCAAAAGTCGGTTATGCCCTAGATTAAACCACATGTTCAGAGAAAATGAGTATGTGGCAATTGCTTACCAAGACTCCTGGTATCCTGGTATTGTTGAAAGAGTGAAGGATAATCAAACAGCAAGTGTGAAGTTCATGTCACCATGCAGAAAGGAAGGGTACTTTCAATGGCCTTGTAGGGCAGACACACAAATTGTTGACAAGAAGTTTATTCTGTCAAACAAGTTCATTCCCGATTGCATAAATTCAGGTCGACATTGGTACATCAAAGAGTTTAATGAAATTGAAAAGCAGTATAAAAACTTTAAATGTACATACTTTTAATTAAAGCATGGTCTCTGGCTGGAAAATAAAATTCTGGTCATTATTGTCAATTCTTCATTTTTTTTTTCTTCTTCTATACAAGGAATTAGTGACATTGTTTAACATCACAGTATGTTTTTAATTAGGTCCTGCAACATTGTTTCAATCACAGTATTGAAAAAACATTTCATTTTTGTTCTTTTCGAAGTTATTTTACTTACATATGAACTTTTGCTATGTGATACATTTGTATTAAGTAAACTGCCAAAAAAGTTGTGAACTTTTTAAATATGATTTTCAGTTATAAATGAAAATATTGAAGTCAGACAACATATTTAATGAGAGTAATGCATTCAGCAGGATAAATGCAATCAGAATATCAAATTTCATATTAATATTTCAACAACAAAGAAAGTTATAACATTTTTATAGAAATCAAACTTTACTTCGGTTCCGCGACTGGTACATAATCTGAATACATTTACATAAGACACAAATTCTAGAAATTTTTTAATATTTTGAAACTTAAAAGTTATAACTTTTTTTCTAATAGAGATATTTTGAAACAATAAACTGTTTTGGAATGCTGTTCAAAAGATCTATATGATGAAAACAAGTGTTTGCAGTTATTTCAATATCCAAAAAATGACTGGGGTTGCTACAGTATGGCAGTTATAGATTTATTTATCTGATATGACCTTTGAACTACATTTGTCAAAGTTATTTCGTCACTCTGGGGCTATTCGACATAACTTGTGGTCAGCATGATCTGCATGTCTCGTTAGCGTTAAATTTTGAAATATTCTGTTCCTAGTGGTCTTGTTCATACCATTTACCTTTTTATTGTCCGTGCATATCTCACAATACATAAAGTCCTCAATTTTATTTGCACAGCCATTGTCATATCGCAGCCACGAGTACGTTTTTAGCCACTTCGGCTTAAACTATCAAACTTTTGGTAATTTATACATTACGCTGGAGGCTGAGCATACGTTTGCACCCTGGACATCAGATGAAGAAACCAAATGCTGCTGATCAGTGGAATTTGAATCATGAAACAAATTATCCAGGTTCTTTGTCTTCTTTGGCAACATTTTAACAGGAAACAAGAGGATACTGATGATATCCCATAATAGTATACTGTTAAGAATGTCCTGTTAAACAAAATCACGGTAAACATATTCCTTTAAAATTTCTTGCATCCAAAGGAATGCACAAATGAACAACATACGAGTCCCTTCCAGTTTGTTAGCTTGCTCGACGCAGGATGCATGGATAGATTTCTCACTGAATCATGAGTTGAAGGAGAGAATTTTTTTATATATATTTTTTTAAATTTATTTTTATAGTAGGTTTGTATGGTGAAATTGAGGCCTTACTTGAAGTATGTGACAAACAACATGTAGCAATTATTTAGAAACTCTGGTTTTACTGGAAGGTTAACCCTCATCCGGGCATGGGAAATAATTTTAGTCTTGCATTAACATTCAAGATGTTCAGTTGTTTTATGTTGCGACTAGCTTGAGTTTCATTTTTAATTTTTCCTCAAATTATTTGGATACCTGGAGATTTTATCTTGGAAATGCTTGTACTATAAATTGGTTCTTGGACGAAGACAGTTATCAAAATTTATAGAATTCAGTTACAAAATTACCAAATAAACACTACTGGTAGGTCACTATGACCTAATTTGTATTCATGAGTGACTTTTGTAGTTTCTAAATCTCATTTTTTACAACCTCATTATCTTGAACTCCGATTCTTTAACTCATGAAAACTGGCATGAAGATACTATCAATGTGTAATGTTTGGCAGCACATCAGCACAATCCTATCTATAAATCATGAATTAAAAAGTTAATTTTACAAATAAAATAAATTTCCATCCATTTTTAGTAAGATAAATGTAAATATAATGTCCTTTAAGATTAAATGCAAGTTCTTAAAAGGGTTGTAAAATTATGGTGAGACTTGATATAAAAAAAAAATTGGGAAGATGAGTCCTTCCAAAGAAATTAAACATATTCATCTACAAGATTAAAGGTACAACTTGGCAAAGTACTATGGAAAGTGTATAAAGACACAAATTGAAAAGGATTAAGCCCTTAAAAATATATTATCTGAATTTGTTTTATAAACCACATTCCTTTACAAAGATTTTTCTAGTTGAGCATCATCAGAATGCCCTTGATCAACTCAGCATCATATAACTGTCTCAGTTTTTAAGTTGATGTTGCTTTAGAATTTCCAACTGTTTTGCAGTTTATGTTGCTGTAGAATATCCATCTCAGTTTTGAAGTTGATGCAGCTGTAGAATTTCCATCTCAGTTTTAAAGTTGATGCACTGTAGAATTTCCATCTCAGTTTTAAAGTTGATGCACTGTAGAATTTCCATCTCAGTTTTAAAGTTGATGCACTGTAGAATTTCCATCTCACAGTTTTGAGTTGATGCAGCTGTAGAATTTCCATCTCAGTTTTCAGTTGATGCAGCTGTAGAATTTCCATCTCACAGTTTTGAGTTGATGCAGCTGTAGAATTTCCATCTCAGTTTTGAGTTGATGCAGCTGTAGAATTTCCATCTCACAGTTTTGAGTTGATGCAGCTGTAGAATTTCCATCTCACAGTTTTGAGTTGATGCAGCTGTAGAATTTCCATCTCAGTTTTCAGTTGATGCAGCTGTAGAGTTTCCATCTCACAGTTTTCAGTTGATGCAGCTGTAGAATTTCCATCTCACAGTTTTGAGTTGATGCAGCTGTAGAATTTCCATCTCACAGTTTTGAGTTGATGCAGCTGTAGAATTTCCATCTCAGTTTTGAGTTGATGAGAAGTATGTAGTTAAGTATGGATGAAAGTAGCTAAGTCATACCAGAACTTTGTCATTATGGCACAAATTTGCATACTTAAGTGATTGTTGTATTTTCAGCACTACATCATCTTCAAAATTTCACATACTTACGAAAATTGGTATTTGGATGCATCTCAAGGATAGTAATTCAGTCATGCCAACTATAGGTCTAAGTGACCTAATTTTTAAGCCTGAGTGATTATTTACCTCTACATTCTGTATGTTGTCTACTCAAAATGTACTTATGTTTGGCAACCAATTTCTTGTTTATGATTAATTGTTATGTCAGTTTTAAAACATAATTCCTGCATACAAATGTTGAAAACACACCATAACTGAATGTATGTTTGGTGTGAAATTAGAAAAGTATGTTCTTTAACTCAGTAAATACCCATTTTTTTCCTCTGCCAAGATAGTTGTTTTGTTGGTGTTAATCTAACATGCAAGATCCTGTCTAGACTTTGATGACAACGTTCATCATTTCAGTCTTTTTAATATCTCATTCATCATTTCAGTCCATTTAACATAATGTTCATCGTCTCATGTCTGTTTAACATAATGTTCATCGTCTCATGTCTGTTTAACATAATGTTCATCGTCTCATGTCTGTTTAACATAATGTTCATCATCTCATGTATGTTATTGTTCATTATTTCAGGTCTGTTTCAAAGATTTATGGTATTTGGAGACTGGTAAGTTTAAATATTATTTAATATGTATGTATGCATGATTTGGATTTTTAAAGTAGCTTTTTAAAAAATATAATCATATCGCTATGGTGTCGGCAGTGTGACAGTTTATTGTCATGTCTAGCACTGGGGCATCATGCCGCACAAATGTAGCATAATGTCCCACCCAGTCACATTATCCTGACACCAGGATGACCAGTCCTAACACTAAACTCTTAAAGATCAGCGCCAAGTGTTGCAGCTGTTGGTACCCTATTTTTAAGTCTCTTGTATGATTGGGACAGGGATCTAACCCACGACCTCCTGCATCCGAGGCAGACACTCTAACCAGTAGACTATCGGAGTGGTCTGTTTATGATATAAATTCAACATTTAATGATTTATTCTTATACATGCATAGAAGAGCATATCATGGCATGCCAAGGGAGGTGGTCCGTCTTCATCAGTGGATACCCTGTATTTAATGGCAGTAGTTAGTTTTTTGGTGGCATTGTGATCAACAGTAAATGAGATAAGAATGCTGGTCTTTATGAGGTTATAGTTTCCACAATCACCCTGAAGATTTAACATTATATCACATGTGTGATAGTTAGACTATTTTATGCTGAAGAATTCAGCTTAAGGAAAGTTGACTTGCTTTGGAAAAACATTTAACAGTGATGATGATAAAGATAATAATACTCATAATAACAACATTCTTTTTATATTTTTATCATTATTGTTATTATTATTGTTATTATTATTATTATTGATAGTATTGTTATTATTTTTATGTTGTTAGTAATGTTATTATTATTATTAATAGTATTAATATTATTATTATTATTATTATTATTATTATTAGTGAAATATCTGAATGGTTATGATCTTAAATTAGTAATGGCATGTCTAAATACTAACAGCAAAAATTGTTCTGATATTTTTAATGTTATAATCAAGCTTAGCAGTCAAATTTAACAGCATACTGTATACACTGATTGATTAATGAAGGACAAAATCAGCAAGTTTTTCTAATCCTCTTTTGAGGAGTAAAATGGTTTTCAGAGAATAAATGCTTCAGTCTCCAAGTAGTCCTTTTTGAGTGTAATTTCAAACCTATTATTATTATTATTATTATTATTATTATTATTATTATTATTATTATTCAGAGAAGCCTCCAGCTCCATCTCGTGTTCAACTTGTCCGAGCTAGCACCAATGCTCTTGAGGTGTGCTGGGGAGCCGTACCCACAGCTGATGCCTACCTGCTGCAGTTACAGAAATATGACCTTCCCCCAACACAGAGCATGACCCCAACATCAAACCAAGTGACAAATCCTCTCATCAAGGCAATTTCTACACCACCGCAAGTGCAGCCTACACCAGCAACAACTCAATTACAACAGCAACAACAAATTCAGCAGGTTCAGACTCCAACTATAATCAGGACACCAGTGGCTGGTAAGTGCCATTTTTCAGTTGTTTTCATTATTCATAATCTTAGTCATTCAAATGTACAGGTTTAAAAAATTTTTTGTTTAATTTTGATATCTAGACAGGTGAGAATACTAATCTATAAACTGACTACTTTTTATTTCCAAATGTATCATTTAACTTGAGTGTCACAAGCTTTTCTAACTTCTCTAAAGCCTGTATGTATCTAGGAACTTTTAAAACTTGTTCTCTCTTTGATTTTAGTTTAGCTTTCCTTTCTCAACCAGTTTTAGTAAAATACAGCATAACAATTATTACTTTAACTGAAGTGTACCAAAGTGAAGGCAATGTAAGGAAAGGAATTCTAGTATTATATGCACATCATTATCAAGGCTTTGCTTGATGCACATATGTAACTCTATATACACTTTATATATATATATATATATATATATATATATATATATATATATATATACACACACACAAACACACACATTGTGGATTTCTGAGTGCCCACTGTGTATGGTGGATGTCCATTATATTTGGTGACTGTCCAACAAGTTTAATTGAATGCTATTACAGGTTTTATTGAGTCTTTTGCTAATTTTTTTTTGCATTCACCCTGCATGTCGGCACACTAAGTGAACAGAAACTCCAGCCTCATAAACCCAACTACAGCAGATGTTAATTTCATACCTTCACTTGTATGAATTATACAGTAGTAACATTACATGTGTTAATTCATCAGTAGCCCAACTTGGCATATGTATAGACTAAAATGTGCAACATAGAAATGGAATACCATGTTTTAAATTTCTTTCATACCCCCATCCCCACCCCACATAAAACGCTTGAGCCAAGGCAAGACCGTACATCATAAAAATTGCCCAACTACAATCTAAATCCCTTTGAGCAACTACATGTGCTTGATAATATATACTCATCTGGAAATGTATTTTTTTGTGTGCATTAAGCTGTAACTTTGATGTTCTTTATAAGTGATCTTTCATAAATGCACTTTTTGTGTTGCTTTTTTATGTAGTAGTGTCCCTCTACACATTGTTTCATATTATTACTGGATCCCCTTAGACAAAGTTATTAAAATTGGTCGTATCACAATTATCTAATCACAATTACACAAGTTGTTCATGCAAAGTTGTCATCATTCATGCAGTTATCTTTTAGATAATATTTTAAACTAGTTTTGTTAATTAAAGTAGCTTAATTAAATTTTCAAAATTGAATACATGTCAGATGTCGTAGCAATAACTTATAAAATTTAAGATATATAATTATAATTACAAACAGTACTATTTATTGCTTATAAGTGTGATGAAAAACAATGGATATAATGATATGCATGTGATAAACATTTCTGAAGTTTTTTCATTAAAAATGAAATGAGAAATGCCAGAGTGAGTGAATGTATGAATCATGCAAAATTTGTACAAATTTGTCATACACTTGGAAAGCAGTGATGTGTGAGAGCTCCTGCAGATTTTTTTGAAATTAACTATAAAATGTATAATAATTTATTTTAGCTTGGAAGATGTTTTTGGTGATACCAGTTAGTGAATTGAACCAAATATGGTTTAATACTAGTGATGGTACATGTTTTATGGACAAACAAACACAATCCAGTCAACCCCCTTTTTTTAGCAGTATTGAGAAATTAAATTTAGGAATGGCAGAATACCAAGTCTGCTGTATAAAATACATTCTAGTGCAATTTTCATTTAAGAAATTTAGCCTTGTGTGATCCTGTTCTACACAGCTATATAGCTGTATAAAGGTTGAGCTATTTTGAATAAATTATAATCTAAATATGAAATTAAGAACAGTATATTCTTATTTGATTAAAATTTTTCTGGAGCTTATGTCAGTGAAATATCTTATTTTGGATAAGAAGTATCCAAAAAATGGTACATATGAGCTGTGGAAACTTGTACATGACAATCAAGCTGGATAAGCTAGCTTTGTACATACAATGCCAACCATTATGCTTTTGGCATAATCGTTTCACTTTTTTCACCAAGTTTCATATTTTTAAGACAGGATAATGAATACGCTTTTTTGCTGCATTAAAAAAATAAGAAAATAAAGTAATACAAATTCTTTTTGTAATATTTATTATCATCTCTTTCATTACGCTCGTATAAATTGATAATATTCCATTTAAGAAAAGTTGACTGCCTTGTAAGAATACCTTCCTTTTTTGCTATTTATAGCAACTGTATATGAACCATTTTCTTGATAGCTGGTTTCTTAAAAAATTATGGAAAATGATATAGCAAGCAGATTGATCTTTTCAAACTTCAAAACATGTCAGATCAGAATAAGTGAAATTGTCACTGCTTTTTAAACTTTTAACAGAAGAATATGAGAGTAAAAGTCATACAGCCCTCTGATCGCCTGATCTTGATCATTGCAGAATTCCAGACAATCATTCAGTGAAAACTACACATGTAGACAGTGAAAGTTACACATGTAGACTACTTGAATTGAGTGCTGAATATAAATAATTTTTCAGTATATTTTGTGTTTGTATTCTGGTTCAAACCCATATGGATGTTTTTTTTTTTTTACCAACTATTGAACCAGGTTAGTAGTAAAAGTGTACCCTTTTCATACATGCTGTGACTTTAGCATATAATAAATAGATCAAACTTTTTATGCCCGAAATACGCTTTATTGACACTTAAAATAGCAATAATTATGCTTATGGTTGGCATGTATGTTTGTATGTCAAACATCAGACCGAAAGAAAGTTCTCAGCACAGAGCATTATTTTGACACAGATAATCAACAGATTAAACTCCGAAACATTTGACAAATTAAGGCTAATAAAACTTGGCAACATCTTCTAAAGATTTTGATTTTAATAGAACTTGAACAGAGTGGAGGAGGAAGGGAGAGGTGGCTATTGAAATGCTATGCAAATATTGAACTATGGCTCTGTTTCCTCCTCTGCTTAGTTTTTTTCTGCCTCCCCCTCATTTTGGTGACAAGGGGGAAGTTCCCGCTTTCAGATACAATCCTGGCAACATCTCTGGACATGGTATATTGACAAAATACAAAATTGATGCTTGAGCTATACTGAAGAAAAAAATACTCTACTGTTGTGTCATTTGTGGGTTTAGAAAAGTCGCTGATTAATTGAGAGTATGAACATTTTCTGGATGTATGGAATTGGTCTACACTATTTTGACAGCTGCATGCTATCACTGGCTGGTAATGCCATTAGCAAAGTGGCTGTCATGAAAAGGTTACATTTTTCACCAAAGTATCATCAAGCACCAGCATAATTGATACTTTCCTACTTTAATGTCGTAGTATGCTACATGTTGCCTTCCTGGTTCCGGTGGCCTAGTGTTTAGAGCATCGACCTTGGAAGCAGGAGGTCATGGGTTCCAGTCCTGGCCAAGTCATTCCAAAGATATACAAAAATGGTACTAACACCTACCTTGCTTGGCTTTCAGCATTAAGAGGTTTGTGTTAGGACTGGTTGGCCTGGTGTCAGGAAAATGTGAATGGGTGGGACATCATGCTACAAGTCTGCGGCATGATGCCCCAGTGCTAGACATCACTATAAACTGCCACATTGCAGACATGGTAGCAATATGACTGAAAAATTAAAGGTACGTTAAAAAATCCCAAATTACACACTCACACCGGGCTTGAGTAAACAGCGGTCAGGAAGTATTCAAGACATTGGTTAAAAACTTTTTAGCACTGATATTTAAAATAAACATTGGCAGTTGAATGGAAATGTTTCTTAATGTTATAAAACAACACTTATAAAACCTTCAGTTTGTGAAAAATGATTTTGGACTTTTGGTATGGACTGAGAAACACGATGAGGTTAGGAGCTTCCATTTAATTTTGAGGGCATGACTTGGGATTTGAGCAAGATATTTTTTTTATGCCACTGATGGCTGGAATTTTTTTAAACATCTTAGCGCCCCCTCACCCCATCATGGTTGATAAAGTTCAGGTCATTTTTTGGGGTTCCTTTGGCAGTGGTATATAAAGCACACCATGTAAAATAATCAAGTATGTTTATTTTTAAAATATATTTGAATTGCATCAAATGAAGCCACTTAAACATGTGTATCCATGACTGCCACCCTTATGTCTGTGACAGACAACAGCATGGATCTACATAATTTCACCATGGAAACCGAAATCTACAATGTGTGTATTCTGTGCATGTGTGTGTGTGTGTGTGTGTGTGTGTGTGTGTGTGTATGCATACACACATCTTTGCTCTGTAGTCTTAGCAGTTGTATAATTCTTCTAATCTTGATTTCAGTTAACTGGTTTGTTTCTACACCTCATCTGGTTTAGTACTATAATTTAGTTTTTTTTTTTTGTTTTTTTTTTTTATTCTTGGGACTAAACTCTGTTATTGGCTGTGTATCTTTTTGCTGTAGGCCTTACCCAGTTGCGAGCCGTTGCAGGAACCTCTGTAGCCACTCTGGCTATGCCTCAGACTATAAAAGGTATTCATGTTATCTAGTTGCATGATCACGATGCTTTTCTTTTATACAGTCAAATTGGCTAATGCATGCATGATTATATTTTTATTTATTCATAAAAGTGATGTCTTTGTATGAGTTGTTTGACACAGGAGAAATACATCACCATTCTGCAGGTATCACCTTCGAAGAATGTTTATTTTGGATGTCAGAGTATCTTTAGTCTTAAGATTGTCAAACACTGCTAATTATGAGAATCCTGTACATTTCTTAAATCAGCATAATCATACATATCCCAATTAATGCCTCTCCATTCTAGGAAGAGTTCAGTAAATGCCAGGTTTCATGTAATCTGTTAGTTGTCTTGCCTGTCACAGGTAAGATAGATACACATGTAGGCATTGTTCTTCCAGAAATGGCAGCATCATCAGCATATGGATCTTGAAATCCGTCCACTAAAATCACAATACTCCATTTCTCAATTATGAAATTCCCTCCTTTTCCCAAATCAGCAAAATATTATCACCCATTAGTAGTTCCTTTCTATCCTTTGAAATAGCTTGGTAAACACAAAGTTTCATGTAGTTAATTAGTTTTCTTGACCTGTCAGTAGTATTGTATTGCCTGTTGGTGTATTGTCTAGCCTACTAGTAGAATTATCATGCTTGTCAGTCGCAAGACTTGTATGTAGAATCGTTTTCCAGTGATGGCAGCACAGTAACATTATGACTTAGTTTTCAAGTTTCTTGAAGGTCATATATCTCCATCCTTAGTTACTGTGTTAAGCATAAACGTGAGAATAGTATTATTACTTTATGCCCATAATTTGTTTTCTGTTATGCTTAGTTTTTCCTGTCTGGCCAGCAGCCATGAGTCAGCTGGGTTCACAGTTTAAAAGTCATTTCTGATCTACATCAGTTGCCATATTTAAATGAAATTTGGAGTGATATTACATATATCAAAGTTTGTACTCTGTAATAACTGATTCCTTTAACACCTGTCTAATTTAAAAGTTTTGCCATTATACCATATGTACTCAGTTGAGTCAAACTGCAAAGAACAAAGATCCTGATCTGCTGTAGCATAATGGCCTACATATTAGGGTCTGTCTTATTTGTTCATTGTATTGCTCCTAAAAACTGCACTGACCTAGATCTGTGCAGTTTGCATGTCTTATAAGCGAGTATATGCAATCAGTTATTTATCATTGGTATATTCTCTGTGCCCTTGTTAAGTATTGTATCAATATTCTAGCTAGTATCTGCATTATCAAAGAATTGACAAGTGAGCCTCAATATATATATATATATATATATATATATATATATATATATATATATATATATATATATATGTGTGTGTGTAAATTGGAGCAAATATTTGATTAACTGTCTTGTTAGTTGACATACTGGTATTGACTAAAATATTTTGTGTTTTGAATTGCTTGAATCTTAAATTGAACATATGGCCTGAGTTCATATTCAGGGTATGCATAGAGTCACATGGACTTACATGTTTTGCTCATTGACTTTTTGCAGACCTGCCTAGCCTCACGATTATGCTAAATTTATGAAATGTACCCTTAGAATACAGACTTGTGGAATAAAAGTGCAAATTACAGAAATACAATTATTGTCAGTAAAATCATAATACTGGCTTGTTTGCGTTTGATTCGGATTTAGGTTTCATATTAGTTTGAATGGAATTGGTCAGAAGATAAATTTTACCTTAGATGCACAAGCTATTGCATGGAGTATTTTTTAGTTTTTTTGTGGTTTTTTTTTTTAATGGAATATTAAGAGTCTTGGGGGAGCAGGAAAGGCTACAGTTGTGTTTTGTGGACATGGTGTGATGATTATTTCAAGACTGTTAAGCTCTGTAGGTTTTAGAACTGTAGTTTGTTAAATTGTGCTGGAGGTGATTAAGGTTAAACTTAACAAATTTTGAGTTTAACATGTTTAAATGCATGTTTTCCAGATTGACAGTAGCACTACATATTTTGTTACACCTTACTGAAAACTGGCTCAACTTATTAATTAATATTACTATTATTACTATTAGTAGTAGTAGTATTTTATTATTATATTCTGCTTGATTCTATTTTATTTTTAAGGAATTTTTAAAAGGTTCAATTTCCTACTTGGTTGACTTAGGTCTGCTTAGTGCCCGTGCTGCAATATATTCCTATCTTGTACAATATCACAGAAATTTAATTTGATATCTGACCAAAGGTGCCATATGATTACAGAACACTTCAATGTGATGACTAACTTAAGGTGTCTTATGGTTATAGAACACTTCAATTTGATGACTAAGGTGCCATATGATTACCCAACACTTCAATGTGATGACTAACTTAAGGTGCTTTATGGTTACAGAACACTTCAATTTGATGACTAATTTAAGGTGTCTTATGGTTATATAACACTTCAATATGATGACTAACTTTAGGTGCTATATGATTACAGAACACTTCAGTGTGATGACTAACTTAAGGTGCCATTTGGTTATAGAACACTTCAATGTGATGACTAACTTAAGTTGTAAGTTATGGTTATAGAAAACTTCACTGTGACGACTAACTTAAGGTGTCTTATGGTTATAGAACACTTCAATGTAATGACTAACTTAAGGTGCCATTTGGTTATAGAACACTTCAATGTGATGACTAATTTAAGGTGCCATTTGGTTATAGAACACTTCAATGTGATAACTAACTTAAGGTGTCTTATAGTTATAGAACACTTCAATGTGATGACTAATTTAAGGTGCCATTTGGTTATAGAACACTTCAATGTAATGACTAACTTAAGGTGCCATTTGGTTATAGAACACTTCAATGTAATGACTAACTTAAGGTGCCATTTGGTTATAGAACACTTCAATGTGATGACTAATTTAAGGTGCCATTTGGTTATAGAACACTTCAATGTGATAACTAACTTAAGGTGTCTTATAGTTATAGAACACTTCAATGTGATGACTAACTTAAGGTGCCATTTGGTTATAGAACACTTCAATGTAATGACTAACTTAAGGTGCCATTTGGTTATAGAACACTTCAATGTAATGACTAACTTAAGGTGCCATTTGGTTATAGAACACTTCAATGTGATGACTAATTTAAGGTGCCATTTGGTTATAGAACACTTCAATGTGATGACTAACTTAAGGTGCCATTTGGTTATAGAACACTTCAATGTAATGACTAACTTAAGGTGCCATTTGGTTATAGAACACTTCAATGTGATGACTAATTCAATGTGATAACTAACTTAAGGTGTCTTATAGTTATAGAACACTTCAATGTAATGACTAACTTAAGGTGCCATTTGGTTATTGAACACTTCAATGTAATGACTAATTTAAGGTGCCATTTGGTTTTAGAACACTTCAGTGTGATAACTAACTTAAGGTGTCTTATAGTTATAGAACACTTCAATGTAATGACTAACTTAAGGTGCCATTTGGTTATAGAACACTTCAATGTAATGACTAACTTAAGGTGCCATTTGGTTATAGAACACTTCAATGTGATAACTAACTTAAGGTGCCATTTGGTTATAGAACACTTCAATGTGATGACTAATTTAAGGTGCCTTATGGTTATATAACACTTCAATGTGATGACTAACTTAAGGTGCCATTTGGTTATAGAACACTTCAATGTAATGACTAACTTAAGGTGCCATTTGGTTATAGAACACTTCAATGTAATGACTAACTTAAGGTGCCATTTGGTTATAGAACACTTCAATGTGATGACTAATTTAAGGTGCCATTTGGTTATAGAACACTTCAATGTGATAACTAACTTAAGGTGTCTTATAGTTATAGAACACTTCAATGTGATGACTAACTTAAGGTGCCATTTGGTTATAGAACACTTCAATGTAATGACTAACTTAAGGTGCCATTTGGTTATAGAACACTTCAATGTGATGACTAATTTAAGGTGCCATTTGGTTATAGAACACTTCAATGTGATAACTAACTTAAGGTGTCTTATAGTTATAGAACACTTCAATGTAATGACTAACTTAAGGTGCCATTTGGTTATAGAACACTTCAATGTGATGACTAACTTAAGGTGCCATTTGGTTATAGAACACTTCAATGTAATGACTAACTTAAGGTGCCATTTGGTTATAGAACACTTCAATGTGATGACTAATTTAAGGTGCCATTTGGTTATAGAACACTTCAATGTGATGCCTAACTTAAGGTGCCATTTGGTTATAGAACACTTCAATGTGATGACTAATTTAAGGTGCCATTTGGTTATAGAACACTTCAATGTGATAACTAACTTAAGGTGTCTTATAGTTATAGAACACTTCAATGTAATGACTAACTTAAGGTGCCATTTGGTTATTGAACACTTCAATGTAATGACTAATTTAAGGTGCCATTTGGTTATAGAACACTTCAATGTGATAACTAACTTAAGGTGTCTTATAGTTATAGAACACTTCAATGTAATGACTAACTTAAGGTGCCATTTGGTTATAGAACACTTCAATGTAATGACTAACTTAAGGTGCCATTTGGTTATAGAACACTTCAATGTGATAACTAACTTAAGGTGCCATTTGGTTATAGAACACTTCAATGTGATGACTAATTTAAGGTGCCTTATGGTTATATAACACTTTAATTTGATTCCTGACTAAAGTTGCCATATAATTATTTTTATACTTTAATTGCAGTATTACCTTAAGTAAAGCCAAATTAATGTATTGCAGCCTAAATGTATATTTGATGAATAAATATGCATTTGATGGCTTCAGATCCTTTACCAAAGTAGTAGGAGAATAAAAAATAACTTTCTGTCTGCTGCATCATCTAGTTAGATGGGTGTTTTCCCTGACATCACTTTCTTATTTTTTGGTCTGTTTTTCATAAAAGTCATGTTTCCATGGCCTAGTTTTTATCAGCCATCTGTCTATTGATTGTTCAGCCCAGAGGTCAGGGTAATAAGAGATGGGTGTAATTTTTATTCTAAGTAATGAGTATGCATTCCTCAAGTTTCCTACACCAAATTTGTATCCATCTCATTGAATAATGTTTGAAGGGCAGCCCCCTTTTGAGTCCACTATCTTTAAATCAAAGGAAAAGGTCACTCGATATGAAATTGAATTTTTTATATAGTAATTTTACATTTGAAATACCTATAGTAAGATGGAAGGATCCGCAATTTTAACGGCTATTTTCAGAGAAATGTTTTCTTGGACTTTAATTTGTAGGATTTATTGAGAGTATTATTACTAATTTGTTTACTTCATTATTGTGTATCATTTTTCCTACTTTGTATTACATCGCATACAGTATTTGGGAACTGAAAAATGTGGAATCAAAACAAAACTTGCTTTACATATAATTTTACAAATCATTTTATTGTATTTTTTTGTATGCTGCAATGGATGTGTTTAAAGGACTGTATATATCAGTTGTTATGTAATTAAATCATTGTACCCTAATGTTTAAGAACTAGGATTAATACTTTTGTCTTCTGATGACTGTAAGCAATCCAAGCTGAAAGAGAAGTGGTAGTGGCTCGAATCTTGTAACTAGCCTGACTCTGGTTGATTTCTGCAGTAGAAACCGATTAATAAATTATATGAGAATGTGTTCTCAGATTTTTAGGAATAAAAAGTAATATATAATAATTATTGTAGATCATTATCTTGATTAGACGAAAAACAAGTTACACTTAAGAGTCAGTGGATATGGATGCTTCATCTGGTTTTAATGTTAGTGAACTGTTTTGCTAGACATCAAAGCATACAAGCATCATACACCAGTGAAGAATTTTGTAGTGCAAGTACTGATGGCTAATCAGTACTTTACATGGTGAGAGTGCGTCCTTAGTTATTAACAAGCTGTCTTTATTCAGGCCTTGTTCCGTTTATTCTGTTTCAAAATGTGCATGTAATGATCATTTTTATGTATTGAATTTATTTTTTTATGAATTGAATTTATTTTTTGGTAATACAGAAGAAAAAATCATAAACCAAATACGTTTGGAGCCTTATTTATCATCCATGTGCTTGTTGTCCACACATTAGAATAACCTCACTGTTGAGTGATTATTTTGCTTTTGCATTTTTGTATCTTTGCTATGCAAATTAAAGGCAGGCTTTAAAGAAAGTCTCATACAGGTGACCTTTGTAAAGAAGTTTGATTAGAGTTAGAATAGCCTAATATGAAATAAAATATTGTGACCAGTCACATTATAACATCATCAAATAATGCAGGTTTTGTTTTTCATTTCTATTTCAGTTTTTTTTTTTATATAAATGTTTGATTTGTATAAAGTTGTATTATGTATCACTTACTGCAAATGATAATATGCATTTGGTATAACATGTCATTTTTGATATTTTCTGGCAATTGATATCACTGCCAAATTAGATATCTGGCATTTGATATTTAATACTATAAATTCATGTATTTTAATGGATATAACTATTTCTGGCTTTGTGAAAATTTGAAGTTTTTGTTGATACTTAAATTCATGTGTTGGGGAAGGGCTTCTATTGTTTCCAGTAAGTAGGGTTGTCATTCATTTTGACCTTTAATTTGATCTTTAATTTTTGGGGTTTATAACAGCCCTGAAATCCATGGCAATGGGCACCCCATGAAAAATGGGAATTCACAATGTTTAATTTGTTTTTGTAATATTCACATAATATGAACACTTACAAAAGATTAATCGCATATATTGCAGTGACTGGTGTGATCAGGCCACAGAAATCCCCATTAGGAGTTGGATCGGCCAACACAGCAGTACAAGTGACATCACCACAAGTTGTCAACATTGGACAGAAAAGTCCTGGGATTATTACCACAGTAATTTATCTTACATTTTTTTCCTGCCATAATACGGTAAATGTTTAAACAGATCTAATTTCACTAATCCCTCAGGGTTTGTGTTTTATTCCTCTCTCTCTCTCTCTCTCTCTCTCTCTCTCTCTCTCTCTCTCTCTCTCTCTGCTAATAGGCCAATTATTATGAGGGAACAATCAGAAGTATTTCATTATCTTGGGCATACTGATGTTACAATCTGAATGGTTTGGGTAATACAAGTTGCCATTATATTTAACTTCGGTTTCCTGTAATCTATTTACAGCAGGCAACTGTAGGGGGCCAGATGACTGGAATAGCAGCGCTGGCTGCAGCAGCAGCTGCAACACAGAAAATCCAGGGAAAGACACAGACAACCAATACACCATCTTCAGGGATCAAGGTTGTGACACCCACTGTTGTCACACCAACTGGGGTCAAAGTCACACCTTTACAAGGCAAAGTACAAGGTAATCTAAAGTCCAGGCAGAACTTTACCTACTTAACGTTGAAACATTGTGTTTGCATTTGACTGTCATTTCCTTATATCAGTTTCATCTGTGAACATAGCAGGAGTTCTCCATATATTTTATATAGGGAAACACATTTTTTTCTCAGTTTATGTCATATATCTAGTAAATCTTGACACCATATTTTTGCTTGCTTTTGGACATAAATTGCATGCATACTTAACAAAGAAATATTACATACGTGGAGTTAGTTAGAATGTTAAGAATTTGTAAATGGTTAAACAAATTGGTTTGAAACAGTTAATAATGGATAACCGCTCTGGTGGCCTAGTGGTTAGAGCATCCGCTGCAGAAGTGAGAGGTCATGGGTTCGACCCCTGGCCGATTCATATCAAAGACTTACAAAAATGGTACTTACAGCTGCCTCGCTTGATGCTCAGCATTAAGAGGTTAGTGTTAGAACTGGTCGGCTTGATGTCAGGATAATGTAACTGGGTGGGACATCATGCTACATTTCTGCGACATGATGCCCCATTGCTAGACATCGCTATAAACTGCCTCACTGCAGACATCATAGCGATATGACTGAAAAATTGTTTAAAGCTACGTTAAAAATCCTAATCAAACAAACAAATAATAATGGATAATTAAGTTCTATTAATTTAATTTTATCTGTGCCTGCATCATTTTTCATGATTTTGCAAAAGTTTAGTTTGTTTTTGGTAAACAAAATTTACTGTTAGGACCCATCCACCATCTTTGGCACCATGAAATTCATTTATGGTATGACATTTATTTATATTTTACATTTGTAGTCCATGAAGAAAAATTGCTTTTTATTTTTGTGGCTTTGAGTGATTTCAGGATTAACATGCCTATGGCACATGATGTCCATTCTCTTTTATAAAATATAACAATGGTAGATTTTAAAATTCAATCACAACAATTTATCAACTGAAAATATTTATTCTTAAGTAACAAATAAAGTAAGGAAAATTTGTAAAATCATTATTTATAAAGAAAATATTTTCACATTAAAGAACGCTGCATAGCAATATCTTTGGAGTTAAATTCTTCATCTTGGTCATATGCAATTCAGCTCTCCAAACTATCAGTATTTTACGTACTTTGATTTTTCATTTTCAGCAACCACTCTACCTTCAGGTACACAGACAATAAGGGTTACCACCCCAGGGGCTACAATTCTGAAAAGTGCTACAGGTACAACCCACCAGGGACTTACTCCAGGGACAAAACAGATCATAACTGTACATAAAGCAGGCACAATGTCTACAGGGGGAACTGGCCAGCCACAGATTGTTACCCTAGTCAAAACTTCACAGGGCATGACGGTTGCTTCAGTAAGTCAAAAATATAACTAGTTTAAAGCAAAATATTTTAGCAGTAATAATTTTGGTTAAATTTTTTTGTTAATTTAATGTCTTAATGATGAATCTGTAATACAACTTTGCCTTTCCCTTGTTTTGAATGTTGATTTTGAAATTGTTCCTTTGCTTTCATGCTACTGTAGTCTGTAGTTGCAGTAATTCAGTTGGCAGAGTATCAGATTCGCAATGCAAGGGTTATGAGTTAAATATAGAGCTGTACCGATGTCACTTTTTGCCGATTATGCCGATGCCGCGTATAGCCGATTATCAAAATTGCCGATACCGATTATGAGACCGATTATTTGATTATCATATTATGTACTCGGGTATAAGCCGACAAATTTAGAAATCAATAAAGGCCTGGAATGGGGGGGGGGGGGCTTATCCATGGGCCAATGTCAAAACTTTACAGGTTTTAGGTGTTTTTGTTGTCTATTGTAACGGCAGTACATCTTGGGACAAAAATATCCGTGTTCTAAGACATAGCCATGTTAAAAAAGTAACTTTCGGTGACCCGAAAATTATTAAACTTTTATAAAGTACTATTTATTATTGATTTTGTTATTATTTTGCATGTGCATGTTTTGTGATTTCCACAAGACGAAATTACATATAGGTAAAATACAGCCTTCATAATTCGCGGGTCGGTCGAGTTTACCAGGGAGACCATATACTATAATGTACAGTACTTACGCAGTGCAAAGTGTGCACAGCGTCACTTAAATCCTTTTTTATTCCCAAATATATTAGTTGCAGATTTTGCTTTATTCGTTTGTTTCGACCAAAGTGTATTCTTTCAGATAAAATTTCAGCTAATCTGTAATAGCTGTTTCATTTACTACGAATCACCTCTCACGAGTTACTCATTTTGAATGATATAAGTGATCCTACAAAATGAGGTAATATTTTGAGTGTACAAGGGACACAACCGGTATAATTTACATCTTCACGCAGCGTGGTAATAATAAATACTAAATTTCTCATATCTATTCGGGCTCTTGAAACAATGTGTCCAAATAAATTACTACTCTGTTGTCCACAGACCGTGGGGGTGGGCGATTTGATAAATATGTTCTAATCACTATGTAAATTGAGGCAATGCTTTTGAGTTTATTGCCGACTTTCTATGAGCAAAGGTCGTCGGCTTGCTTTGATGACATCAAATACTCGTTATTGCTGTGGCAACATCAGATAATTGTAAAACATTGATATAGAATTGTTTTATTTGTTTAGTATATGTCGTTGCTTCAAAGGTACAGTAAAACCTGTTATCACTTATGAGAGACCGCCCCTTCTGCCAGATGGTGGCTTGGTGAAACACTAGCAAAAGAAATAAAAAATAATTTAAAAAAATCTGGAAATGATTCTCACTTACTAGTATTAAAGACAATGAGTTCGTTCACCCTCCAGGCATTATGGATTAACTGAAAGACAGACGACATACTCAAACCTACACTGAAGCCCTTTCAAACAATTTCTCACTGGGACATAAGGACTATCGGTGTTTTGTGAGTTTTCATAAAGATAAAGAAAAAACACAAACCTCAAAATTGACTGTGTATATATCCATCATACTCCCTTTGATGTTAATCTTACTGGCTATTCACATGACTTTGACACTACAATGGCGGTTAGCGACATGTACTTTAGTCTGGTTTACTGCAGTTTACAAATGTTACCGGACGCTGGAGTTGAAAATTTCGCACAACTGGGCGCAAGATAAATTCTTTTCAAATACTTTATTAAAACAATCTCTTTGTTACAAAAGATTAATTGATGGTTCGATGTGTTTATCTCGATATATGGTTATTCGACTATACAGTAGTGTTAGTTAATGAGCAACTTGTTTGCATACTGCATTTATCCCGAGCTCTAGTGTTACAAAGGATTAAGTTACGGTCAGTCAAAACGCGACAGTATATACAACTTTTATCAGGAAAAATTGGTTATTTAAAAAATTATTTGCATCGGCACCGATTATTTTTGCCGATACCCGATTATACCGATTGTGCTAATAATCGGCCCGATTACGCGTACGGGCGATTAATCGGTACAGCTCTAGTTAAATACCCACCTAGGCCATCCCGGCTTGGCTGCCTATGTGTATCCTTGACAGGGTTCGTACGGTCTTTGAAGGTCTTTGAGAGTTTGGGAAAAATGAAGTAGCATTTTCAAGGCCTTGAAAGTTTGGGAAAATCGAGCATATTACCCTGAAGTCTTTAAAAGTCTTTGAAAATTGAAATAAACCCCAAATGTTTTAATTTCTTTCCAGAATCTCAAATAAAATTATCCGAGGTTGTTCGATTTGGATGTAATCTAGTTATCCTGGTTTTTTTCTTTTGATGACCCATTCAGTTTCATTGCCGCAAAAGTTGGCCTAGGCGGTGACTTCAATAACACATGCACTCTTCATCAAAGCAAGACGGCTACACACTTCATCAAAGGAAGTCACAAATAAAATTGCCTAATAATGTAACTTGGTTTAATATAGAAACATCCATTGTAATAAATTCAATTCATGGATAAAGTTTCAAAGTGTGCATGCGTACACTATAATAGAGTTAAGCAAGAGTTTTTGTTCTTAAATTACGAGTAAAAAAAATAAATTTTAAAAAATGGCGTTAACATGTGCTGTGAAGCTTTAACTGTAGGAAGTCAAGTCATTTGATTTGGCAAATAGAGGTATCTGTCGAGAACCTCAGCACAGAAAGCCTCATAGCTCAAAGGCTAATCATTGACACAATGAGAAAAGCAGGTGGACTTTTGGAAATCATCATTAGCAATGAAATATGCAAGACTTAAGTACCATGCCTATCTGGATAAGAAGAAAGCAGAGGAGAAGGATGAGAAGAAAAACCAAAAAGGAAAGAAACAAGAGTTAGCCTTAGATGAAGTGGAATAACTTAAAGCCAAAAAAGTTGTGTCTTGAAGCTGACATTGCCAGCCTACATGCTTCCTCTGTACAGAAAGCAGAAGAGGCACAGTTAAAAGGACTTCATGTGTTTGTCAGTCAAATGCTCTTAGAATAAGAGCAGAGGAAAACATGACAGTGGTGGCATCTCTTTCCAAAATGATTGAAGAGAAAAGAAAGCGAATATAATAATGCATTTAAAGCAGTGCTGATGTCTGTTAAGAGAACAAGTTATTTTGTATTAAATCTGACATGTATGTTACATATATCTGAAAAAAAACAACGAACGTTAACCTATCTTCCAGATCATTATAATGCAGTTTTAGGAAATAAATTATAGTTTGACTTTGATCAGTAAACAATATTGTAGTATTTCATTTTGGCATTTGTTGTTTTCTCATATAACCTGTATACACAATGTTAGCATAAATAGGTCTTGTCTTGGAAATCTCTGTGGTCTTTGAAAGTTTGGGAAAAGTCTTTCAGTTTATCATTCATAGTTCAGAATGAACCCTGCTTGATAAGGCACTTATGTCCCATTTCATTAGCGTGATAATATACCGTAATGTGCTAAAATTGCTGTTAAAAGCAAGAAAACAGTTTTTTTTTTAAAGCAAAATGTGGCAATTATGCAGCTGATAGTAATGTCTGGACCTTTTACACCATCTGAATCTGTTTATATATACTTTACTATCATTGATTTTTTTTCATTTTGAAAATTGTGATAAATTAAAATTGTCAATTTAGATTCATATCCATTTTGCCTTGTTCAAGTCAAAACTACATATGCTTCACTGAAACCAACTTTGTCTTCAGACCAAGAGTGGGACATTGCCTCAGGGTGCCACCATTGTGAAGCTTGTTACCACTCAGGCAGGTGCTGGAAAACCTACAGCAATTATCACAACAAGTCAGCCAGGCCAAACACCTTCAACCATACTTGGGATCAGCAGTGTTCAGCCACAAGTGAGTATTGGTTAGATAGTAATGTTCAGATCTATATTGGATAAGGACTGTACTCTGTCTAATATGCTTACAAGCTTCAGAGTGGCATTAGAAGTTAGAGAAATTGGGCAAAATGATGTAGATGTATTTGCTGCTAGTGGAGAATTCATAGATTTTAAATTGATGGTTTCTACTCTTAGTAATACTGCTGAATTAATAAATGTTGTGACACACTAATTTAAACACTCAAGAAATGCTATCTCTGTGCTGGGACATTATAAGAATTTTATAATAATGCGTACATTATTGTGTCTCAGAATAGAGGGAATGGGATGTCACAACTCCCTGAGTCGCAGTAGCAACATCAGTATTTAGTTGCTTTGGTAAAGTTTTTAAAGACAAATTCTGCATCACTTGCTGTATTCAACTGAAAATTGGGTAAAATCTTTCCCATCTTACCGGCATGAAGAAAAGCTGCATTTACTAGTAGTAGAAGCTAGAAATAATAGACTCGCATATGAGACACCACTTTCTGCAGAACATTTGATCCTGTATTTATAAGTGACTTGGGAGGGCATTGCAATAACAAAAATCCTGGAGAGTTTGAAACAAAGCTTATAAGAAGATGGATGCATAGTAATTATGCAGTTGTATATTTTTTTTTTTCTGCAGGACATGTTTAGTTCTCAAGTTCTGATTGCTGATTATCCTTGACTAATTGTTGTTCTTGACTATGAGAATTCTACCAGTTACAATGGGCACTGTTGCTTATAATATGAAGTCATGTGACCTACTAACTCTATTATTGCCTTTCCCATGGGAACTATCCTCCTACGATGCAATCTGATGGAGTATCCAGGGTTCCCACGCTACTGGAAAATTGGGGAAAAAGTCAGGAGATATGATAATTTTTTTGAGAATAGTTCTGAATTTTGCACATATTGACGAAAGTCTGGAAAACCCCATTAACATGTTGCTTTAAGCATTAGTTTCAGATCATAAGTCGAATTACAGGAGAAATGGGAAATTGTCCTTTTATTATATATTAAGACATGACAAGAGCCCATGTATCAATACAGGTTTGGGGACTGGTTTATTGAACTACAAGAAGACATTTTGATTCAGTCTTTGTTCATACAACTATATATAATTTTTAAGTCTTGTATCAAAATTTAAATCAACCCTATTGTAAATGTTTTTAAATGATGGAATTTTTAACTAAATTTTCATAAGAAATTTTGTTTTGTTGAAAAATCCAAGATTTGATTGGCACACATAAATTCTAGGTTTATGTTTTTTCGTTACAAGATAAGATTCTAATACTTTGCATTTATTGGGGGTTTTCATACTGTGATAGAAAATATTTATCTTGTATAACATGCACATGTATTGCTCATGAATTCTTTAAAATAATAGGTTTGAAAGAAAGTAAAATAATTTGTGCTTGTTATGTTGTTTCCATGTAGCAACACAATGCAGGTCAGCAAAGTAAAGTTGGAATTTGTATTCTGTACTTTGTACTGGATTTAAATGCCAATTATATAGTCATATTTGTTTTGTGTGACTCATTTTGTGGCTTTGTACATGATAATCTTTTCTGATATATATATATATATATATATATATATATATATATATATATATATATATATTGCAGAGTCTTGAAAGGAAAAAGAGTTTCATATTTGGAAAATGCATGTTTTATAATCCAAAATGTTCTTTAATTTCATTCAGCAATGGTCATACATTAGACTTGAAAAAATTAATTTTGTCCTGGAAAAAACCTGGAAATTTTTACTTTGAAAAGCATGGGAACCATGAGTATCGTGGCGCCACTTTTCAGGTAGAACTACTACTCACCAAACACTAAAGGAAAACAGTTTCCTCAGGAGAAGGCAATACTTAAATAGTAGCAATCAAAAGTGAAAACCTGCAGCTTCTGATATAGTCTTTGAAGAAATCTTCCATCATTTGCTCATGTTTTATTGCTCCAAGAGTTAACACTTTTGTATCATTAATGTTATTACAATAACATAACCTCCACCGTAAATGGCTTTACATAGCAAACATAAAGTAGGATAAAGTCACAAATTAGATTTATATTGTACTTTTCAATTTTATATGTATGTTTTTTCTAGAGTGCCACAAAGACCATTATCCGAACAGTTCCTTCTTCCATCATCTCAGTAGCCAAAGCCAGTCAGGCAGGGATAAACACAGCACCAGGGGGTGCTAAAACTATTGTTATTGCAGCACCAAAAGGAAGCACAGGGAATCTTGCCACTCCAACAAAAATCATCTCATCAGTGCCCAAGCTTGCTGGTCAGGGCAATACTCAGTTCATTGTTGTCAGTCCACAGGGCAGTAATGTTGTTACACCAGGTAGGGTCACTTACTCGATTGGTTTCTTCTTTCCCCCCTCTCAGAATTATTTATTTGTATGTTTATGTCTGCAGCAAGTAATGTTATACATACATGGCCTGTTTATTATGCCTTGTCTGTCACATGAAATAGAAAACAAGTGAAAATCAAAGGACAGATCCAAATATTTTTCAAGCTTACCTAAGTGGAATTGTAAGTACAAACTCCAGCATGCATTTTTGTATGGTCTTTAACTTTTAAGTTTAAACCATTGTTTTTTGTTATCAGTTTTGTTTGTTTGCTTCATAACATTTAATCTATAATCAAAAAGTTTTAAACAAAATAGCTACAATGCTGAACTGAGTTGAGAAGGAGCTAAAAGTATTTATATCCTGAGACTCACAGATGACATGGACATAATGTAGACTACAGGGCTCAAAATTAGTGGTAGTCTGCTAATTAATTTTTTGTTGTTTTAAAATGAGTATCCAGTAAAAATTACAATGATTGTTGTTTGTTTTTTAAATTCAAACCAGCTAGTGTTTAGGACTTTGCTTCTTTAATTATTGGAAAAATATCAAGAAAATAGAAGATTTCTGTAATTAAATCTCAGTACAAAAGATGTTAAGTCAGTAAAGAGTTTCTTTATAATAAAATGCAGAAAGACATACATACACACATGGAAAGCTCAAAGGTATATCAGTAGGTAAAAAAAAAAGCAAAAACCAAACAGATGCAGTGAAGAATTTAACAAAAAAGAATGGCTATTTGTTATGTTGTTCTTCTTATCATGAAAATAAAATAGTAAAAAATATATTTGCAAAGGAATCGTGCACTTAGTCATGGAAAATCTGCTAAACAGAATTTGATTGTATTTAACTGCAGGCATCTTGACATGGAGACCAATTGATATCTTCAATATTGAGAAAATATGGAGACTTGATGACTCATATGAGATCTATTAAATGCATGAATTTAATATATTTTTACAATTAATATTTGCCTTGTATGATTCTCAAGTGGCAGTATTCTAAAAGTAAGTCTGTTTTTCAATATAAAATTTAAATCAGATCAGCTTTGTTAATAAAAAAGTATAATATATACTGTCTTATGAGTTCATCCCAAACACAAACAACATGGATCCTAATTGGCTGTCACATAACATACAAGCAGTTCAGGGTCTTTTTTTTATTTCTTCTACTGACTACAACTTGCATAGACTTGAAACTCTCTGCTTATTATGCAATGGCAGAAATGTGTTGGTGCATTTTGCAGTTGGATTTTACTGGTAAATATATACAGTAGTGTTAAATACTTAAATGAAATGTTTTACTCTTGTTTTACCAGGAGTAAACAAGTCCATAACAGTCTCAACCCTACCAGTACAGTCCACAGCAGGCCTAAGTACGCTGCATCAAACACCACAAATTGTCACAGCAACTGTTGCCCCAGCTGCCAAACCAGTTGTCACACTTGGTGTCACAGGTGAGCTATGTAATGTTGCCTGTGAAGGGGAGTTTGTGTATCTACTTGGGACAATTTTTCCATACATAGCAGTAGCAAGTGGAAACACTTTTTTACAGAAATGGCAAATAAGTTGGCAGTATGATATCAAAACTATTACTGTTTTTAAAATGAATTTCAAATTTATCCTTCTCTGATGCAGTCACTTTGAAATAACCAGTATGGAAATGCCAGCAATAAATTGTTTGAAATGCCTTGTTTTCTGTTGAATCATAGATTTGCTGTTACCTACCTTCTTCCATGTAATCGAGAATGTTTGTTTTAGATAACCTTGCCAATTGATCCCATTTGTTTTAATGATAATGACCACAAATGTCAGTTATGTTAATTAAGTTATTATATACATGTCCAGGTGTATGAGGAAACAGTACCCATCTCCATAAGGTTATAATTTTAACAAAAACCAAACTTACAGTGATGCTGGTAATGTTAATTTGGTGTGCCAAAGCTGTTGGAATAAAGTGCCTTGCCAGATTAGCTGACTCGGGCTTATCTAATGGTAGGAATCTTTATATCCAGCATCATAGCCACAGTGCCTACAGTGATGCTGTAAAATAATGAAATTAAGCAACCAGTGAAAACGTATTTTAGTTCTAGCAAATCATCATTGCACCATCTGCATTTACTATAACACCTCATATACACTGGCTGACTAAGAAGCCTGTACACACGGTTCGGGTCAGGTTATGTTTGAGCAGCATTAATCACTGACGACAGTGTAGCAAAGTACTTACCTAATTTGCATATTTTAACATACCCCAGACCTGGCAGATGGGTCACAGCTGTATGTGGACACAAAGATGCTGCCATATCACAGATGTTTTGCGCAAATGCTTACACATGGAGAACATGATGTGCAAGAACTCTCGCAAATTAGTTTAAATAACACAGTTCATAGGTTCAATAGACACTTTATTGTACATATAAAATAATCTTTAGCATAATATGAGCAAATCCTGTCACAGCACACTGTGCTCGCCTAGCTCAGAGTTTGTTCTATAGGAATAACTCGGGAGAAGAGACTTGTGGGAGTTTGTATGGTTTTGAAGTGTCTGTCAGTTGTATGCAGAGCTGCTGATACGATGTATATAGGCACACTGATAAAATAAACTTGACAAGATCCTGAGAATTGCTATGATAACAAATGTCAGCTGATACTCCATACATGCACCTTCTTATAATATCCTGGTGTATCAATGTGGATATGTCCCAGAGCAGACTCAGGGTTTACTATAAGCACTTGTCTTAGACCTGGCACAGTTAATTTGTGTTTTAAATTGTTAAAATATTGGGATAACTATGTTTAGCTATTTATTTGGTCATTGACACTGGTATAATGAGAAGTATTTAAATTAAAAGCATATTACTGACAGGTAAATAGAAACTCTGTTTTAAAATTAGAAGACTACTGAGTGTGAATAAGACAAATTTATATGCCTGAGTGTAAACAAGACAAATTTATATGCCAGAGTGTAAACAAGACAAATTTATATGCCTGAGTGTAAACAAGACAAATTTATATGCCAGAGTGTAAACAAGACAAATTTATATGCCTGAGTGTAAACAAGACAAATTTATATGCCAGAGTGTAAACAAGACAAATTTATATGCCTGAGTGTAAACAAGACAAATTTATATGCCTGAGTGTAAACAAGACAAATTTATATGCCTGAGTGTAAACAAGACAAATTTATATGCCTGAGTGTAAACAAGACAAATTTATATGCCTGAGTGTAAACAAGACAAATTTATATGCCTGAGTGTAAACAAGACAGATTTATATACCTGAGTGTAAACAAGACAAATTTATATGCCTGAGTGTAAACAAGACATGTTTATATTCCTGAGCGTAAACAAGACAGATTTATATGCCTGAGTGTAAACAAGACAAATTTATATACCTGAGTGTAAACAAGACAGATTTATATGCCTGAGTGTAAACAAGACAAATTTATATGCCTGAGTGTAAACAAGACGTTTATATTCCTGAATGTGAACAAGATCTATATGCCTGAGTGTGAATAAGACATATATGTGTCAGTGTGAATGAGACAAGTATACATGTCTCACAGAGGCTCAATGTGAATAAGACAAATATATATGCCTGCATGTGAATAAGACAAGTGTACATGCGTCAGTGTGAACAAGGTTAGTCCATAAGCATGATAGAAGCTCATATTTGAATAAACTGATAATTTTTAACATTGATTCAGACTTCGACATAGTATAGACTACATCACAGATGACATGGACATAGCGTAGCGTATTTTTGCGCATATAACGCGCCTACGTGTATAATGTGCACACGCAGATAATGCGCGGAAATTGTCTTTGTGTAAAAAAAAAAAAATATCTTTGATTGCGCGCCCATGCATATACCGCGCGGTAACCAATACAGGCCTTCCTGAACACAGAGGTGCCTCATCTGATATACGTTATGAGGCTGTTTATTGTCTCTCGCTCAGCATCCAGCAATTTAATGCTGGCGCCTTTATCCCTTTCTGCTTGTAATAAATACAGGTATTACTGGTACAGTCGTAAATGCCATGTTGTAATATTTTTCATATAAACAGAGGCAAAATAGCAACTGCTATAAAACTGGTTTCCATTAATTTCTGGCTGGAATGCCCGCATGCCGGTATAGGAATGTTAATATCGTTTTGTTCCAAAACCAATTATCGTTTGTAGAAATCTGTTTATAAATAGATTATCGGTTAGTTAGTTGAAAGTTAGTGTATGCCTTGTGCAAATAAAAGATATTCATTACATATCATAGCGTAGAGACGCGCAAGTGGCATAACACGGTGTCAACTTCGAATTTTTTATTTTCTACTTAAATATTGAATAAACATCATTTATACTGTATGTGTATGAAAGAAAATTTTTATTAATTGTCACCGGTTTATTAGGGTGGTTGCTTGAAATTCATTGATGCGCTTTTGGCTGTTAAAAAACCTGGGATAACATGCTTACGCATATACCGCGCCAAGGGGTTGTGCTGATTGTAAAATGGCGTATAATGCGCGCGCTATATACGCGAAAATACGGTAGACTATCAGATGACATGGACATAGCGTAGACTATCACAGATGACATGGACATAATGTAGACTATCACAGATGACATGGACATAATGTAGACTATCACAGATGACATGGACATAATGTAGACTATCACAGATGACATAGGCATAGTGTAGACTATCACAGATGACATGGACATAGTGTAGACTTATCACAGATGACATGGACATAGCGTAGACTCACAGATGACATAGACATACATGCCAACCATTACGCTTTTGGCGTAATCATTACGCTTTTTCCCACTAAATTCCGCGTTAACGTTTATAGATTACGCTTTTTCGATATATCCATCTTGCAAAAAAAAATTTTTTTTTCGTTTTTATTAGCATTACTTTATTTTTTACATACTGTTTTATTTTTAATTAAAAAATACCCCGCTTCTACATAACTACGATATACGAGTATACTTGTCCGTGGACTTTCCTAATATTCATGTTCTATTTATAGCAACTATCATGTTACTAAGATACTTTCAAACTTTCGACCTCATATTCTATTTATAGCGGCTTAGTGAGGAGAGAACAGACTGGTTTCTATTTTGTTTAAATCATTATGCACATACTCTTTGTTCTAATTTTGTATAGTGCAGAACCAGTCTAAAAGTTTTTTTGCGCTAAAAAGTATTAAAAAATTCTCAATGCGTTTATGAGTGCAAAAAATATCTCTTAAATAATTTCACAGATGGGTTAGAAAAAGTCAATAATAAACAAAGCAAAATGTAATCAATCCTCCAAACACGACGAGGGCATCATCACGTGACGGCTAATCGTTGGCGCTAAATGGCTTCAGTTGTTAAGATGGATTCTAGTCTTTGTGTATGTTAGAGCACATTTTTTCCCCCAAAAATTTCGCAGATGGATCAGAAAAAAAGCAAAACAACGAGTCCTCCAAAAATTCAAAGATGAATATATGAATGGCATAATACAGCGTTCCATTCTAGGACAGCATAATGCTCATTGCAGACTGCGGAAACGATTTTAGCATTGGTCATGGTGGTAAATTTGATGTGGAAAAACACGTGAAAACAAGGAAACACATCGAATTAGCTCGCCTTACAAACTCTAATACTAAGGTAACTTCTTATTTACCGAGGTTTTAATAGAACACGGACTACCATTAGCGGTAGCAGACGACGTTGGTCCCTTGTTGAAGCGGATGTTTCCTGATTCGAAAATTGCGGGAAAATATGCTTGTGCAAGAACAAAATCATCTCATATTGTTCAGTGCCTAGCAGAAGATACTTCACTTAAAATTGCAGAAGCAATGAAAATTGGGCCGTTTAGTATTGCCACAGACGGGAGTTGTGATTATGATGTTAAAAAGTTGTACCCAGTATGTGTTAGATACTTTGACAGTGAAAAAGGCAAAGTCATGAGTGTTCTTCTTTCTTTACCAGAATTAACAGTAGATTCCACTGGACAAAACATTTTTGATTTGCTTGACAATGTTTTGAAGAAACATGACATAAGTTGGCAGAACTGTATGGGGTTTGCAGCTGATAATGCATCAGTGATGACTGGAATTCATAAAGGAGTTGCATCCTATATTTTGAAAATGTCTCCATCAGTGTTCATAACAGGTTGCCCCTGTCATTTGATGCACCTTGCTGCTGGTAAGGCTGCTGATAAATTAGAAGTAGATATTGGCCATTTATTAATAGATATCTACTATTATTTGGAGAAAAATAGTAAAAGGAAACAGGCTCTAAAGTTGTTACAAGATCAGTTTGATCTTGAAGACTATAAAGTTATAAAGCTTGTGTGTACAAGATGGTTATCCCTTGTCAAATGTGTTAGCCATTTACTTGAGCTTTGGGATGCATTACAAGCATTCTTTCAAACTGAAAGTGAATCTGCACAGAGAAAACATGGTGGAAAAGTGAAGAAGAGTGGTACAAAAGCAGAATCTGTTATTGCAAGTCAGAAGAGAACAAGAGATGAAAGTATAGACAGACATACTAACAATAAAGAGATTGGTGTAGCAGAAAGAAAGAAATTTAAATCCATGGAATTTTTATTTGAGAGGCCTCTATCTATCCAGCTAGAGGGCCTCCAGGCTCAGACCATGACTGTGAAAGATAAATCTTTTGACATAAAATTTCATCAGCCATCTGGATCAGGTTCTTCAGAGTATGAATCTGTTAAAAAGCATACTGGATCTTCTCATACTTCCAAGGGCAAAACTAGCATGTGAGATGGTTTACAAAAAGCTTAATGATCCAGTTACAAAACTGTACTGCTTGTTTATGAAGAGTGCCATTCCATTGTTTGATGCAGCAAATGTCTTGCAGAAAGAAGAACCATGCATTCATATTATGCACAAGATTCTGTCAAACCAGTTGTCAGATTTGCTAATAAGGTTTATTAAGCCAGAAATCATCGCATCAGCCAAACTTTTAACTGATATTGACTTTCATGACCATGCAAACCAGAAAGATAATGAAGATCTAGCTATTGGTGCAGAAGCAAGAGAATTCATAGAACACAATTCTACTCTTCCTGTGATTACATGCTCCATAAATTCCCATATGGAGATGAACTGCTTTTAAATGCTTCAGTTGCTTATGTAAATGAGAGACAGTCAAAAAGCTTCAAAAGTGTTAGATTCTTTGTCAAGAGATATCCCTTTCTATTGCCACCCTTGTCTAACTTGGATCATCTGGAAGAAGAATTCCTGAAGTATCAAGTTGGGATTCTACCTGACAATATACTTAATGCAGATAGAGTTGATGTGCAATGGCACCTTATTTCCCAGCTAAAAGACTCTATCACTGGAAGAAATAAATTTCCTCTTCTTTGTCAGGTTATGAAAGGAATATTGGTTCTTTACCATTCTAATGCTGACTGTGAGAGATTGTTCAGTGTTGTTAACAAAAATAAAACTGAATTCAGGTCCAGGCTAAGTAACCCAGTAATGAGTGCTCTACTGGTATGCAAAACATTCATGGCCTCAGCTGGTACAAAATGTTTTGAAATGCAACATGACAATCTGTTGCTTTCTAAAGCTAAAGTGCTACATATGAACACTTGAACCATTAATGAATGATAAAAGACGAGAAAAGCAAATAAATCATTGTTAATTGTAATTGTAGTATGTTATATGTGGATTACTCTTTTTCTGCTTGGATTCCTCTTTTTGACCACTTGGATTACACTTTTTCCTCGTCAGGGGTTGGCATGTATGCATAGACATAGCAGAGACTATCACAGATGACATGGACATAGCGTAGACTCACATATGACATGGACATAATGTAGACTATCACAGATGACATAGGCATAGTGTAGACTATCACAGATGACATGGACATAGTGTAGACTTATCACAGATGACATGGACATAGTGTAGACTATCACAGATGACATAGACATAGCAGAGACTATCACAGATGACATGGACATAGCATAGACTCACAGATGACATGGACATAATGTAGACTGCAGGGCTCGAAATTAGCGGTAGTCCGCTAGCCCGAGGCTAGTAGATTTCCTGTCGGGCTAGTAACTATAATAATGTTATTAGTTTGATGGGCTAGTAAGTTTTGTTTATTAACAGACAGCGTTTGTTTACTTAATACCCTAATAAAGACGTGACTTCAGCATATATTCTGTAGAATCAACAGTGACCATTGTAAACACAGACATAAAATATTAGCATGAGAGGATGAAGTCAATTTCTGCCTCAGAAATGCGTGTTTCTATTACAAGAAGCCATCTGATTTTTGTGCATTTCGTTTAACAGCGCCAATCATGGTCCCGTCATTGACAACGGAAGTTTGGTAATTGATATCCTAATAAATCTGACAGAATTAAATGAAAAATAACCTGGTATCACACTTTATTCATGCGACCACAGTAACAAACTACAAAACTACAACACAAAAGAACATGACATCGACTATTTGCATGCTTGTTTGTTTCCTTTTATTTTGCTTGCTAGCCAAACGCGCTAACGGTCACAAACGGGAAAATGCATAATTTATGTTTGCATCAAAATAATTATAAAAATTAGATCAATTTATTTTAATCACATTACTGACACATCATTTTCATACAACTACTTTTTCTATGACAATAAAAATTGTTTTTATATTTTTCCCATACAAGAATGAACAAATTATTGAAAAAACATGGAGATATCCATGCAGAATGCCATACATTTGTTGGGAATTAAAATCTCTCAGCTTGGTCATATAAGATCTGAAAATTTATCCGCTTATTATTAACTTCAACAATACATTGAGGTCTGATTAATTAGGAACACTCACTAAACTTACATTATTAATGATGAGACCGTAATTGAAGCTGTTAAATACAATGCGCAGAGGCAAAAGTCTTCGTTTGATGAGAACATACATTTTCCAAGGTGAAACTAACATTATCTTTTGATGTTAATATTTTATAACTGTGTTTACAAAAGCCACTGCTTTGATCCTGCAGAACATCCACTGAAGTCAAGACTTTATTAGGGAGAGGCCATTTAATTGAACCGGGGCCAAAGGCACGTGTTTTGTAACATGTTTCTTGCTCCGACTTTCTTACATGTATATAAAGGACGCTGTGCCATTCCTTTTATTACTTTCAATAATTAGCATCAGCTATACTGTAACACAGCTGCTTGAAAGCGAGCTTGATTTGAAGAAGAAAAAAACAATAATCTAAAGGAACAAAATCATATTGACAAAAATGCCTTAGATTACCCCCATGACTCATTCTGATATAGGACCCTCTCTATTATACTATATAAAATAACAGAGAGAGAGGGTCTTATGTTAAATGGGTCATGGGGCAATTTATGGTATTTTTGTCACTCTGTATGATTTTTTTTTCCTTTAGATTATTTTTTTTTTTTTTTTAATCAAGCTCGTGTCGAGCACCTGTGTACTGAAACATCACTTATTTTCCAGCCTTATACGACAGGCAAAATTTGGCGTTTTATAGGTGTTCAGCCTCTGGAAAAAAAGCAAAAGTTGAATGAAATGACATTTAAGAGAGGAATAATTCTTATGATAAGGAATAGCATAATCAGACGTAGAGCTGTACCGATTAATCGCCCGTACGCGTAATCGGGCCGATTATTAGCACAATCGGTATAATCGGGTATCGGCAAAAATAATCGGCGCCGATGCAAATAATTTTTTTAAATAACCAATTTTTCCTGATAAAGTTGTATATACAGTCGCGTTTTGACTGAACGTAACTTAATCCTTTGTAACACTAGAGCTCGGGATAAATGCAGTATGCAAACAAGCTGCTCATTAACTAACACTACTGTATAGTTGAATAACCATATATCGAGATAAACACATCGAACCATCAACTAATCTTTTGTAACAAAGAGACTGCTCTACTAAAGTATTTAAAAAGAATTTATCTTGCTGCCAGTTGTGCGAAATTTTCAACTCCAGCGTCCGGTAACATTTGTAAACTGCAGTATGAAAACTCCGATAGTCCTTATGTCCCAGTGAGAAATTGTTTGAAAGGGCTTCAGTGTAGGTTTGAGTACGTCGTCTGTCTTTCAGTTAATCCGTAATGCCTGGAGGGTGAACGAACTCATTGTCTTTAATACTAGTAAATGAGAATCATTTCCGGATTTTTTAAAATTATTTTTTATTTCTTTTGTTAGTGTTTCACCAAGCCACCATCTGGCAGAAGGGGCGGTCTCTCATAAGTCATAAAAGGTTTTACTGTACCTTTGAAGCACCGACATATACTAAACAAATAAAACAATTCTATATCAATGTTTTACAATTATCTGATATTGCCGCAGCAATAACGAGTATTTGTTGTTGTCAAAGCAAGCCGATGACCTTTGCTCATAGAAAGTCGGCAATAAACTCAAAAGCATTGCCTCAATTTACATAGTGATTAGAACATATTTATTGTGCTGCGAAACTTTCCTGTTTGCAAAAAAAAAAAAATCGCCCACCCCCACGGTCTGTGGACAACAGAGTAGTAATTTATTTGGACACATTGTTTCAAGAGCCCGAATAGATTGGATTGTTAATATCGGCTCTGCATAATGTCGAACTTGAAACTATCAAGTTTAGTCTGGAATTACTTCAAAGTAAATGCAGTCAACGAGTCGACAGCACATTGCACACTTTGCAAAGCATGCATTTCCAGAGGTGGAAAGGATTCTAAAAATTATACAAAAGACAAAACTAAAATTGATTGATGTTGATCTTAGTTGATCTATATGAGAAATTTAGCCTTTATTATTACCACGCTGCGTGAAGATGTAAATTATACCGGTTGTGTCCCTTGTACACTCAAAATATTACCTCATTTTGTAGGATCACTTATATCATTGAAAATGAGTAACTCGTGATAGGTGATTTGTAGTAAATAAAACAGCTATTACAAATTAACTGAAATTTTTATCTGAAAGAATACACTTTGGTCGAAACAACGAATAAAGCAAAATCTGCAACTAATATATTTGGGAATAAAAAAGGATTTAAGTGACGCTATGCACACTTTGCACTGCATAAGTACTGTACATTATAGTATATGGTCTCCCTGGTAAACTCGACCGACCCGCGAATTATGAAGGCTGTATTTTACCTTTATGCAATTTCGTGTTGTGGAAATCAGAAAATATGCACATGCAAAATAATAACAAAATAAATAATAAATAGTACTTTATAAAAGTTTAATAATTTTCGGGTCACCGAAAGTTACTTTTTTAACATGCCTATGTCTTAGAACACGGATATTTTTGTCCCAAGATGTACTGCTGTTACAATAGACAACAAAAACACCTAAAACCTGTAAAGTTTTGACATTGGCCCACGGATAAGCCCCCCCCCCCCCCCCCCCCCCCATTTAAGGTCTTTATTGTTTTCTAAATTTGTCGGCTTATACCCGAGTACATAATATGATAATCAAAATAATCGGTCTCATAATCGGTATCGGCAATTTTGATAATCGGCTATACGCGGTATCGGCATAATCGGCAAAAGTGACATCGGTACAGCTCTAATCAGACGTTTCGGAAGACATGGGCAGGTGGAGGACGAGAAAGGACAACTGGATCACTTTCTGGAATATGATCCAGATTATCTTGAGAAACAAGAAATGTTAAGTGACTGATTGATGATTTGAAGCATTATTTATACTTCTGTATCTCTGCATTTCATATGATAATGCAATTTATGAAACAAAATTGTTGTTAATTTCAATACAAATGTGTGACATTGTTTTGTGGACAGGACTAGTAAATGTTTGGCAGGGCTAGTAAATTTCTCAGTACACTAGTCCTTCTGGCTACAAAGAAATTTGTGTTAAATTCAAGCCCTGGACTATCACAGATGAGATGGACATGGCGTAGACTATCACAGGTGACAATGTAATTGTGCAAGGAAAATATTAAGTGCTACTTAAATGATGAACTGGTGGAATTTTTTTTTTAATTCTGTATTTATGGATGACATTGTAAAGAGTACTATTTATAGAAATGTGTTTTTTACTTTCATTTTTTTGTTTTATGTCAGGTCAGACTGGTGCATCAATCATTCGAACAATTGCAGCATCACAAGTACTGTCTACAGCCACCACTTCTGCTACGTCACTTCTGACTACACCAGCAACAGTCAGCAATCAAGGGCAAGGAGTCACCCCAACTATTTCCTTGATAGCCCAGCCATCATCAGTCCAGACCCCCATAACTATCACCACCCAGGGGGCAAATGCATCAGGTATACAGGTGATGACAGCTGGTGGACAAATTCTCCAGCAGGTTCCTAAGCCTGTCCATATCACCATCACTCCACAGGGCACCAATCTCACACAAGCAGATGGAAGCACACCAGCTGAACAAGCGTGTACAGATGGACACCACTGTCCACCTGCCCAGACAGAGTGCACAGATGGACACCACTGTCCACCACCCCAGATACAATGCACTGATGGACAGCACTGTTCACCTATGCAGACTGAGTGTACAGATGGACACAACTGTCCACCAGCACAAAGCCAAGAATGCACAGATGGGCACAATTGTCCTCCTGCACCAAGCCAGAGATGCACAGATGGACACAACTGTCCACCAGCACAAAGCCAAGAATGTACAGATGGACATAACTGTCCCCCTGCCAAAAGTCAGGGATGTACAGATGGACACAATTGTCCACCAGCACAAAGCACAGAATGTACAGATGGACACAATTGTCCTCCAGCACAAAACCAGGGATGCACAGATGGACACAACTGTCCACCAGCACAAAGCCAAGAGTGTACAGATGGGCATAATTGTCCTACAGCACAAAACCAAGAATGTACAGATGGACACAACTGCCCACCAGTCCAAAATCAAGGTTGCACAGATGGGCACAACTGCCCACCAGCCCAAAATCAAGGTTGCACAGATGGACACAACTGCCCACCAGTCCAAAATCAAGGTTGCACAGATGGGCACAACTGCCCACCAGCTCAAAATCAAGGATGCACAGATGGACACAACTGCCCACCAGCCCAAAATCAAGGTTGCACAGATGGACACAACTGCCCACCAGCCCAAAATCAAGGTTGCACAGATGGACACAACTGCCCACCAGTCCAAAATCAAGGTTGCACAGATGGGCACAACTGCCCACCAGCTCAAAATCAAGGATGCACAGATGGACACAACTGCCCACCAGCCCAAAATCAAGGTTGCACAGATGGACACAACTGTCCACCAGCCCAAAATCAAGGTTGCACAGATGGGCACAACTGCCCACCTGTCCAGACTCAAAATCAGGAATGTACAGATGGACACAACTGTCCAGGTCAAGGAGAAACTTCTGATGAAACTAACACTATGCAGTCAGATCCAGCTGAGGAAAATTTAATGACACATCAGGTATGTATTCATTTTAGATTGTTCATCTTCATTCTGCTCTTCATTAGAAAAGCAAGAACTTAACAATTTTTGAAAGCGGAGACAACTTTGACATAAGAAAAGACCATTTACAATAAGATATATTCAAAAAATTTCAGTTCAGTTATCCATTATGCCAAGTGAGCTGCCCTGTGTCCATCATTATTTGTGTTTCATCTGTGTTCCACCATGCAGCCATAAAAAACAATTGCTTTTACCACTCTGAAGTCCATATTTCTGATCTGACAGCAGTAAAATTTGGGATATGAGTTTATTTCATAATATTGGATCAGTAAGTTTCATGCATAATAATGATTAATGACTGCCATGTATAGCCTATCATGTGCTGAAAAATGGCATTAAACCCTACAACAACAACAATATATTGGCTTATATCATTAAAATGTTAGATGAGTTCTATGAATGCAATGCATGCAGACTACTTACTTGATCTTGCATCTGATTGGCTGAGATTGTTGCCCCTCTGGAAATTATACTTATGTCTGTTTTTTTTTTTATGAGCCGGTTTTGATTCAGACTTGAAAAAGGGGCTTATAGCATGAAAATATATTTGATAATGAGCAAGATCCATGCATACTAATGAGATAATCTTGTATCTGATAGTTGAGCATGTTACCACTGGGGGAGGGGAGGGGGGGCATATTTTTTTATCTGATTTTGATCATACTTAAATGTTATGCTTATGCCATAAAGATCTTGTTCAATTCTGATAATGAAGAAGGTGCATATGTTGATTTTGTATCTGATTAGCTGAGCTCATTGCCATTCTGGAAGCTTTATGAAGTAGTGAAGAGTTATTGTACTTCCCCTGGCATGCCATTGATGTTCACACATAGATACAGCTTCTTTCCTCCTAGATTCTTGTCAATAGCTTGGAGTAAGTTCATAGTATCTAACATATGTACTTACTTACAAGTCAAATCAGATTGAAAACGAAGAAAAACTTGATGTGCCATAACATAACATGTGCCTGCAGATCATTATCTATGTTGTTTGTTCTATTACTCTTAACAAACTTTTCAGACTCAGATCTGCCAGCACATCATCACCAGCAGATCTGGATCTGTGCAGTTTGTAGTTGGACTAGACTTGTAAGCAAGTATAAACAGTACCATATGAAATAATACAACTTGAGGGAAACTTGGTGATGGGATGTATCTTGATGAATATAACAGTAGGTAACTGACCCATGTTTCAGACTTCGATGAGTTTGTATATAAATTTGTTTTTTTTACGTTTTTTTTTAAAGCTGTTATTCAATAATCATCAATCAAATGACAATCTATTATTACTACACCTTTATCAGACCCAACAACCCTTATAATCTTGCAGTTAGTCTTGCAAAATATACCCTTTAAATATAGACTTGCAGAATAAAAGCACACATTATGGAAATAAATTTGTTTTGTGGCAAAATTTGGATACTGGCTTGTCTGTGCTTTATTTGGATCCGGGTCTCATGTTAGATTCATTGGAATTGGTCAGAGAATAAGACTAACTTTACTGGAGTAACTCAGATGCTTTAAGCTGCACATAATTTGTAATTCAAAACATCTGCATGATCAAGCTCTATTTTTTGGCGTAAAAATGGCATCCAACAAGCAAGCAGTCAGGATAAAGGGGAATGTAAGCATCTTGAGAAAATTTAATTGTACAGAAGAATGAAATGGAATTTATAGATTCTTGTGGGGGAAAAGCAGGAAGGGCAAAAAAAACATTTTGTGGACACCATATTGTTGATTGAGACCATCACATGGCAGGAAAGATGATTGCCTTTTCCACAGCCTCAGCTGTTAAAAGGATTACATCAGATTGTGAGATATCAAGAAGTCATAGAGCTCCATAGGGTTTGGAACTGCAGTTTCTGAAACTCCTGGATGTAATTAAGGTTTAAGTAAATTTTACAAACTTTTGAGTTGCACCTCATGTTTACTGTTTATACATCCATTTTGATTCACACTTCTAGACTATTAAATGCAAGTTTTTTCAACTAGGCAGTAGCAGTACATTATATTTTGTTACACCTTAAAAAAAAATGGCCAACTTATGGGAAAATAATAACTGCCTTACAGGGGTCTTCTTAAGGTTGGCAAGTCTGCCTTGCAACAAAGGTCACTGACCAACGTTCACAAATTTTGTACTGGCCAGTATAAAGTTTATTTAGTTAGTTTATGACTACATGTTATTTGTTTGTTATATATCTTATCTGAAATCACTGAACTGGCGAAGGAATTGCATCTTGATGAGTACTACATGCTATTTGCAGAAGTAGGTCACTATAACATGTGTTTTATCTTCACTGACTTGGGTTAAATTTTGTGTTTGATATCTATTTGTCAGACTGTTCACACCAGAATCATTAATTGATGTGTCTCTGTTAGTAGCATATTACAAACCAGCTCATTGTGACCTATATTCTACTGGCTTTGTTTTATACTTTTGTCTTTGGCAGAGCATATTATGCTGTTTCCCCCCCCCCCCTTCCGTCTGTCCATCTGTTTAATTTCTGTGCAATAACTTAAGTCATATAGAACCTACCATGACTAGCTTTGCACTTTAGTTCCTCATAATGAAAGAAAGAAGCCTGTCAATTTGAACTTTGGGTGCTGTTTTGTGATTGCCATTGATTAGTTGGTTATACATTGCGGCCAGTATATTTGGCAGAGGAAGAAGCTGGAAGGAACCCTGATCCAAAGAAAGCTAGTAGCAAACTTTTTCCCATTGGCTGATGACTTAATTTCTTTCAGAAGGTTGAGGGTCATTGATAGAAATAAGGAGAATGGTTTCTGAACAATAACAGTAGTTCTACAACACAGATCTTGACTAAGCATTGCAGATGGATCACACTTATTGTAGTGAAGAAGCTTTTTGATATTTGGATGAAAATGTTGTGGGTCAAGGTCACTCTAACTGAAAATAATAATTGGTTTCCAAACAATAACATTTTTGTTCTACATCACAGACTGAAAGCAAATGTTGTAGATGGCTTGTACTTGGTGTAAAGAAGAAACCTGTCACAATATCAAAGATCACTGAAAGAAGAAAAATCATTTCTGAATTTGTTTTTGGTTTAAAACCATGTAACTTCACCAAAGTTTGTAGATGACTTGTATGTTGAATAAAAAAGGAATTAAATTTGAGATCTCCCACATAATGGAGATCAAACTGACACTTCTGACCTTTGGAATTCCTTGTCTATTTTTTTTTTTAATCCTATCATAATTATTATTATGCATTACATTTTGTTTTATGGGCTTCATGACATTTTTCATAATTATTATTATGCATTACATTTTGTTTTATGGGCTTCATGACATTTTTCATAATTATTATTATGCATTACATTTTGTTTTATGGGCTTCATGACATTTTTCATAATTATTATTATGCATTACATTTTGTTTTATGGGCTTCATGACATTTTTCATAATTATTATTATGCATTACATTTTGTTTTATGGGCTTCATGACATTTTTCATAATTATTATTATGCATTACATTTTGTTTTATGGGCTTCATGACATTTTTCATAATTATTATTATGCATTACATTTTGTTTTATGGGCTTCATGACATTTTTCATAATTGTTATTACGCATTACATTTTGTTTTATGGGCTTCATGACATTTTTCACCACAGAATAGGTTGGATATACTTAGCAGTCTATATTTCATACAGGAAGATACTGGCAAGCTTTTTGTACATACCCACTTTGGCTGAGCTGAGACTGTAACCCTACAAATAAAGGTCAGCTGTCCATGCTCTGTGCCTTAGATCACATGTGACTTTGGCTGAGCTGAGACTCAAACCCCATATACAGGGGGCAGTTGTCAGTACTCTAAAGACGTGCCTTAGACCACTCTTCTGCTTGGAGACCATCACTATGTGTTTGACAGAGTTAGCAAAGAGATGGTGTAAATGGCTATTATTGTCTTCTGGTACTTATAAAAACTATGACATGAGTTTGACAAAGTTAGCAAAGATATGGTGTAAATGACTATCTTTGTCTTCTGGTACTAGGACAACTTTGCTTGATTGGTGAATCAAAATGACAGCTGAACAACTTATATTGGTGCCAGACAGACCTACTTAATGACAAGTAGATCTAATTTTGAAAAGATTGGAAGAGAATAAAGCCTACTGATATAGGTGTAAAAATCAAAAGTCTAGGTCACTGTGCCTAACTTTTTTTTTTTATAAAAACAAAAATGGCTTTTGCATAATAATTTATGTTCCAGACCCTGTTTATTCATCAGAGTTTGTGCATTTAAAATATGTAAGAGGCTTATTGGTTTGGAAATCAAAAAATGGCATTTGCATGAAAACTTTCTGTTTTGGACAAAACTTTGTGGATGTTTGTATATGGATTAGCAAAGAAACCTTTAGATTCTATAGGTTATGGTCATGACAATAATGGTTTAGTTTAATACTGCATTCCTTTACCATAGGTCAGTGTGGTTGAGAATGGTTGATTAATAATCAAGCATGCAAGTGGCTTCATAGTGACTATTAAACAATGGATGGATGTATATACTTTATAGTGACTATTAAACAAGGGATGGATGTATATACTTCATAGTGACTATTAAACAATGGATGGATGTATATACTTTATAGTGACTATTAAACAAGGGATGGATGCATATACTTCATAGTGACTATTAAACAAGGGATGGATGTATATACTTCATAGTGACTATTAAACAAGGGATGGATGTATATACTTTATAGTGACTATTTAACAAGGGATATTTCATGCTTCACTGACTCTGTTGAAATTGTATTTAATTTTATTTTTATTTTTATTGGTTGTTGATGATGTAAAGATGTTAAATTTAATTATTGGAAACATCTCTGCAACCAAAGGTCATTGTGAACTACATTTTATGCATAGCAATGTGGGTTATGTACTTGTGTATAGCCATGTTATTCCATACTATGTACGGTACTTTATGACTAGTACATATGCTTATTCAGTGGCAAAACTTGCATATTAATGACTATTCATTCTATACTATAATAGGTTGTCCTCAACATTGTTGACTGTATTGTGCATGTGAATTCATGAATTAGATGTCTATATATGAGACCTTTCTAATTGTATTCCTCTTGGCTGCCACTCCTAGGTTACTCAAACCCTATGATGTTCACAATCTGATGAAAATCAGATCTCCGTTGTTATACATGAAGATCTGATAATGACCACTTAGAGGTCATGTTCTGGTAACCTTATTGCTAAATTAATCAACCAATCAAATGAAGTATAAGATCTTCACGTTTAGAGAGAGAACCCAAGAAACCTGTAAAGAACCACCAACCCATGAGAAGCTATTGACAAGCTTTCTCACATGCCCACATTGGCTGAATCCAAGTTTCAAACCCATGCAGACAGAGGTTAGATGACAGTGATCCATAATAGTGAGTGCTTTAGACCACTTGGGGGCCCCCACTGGCAATGAAGAGCATGAATGTGTACCGAACGATTTGATTCACTTTCATATATTTGGAAGATGCGTCACCATTTTAAAATATTTTCACAAGATTTCATTATAGTGACTAATTGATAGAAATTATGCCACTCTGACATCAAGGAAGGTGACCATCTTTAGTTACTGCTACTCCTCTGGTCAACATGGAGTTTTCACTGAAAGACTTTTTATGACACCTTGCTGGTTCCAAATGAAAACGGTGCTGACCATATGTCCAGTATGGCCGCTATGATGTTCATTTTTGAAAAATCTCGTTACTGTAATGACTCCTGAATGGATAACTCATCCTTGATGGAAAATTGTGCTGATCATGCATCCAGCATAATGACAACTTTGAAAATCTTATGATTCAAGAATATTAGAGATGGTTTCAACAACCACCAGTTGAGAAGAAGAAACAATTTTATAATAAATTCCTGGAAATTATTTTTTGGTCAAAAGATCATCAGTCCGTTTGAGCTACTTTTGAAATCAACTGATAGTACTTCTATTTTGATATGGATGGGAAAAAATGGTATTTGTTATTGTTTTATGTTGAAGCGAGACACTGTATTTGGCAGAAACCTTGTTTAATGATACTTATTTGTATCCAGGGTGAAGCAGCTCAGTCAGAAATTGACTCCACACAGCCAGAAGCAGATGTTGCACAGCAGCAGCTTCCTTCAGATGAGGCTGTAACAGGAGAGACAGAGGCATCAGTCCAACAGCATACACCCTTAGAGCAAGCAAGTACAATTCCAGACCAGATCCTTGAAGACCAGGAGCCTGAAATCAAAGTTAGTCAGATTGCCTACATCCTTCCAGCTGCCAAATTTCTAATCAATTTAATTGTAGTTTATGTACAAAACATTACATAATAGCATCTGAAGTACACATTCATCTAAGATTGGGCAGCACAGTTGCACATAGGATCCGAAAAGCATGGGACAGTGTGTCCATCCACCTTCCCGATTTGGGGAACATACTGATTACTGTCATATTTTCTTTGGACATTTACATTATTGCAATAAAAGTGTATCATGTACTCAAGTTACTCCTGAAAATATTAACATGCCTGAATAACTGTTAAACTGAAAAGAACTACAGCATTGACATTTTTGGATCTTGCTTTCATTTGATTTTAGTATGCACCCATTATCTACCAGAATATAATATTATAAATATGTTTTCTGAATTATGTTTTCCTATGAACAAATCATTAATTGAGTGATATGATGTTTATTTGTATCTTATTTGCCATTATATCAACCTCAAAATAAATTGTATTTTCATGGCCTTAAAGGTGACTTCAACCTCAGAAATACTTGACAGTAATGGCCTAAAAACAATACATAGCAACTCAGCTGCAAACCTTGAACGTTTTCATTGCCAGCTATATTTTTAAATAGATATGCATTGCCATCAATTTGCATCTTTGGCCATTGCTAGTGCCACCCGACATATGTGTATTTTGTAAATTTTTTCTGACACAAAAAGATACAGGTCAGTATTTGGGTGACATAGGGCAGAATTTGTGGGAAAGCCATGAGCCCACATTCAATGTGCTACACTGCAGATGGATGCTAATTCCTACTAAATAACATAATCACTAACCATATTTGATTCATTTAAATTATTATTTCAACTATCAGCCAATTATTTCAAGAGAAATGTTTATTAGAACCTGTAATAAAAATGATTAAGTGCATTATCTTGGGAGGGTTGTTGTAAATTGACTCTTAAGGACAATCAAATCATATATATATATATATATATATATATATATATATATATATATATATATATATATATATATATATACACACACAAACACACACACACATCATGTATTTAATGATTTTGAGAAAGTTTAGTTTAGTTTATTTCTACTGTCTTACTAGAAACACCTAAACATAGTGAAGTGGATATTTTGACACATCCAGTCCAAATCCGTAAAAACCTGACCAAAATAATCATTTTACTTTGGAAAATTTTCTTAGAGGTAGTTGAGAAGTCTAGGTACTCGTTATTATTGTCATGGCACGCACAAAACAGACGGCACGCAAATCAACGGGATGTTGATTTAAATGCGGTCTGCTTTGGAACAGAACAAAACAAAATAGATGACTATTACAATGAATCAAAAGGAATAACTAAAGGAAAGAAGAAGACAAAAACCAAGGAGAAAAGTGAGTTGAGCTCAGACGGAAACAAACGGACAGTACGAGAAAAAATGGCGTCGGCGAGAAGAACCATGACAGAACTTCAAAAATATTTTAGAACAAAGAGAGTGACACTAGATGATGGAGACTATATAGAGTGCAAGTACAAAGAAGGTACACAGCAAATAATATTTCCAGATCTAAATAACAGAGAAATACCAGGCACAACATCAGTATTGATACATTTTAAAATCACAGATGAAGAAATTTTATCCAAAATCTACTCCATAAATTTTGCAGCAAATGGATACAACATCAGATATAGAGGAAATATACCAGCATTGAAATATGGAGAAACTACAATATGCGGCCAAAGAGCAATAATTCAAAGTCCAAAACCAATCATGCGGAAAATAAAGAAACAAACGGGGGAATTGCACGTAAACGGCATACCTATGGAAATTCCAACTGAAATTGTGGCAATATGGGCAGAGGAAAACTTTGGCATTAAGGTGGAAAAGTTTCGCTTAGGGAAAATACCGGGGTTCAAAATTTTTACTGAAACAAGGATATTAGAAATTGAAAGAACAAAACTAAGGACAATAAAAAGAAGGTGTTTCCTACGGGGATTTATGATCACAACTTGGTACAAAGGATGTATCTATTATAGAAAATGCAACAAGAGCGGGAAAACAGGGCATACACCAAGAAATTGCAAGATAGAAATAGAACAAACAACAACAGAAAAGAGGAACCTAGAAGTACCGCAACTCATCCTGAACAAGGATACTACAAATCCTCAAGTAACAAACAACCAGACAAGAAATGAAAAAGAAACACAGGATCAGGAAAAACAAATGCCTAACAATCCACAACCAAGGCCCCGAAAATCACAACTAAGGCAAACCACAGCTCATGATAAAGACGAGAAAGAACAACAAGGACTACAAAAACAACAAGAAATAATACAACTGGATGAACAACTAAAGCAACAAACAACAAAACAACAACAACAACAACAACAACCACTAACAACAAAACAATTGAAAAAGAGACGGAAAATGGATAGGAAAAGAAACAGCACAGAAAACTATTAAACCACAAGAAAAAGAGAAACAGAAAATAGCGGCAAAAGAACAACCAGAAATAATCACAGAAGATGAAATAGTGGAACAAATGGAAATATTTGCAAGTGAAAGAAAAAGAGAAGAACAAGAAAAATGGGAATTTTTTTATAATGATGAAGTGACAGCGGAGGAACAACAAACAGAAGAAAGGGAAAATCTTTATAATGACGAAACGATAATGGATAAGTCAGCAGAAGAAATCTTTTTAGAAGGGAGGAAGCAAAGGAGAAGCGAAAAAAGAAGAAGAGAAAGAAAAGACCAAATTGAAAGACAAAAAGAATTGTATTTCGATGAATGCCTGTTATAAATTTGGGGAAGAAAAAAATAAAAAAAAGTAAAGAAAAAAAAAATTTTATTACAAAAATGAATAATATAGAAAGAAATAATATAGCACACAACAAAAAAAATAATAAAGGGGAGAGCCTTTCCTTTAAATGGTCTGTGAAGATCAGAGGAAAGAGACCTCTTCCAAAAAAAAACAAAAAAAAACCTACAACAAGAACAACTTAGTGCCGAATAACAATAAATTTCATACATAACACTTTGTGCCGAATAACAATAAATTTCATACATAACACTTTGTGCTGAATAACAACAAATTTCATACATAACACTTAATGCTGAATAACAATCAGCAGATCAGTCTCAAAGCTCATTTTAGTCACATGTTATTATTATTGTTGTTGTAGGGTTTAATGCCATTTTTCAGCACAAGATAGGCTATGCATGGCAGCCAGTAAAACCCAATTTCAACAGAGCTGTTTATATGAGCTTAAAATAAGCCTGTTTCATGTCACTGGCTTTGTTTTAGCACATAATTGTCAAGCATTTTATTTTGATAGCTGTCTTTGAGAACATTAAAAAAAAACTAATTGTGTTCTTCACTTGCAATTAAACTTATGCATGCTAAGGGGTGTTTGCATCTTTTTTTATTCCAATCTCTACATTGATACCAAGCATATAAAGCGCCCTTTGTTACGGATCACTGTCATCTCACCTGTCTGCATGGGTTCAAGTCTCAGATTTGGCCAATGCAGGTATGTGAGAAAGCTTGCCAGTAGCTTATTGTGAGTCGTGGTTCTTCTTTCATTCCGATCTCTAAATTGATACCTAGCATTAAGAATGAGTAACTTGTCCAATCAGGCTAATTACTGCAGTAGTCTAGAATAAGCCTGTTTGTGCAAAAATGCATGGAAATGATTGTCAGGATAGTATTTCATAGTGAAATAAACAGTTGTTGCTTACCAACAATTTCTTAAATGACAAATCCTTATAATTAAGTACCCACAAACATGTATTTATGGATAAAGTAAAAACATATATAAACTACAAATTTTATAATCACAAATACAGTGATTCACAGTAAATGATTATTCCTTGATTACTGCATTACAGGGACAGTCATGATATATCACAGTGGTGTCATTTTGACGTTCAACTTTTCAAAAGGCTTGTTACATTTACAGGGATGTTAGAATTTGTTGATTTTTTTTGTGGACCTAATACCATGAATCAGGGATCGCTATATTTGCATCATATAGCCGAGTTGTGCCAACCCAATGTCGCCTCACCTCCTCTGGTTTAAATAAATTTAAAATTGATTTATGATTCTAACTGAGCCCATATTGGCCAGTACTTAAAGAGCATAGTGCAATATATATCCTAATCATTATAATATATATTTTGCTAAAATGATTTCTTTTCTTTTTTTTTAAAGTTCCCAAAATAGGATTTCTGCATCTATTGGAGCCAGTTTATGCCAGCAGTTAAAGTGCTTAGTACAGTTGTGTGTGTGTGTGTGTGTGTGTGTGTTTGTGTGTTTAAAAAAATGACCAATCATCCCTAATTTTCAAGTCAGTGCTGTATGAAAAACATTTTGCCCAAGTATGAAACCCTTGCATACAAATATAGGTCACTGTGATGTACAGTTTACTACCATAGGTTGAGTATCAGCTCATGACCACATTTTTTTTCCATGCTAGTCACAGCAGAATAGGAACAGTGCAATTTGAAGTAGAATTAAATATGATTCAATAGTAATCTTTCCATATTAATGACTGCAATGTATTGTGATAGATTACCCATACTGTGTTATGTATTGTACATGTGAATGATTATAGGAATTAAATGAGTGGACTGCATGCATTTCATGTGAGATCTAAGCTGTGGTGGGTAATCTAGGTATTTACCAATGTATGAATAGTGGTCATTCTGTCTGTCACTCCAAGGTTACTTAAAGAATGTGATATTTACCTGTAAAATCTGGCTTTAGCTAGTGTGTCATGATAATAGCTAATTCAGCAGATGTTTAGAACAACAGATATTTAAAAAAAACTGATGTGATTTTGCTTTTGTCAGCTAATTAAAGTACCTCAACTGTGATATCATAGTAAAGACTGAAATATTTTTTATTCTTTTATAAAATTTATGCGTGTTTGTTGTACTGAAATATCATTGTCACAATCAGTTTAGTCTGATTTTCTTTCTTCCTGATAATTTGTTTCTAGTGACTGCAGAAAATGTCAAAGTTTTGTTGAGACAGGCTTTGTAATCTTTGATGGCACTGGTTTAGAAAACTGAAATGATTGACACCATTTGAAACAAATAGATCCACATTATATTTTTAGCTTGTCATTCCAGTTTTCTATATTTCAGCATGAGCCTATGGATGCATCCTCAACATCAGATGGAACTTCAGTAGCCCCACAGGATATAGATTCCCTATCCATTGGCATTAGCCTGCCCTCTCAGCTTGATGTCCATCTTCCTGCTGAACTTTTGCAGCCCAAGGAAGAGCCAATGGAGACCCCAGATGAGCAGAATCTGGACATTAGTGAAGGCATGGACATTAGTGGCACCAGCGCTTCTTTGGATGCCATTACTGCCATGTCAACAATGGCTTCAGATGCAGCTGTAACAAGTCCTGCTGCATTGACAACACAACGACCCACAACTCCAGGGACCACAGATTCTGGTAGGAAGACACAACTTTTGTATAGGGGCCTCATATTGCCAAGTGGTCTAAAGTGCTCGTCTTTACTAACCACTGCCATCTCATCTGACTGTGTATGTTCAGGTCTCAGGCTTGTCCTATTAATGAATGTGAGAAAACTTGCCATTAGTTTTCTCTGGGTTTTTCATGGGGTTCTTCCAGGTTCTTCCTCTACCAGTCATGTATAGTCTATCCTCTACTTAAAAAATGTTGTTGCGCCCACAATAACAATTATTGTATACATACTAATTTAATTTTAAAAAAGGTCTCATTTTTCTTATAATTAATTTTGGTGAAATCCCGAAACTAATTCGCTTGTGAATTATTGGTAACAAAACAGTTGTGCATGTTCTTTCAGGAACTTAAGTGAGTTGTGGAAGGAACATGTAAGTGGTAAAATTTGTCATAAGATGACATTTGCATAGCTGTACTATTTTCCTTAAACTTAAGTGTGGAAGTTTAAGTGCTGAATCGGATAATTAACAGAGAAGTAGAAGTCATTGTTTTCCATGATATATCTAATAATATCTAAAAACAGAATAATGCTAATAAGTGTAACCAGACCTGGCAACTCTTACAATTTTGCCATAAGTCTTACGAAAATTACCGTTAAAATAGAGTCTTGTGACATACTAACGGAAACTACGGGAAAATTATCATTGATGAAAAAAATTGATAATTTGTTCATCTGTGTTTTGCTTAAATCTGGGTTAATAATCAACACAGAAGAATAAAAAGAGAGTATTCAGATTCCTGTGAATAAAAGCTGGAAAGGACACAATTGCGTTTATTGGACATCATGTGCCAATTTGAGTATTTCTCATGGCGGGAGTTATGATTGCTGTCATCATGTGAAATGGAAAAGAATTTTTGGAATTATGTCAAGTTCAGAGACAGCAACAAGCCATTGAGCTGCAACAGTTATTAATAATCTGTTAAAAGTTACTGAAAACTGGTCTTACTGGGGGGAAAAATCAACTGCCTTACTGAGACTGACTTTTCAGGATTGGCAGGTCTGGTATAAATATTATGTTAAATTCACTCGTGTTTGAAGTCGGTAAACTCCTTTTTTTGCCTATCTCGTTCACAAATAGGTGTAATATGCTACATGTCTTTTCCACCAGATCCTCTCTCAACGCTGGCCATGGCAGCTGCATCCACAGCTGGAGCAGTAGTCGGAATTAAGCAGGAACCAGGGATGACTTCATACATGTCCACTAGTGCTGCGTCAACCACAGATATCAAACAAGTAAGATACCATTTATCTTTTTGTTTCATGTGGTTTTTTTTAAATCTCTTATGAGCTTCTGTTTGAGGGAAGCAAAACACAGCAATTATTTTTCAGCCAATGTGGACAGTTATTTTTGTTTTTAAATTGCATATAAGTTCCTAACCTCCAATCATAATTTCTTTGGCTTGGCATGATTCAGGATGAACCTTCAACAGTTAATTTCATGATATACTCACTCACCCTTTTACCTTAGGGTTATGATCAGCATCATTGAAATTTTACATTAGTGATGGTTACGGTAACATTTTAACATGAATACATGTTAACTGACCAGTCAGAACCTTCCATGCATGAGTCATAGTTCCACTGGTACTATGTACAGGCGTCTGCCTCTTTGACACCACTCAAGTGTTAAGACCTCACAGTAATCGTTTGTATATATAGAAATTATTGATAGTTAGAACACGGCGTCTCATCTTATGTTTTAACACAATAATACAGCAGTTACAAAGCCGATTGATTCTGTGATATGCTAGCTCCCCCTTTTGGTTCCAGCATAATTGCTTATATTTCCTAAAACCATAGACGTTCTTCATAGCTGGAACAAAATCAAGACAATTCATGCTAGCTCACCCTTTTGACCTTGGTGTCATATTTACAATCTTAGAAAACTTGGTTATTTTTATTATTGTTATGCATGAATAGTTTTGGTTTATGCATGTTCATCAGTCTTTTATCTTTGTTGTTGTGGCTTAAATAAATATGGATTTTGCCAAATCACCTTTTTTCCTAGATTAAAATACTTGACCAACTATTTGGATAGTTTGCACATAAAGTAATAGAGCACATGAACGTTAGGGGTCTAGAGTTCAGAGGTCATGATCAGAGTAAGTCTCTTAAGATCGTAATGTTATTTTTACAGTAACTTTTGTTCAAGGCTGTATATTGACCAAAAGTTCAGGTAACAGGTATGTTGGTCAGTAATCTCTAGATACCCAACTAGTTCCTATATAGAGTACTGTGAAACAAAAGTGACGTTATCAAGAACAATACAAACTGAACATTAATAGGTTTATAATTATTGTGCAGGAATTGAAATTACCTACCACTCCAGTGAAGAAAGAAGCTAACCAATGGTATGACGTGGGCATCATCAAGGGGACATCCTGTCTTGTATCGTACTATCATCTCCCAGCAGAGGGGAGCCAGACTAATGGGGACAATGTTATTAAACAGGTATAGTGAGAGATTTGACATCAGTCGTTATCATCTTGTTTGCTTAAATTCAGTTTGAAATAAGGAGCATATTCATACCTTTTTAGAAAAAGAAAATTGAAAACACCTTATTCAGATGTGTTCAGAGTAGGTAAAACATTTTAATTTGAAGAATTTAGTGCATTATTGTTTGTGTATTTTTTTTTGGCAGATTATTTGATAATAATACTTTAGTGTTTGCCATTTTTGCCCTAACATAATCAAATCATGATTCATCCACTACCATTTCCTTTGTCATATTTTCAGGACATTGATGTGGTTAGTGTACAGGATCATAGTGTGTTGAAGAGACAAGAACTCCAACCAGGAACAGCATATAAGTTCCGAGTGGCCGGCATTAATGCATGTGGACGTGGACCATTCAGTGAGATATCTGCTTTCAAGACCTGTCTGCCTGGCTACCCAGGAGCTCCGTCAGCCATTAAAATCAGCAAGGTGAATACTGGGACTATCTGACTATTAAAATGTTAGTTAGAAATGCCCACTGAAGGAAAAGAAAGTTTGCATTTGGTTTTGTGCAATGCAGTGTCTCACCTGGCACTGGTTGTATGCATCCCCAGAACATTTAAATTGCAAAACCTTTAATGTGGCATTTTAATGATGATTACAACACTGCCAACATCAGAAAATTTATTCCCATGTGTTTTTTAAAGAATTCAGACATGAAAAAAAGGCATCTTTTTCCACAAATGTATTCCCATAACCAAGGTACTATGTAATAGCATTCAGAGATTGAGTTAAGAAATCCAAGTTATATTGATGCTCTTGAAACTGTATTAATTAATTATAATAGCCCATATATGATTGTATAGCAATTGCTTGTCCAGGTATCTGAAAGTTTGTGTGACAAATTTTTTCCACCTGTACATTTTTTTCTGGATTCACAGAGTTTTTTGTTATCAAAACTTGTTTTTGCAGATAAAAACTTGTTAAAGAAATAGAACAACATTAATCTACAGTACTGAGCTGAAACATTGTTATTTATTGAATGGCAAAAGTCATCTAGTTTATTAAAAAACCAAAATTTATTCCTTAGATTTCAATATTTTCTATAAAAATTAATGTTATGAAATTTCGCCGTCCATAACAGAGTGAAGATGGAGCCCACTTGTCCTGGGAACCACCTCAAAACACTGCTGGAAAAATTACAGAGTACTCGGTGTACCTAGCTGTGCGCAATGCGGCTTCCCAAGTGGAACAGAAACCAGGGCAAGCTGCACAGCTGGCATTTGTCCGTGTCTACTGTGGTCCAAATGCTTCCTGTGTGGTAACCTCCAATAGCTTAGCATCAGCTCATATTGATTTTACAACCAAGCCAGCCATTATTTTCCGCATTGCTGCTCGTAATGAGAAGGGTTATGGACCAGCCACACAAGTCAGGTGGCTTCAGGGTAAGTGATGATATAAAGTCTTGTATTCTCCTTTTCTTTCTTATGTTAAATCACCAAACTATTAAAGATCGTTCTGTGTCATGCATGCTGAACAATGACCTTGAAATCAAGGTCATGACAGCCAGCAATGCATTGATCACTGGGTTATGAAATGCAGTAAGGCAGATACATTGTACAGTTATTTCTCCTTTGAATACGTTCCCCGATCACATTAACGTTAGGATATAAGCCTGCTGCCTCGCAAATCCAGCCCTACTAAAAGACGAAAATTTGTCTTTTCTGTCTATGTCCTATAGACAAAGGGCAATAACTCTTGCCCCTTAAGTACCCTTGCCACCGCCAGGTGTCGCTAGTTTTTAAGCTTAGCCTGTACTGTTCACATCGTACAATTAGACCTTATAATCCAAGCCATCTTAGAGTAAAATCGGACCATCCGAAGTTAAATTTGGAATTATTGAGTTGGACAATCGTTCTTCTACAGGTTGTATACATTATTTTACAATATTTTAAAATTTTGAGTGACTGTGTCACCTTGTACGGACTTCGTGGTATTAGCGAATTAATAACATGTTGACTTGCTAATTTGTGCTTTGTTTTTCTTCTTTTGTCGTTTCAGTAGAAATGTCAACCAAATGAATGAAATGCAAAAAGTTCAAACAAAAGAAGACAACCATCATACTTGTATTGTATGTACCAAGTGTACATCATCTGTACCATGCAGCATGTGTAATACGTGGACAGAGACAATGTGGCAATGGAGGAAAATAATGCTGACATGGTACAACAGTCCACCTTTGAACAGATGCGTTGTTGGGTCCAGGAAACTACAGCATAGCTATTGACATCAGGCTAGATATTACCTCATTCGGGGAGTGTTCCCCCAATTTTAGGCTTTTTGGCCAGTGGGCGTAAGTCCCCCAGCATGTCTGAGCATGGCCTTCAGGCCTGTAAGTCAGGATGCATTTGTTTTTTACCGGATCCATTGGATCTATTTCATTATACAACCTCGAAGTCACCAGAAAAATTGAAAGTTGGATTGAGCAAAATTTGACAAATCAGCTGCGAGGGGATGCCTGAGCAGCTGTGCGTGCAGCTTAGAGGGAAAGTTTACCAGAATACGACTCGGCACACAGTGAGTGTGACGAAACACTGGCAAATCAGCCGTACACAGATCCAGTCATGGAACGGACTGAGCTTAGCTTCAAGGCTAGAGTGGAAGAAATGTATAGGGTGTTGGCAACTTATGCCCACCACCTCCTACCGCCATTCAAGACTACAAAGTTAAGGCGTCTGTAGATCTTGAATGGGAGGAAGAGACTAATGTCCTTCCTGCTCCTTCCCCAGTCGGCAAAATTCAGAAAGCTAAGTACCAGCGACGTTCTAGTGTAGCTGGTACAAAACTGAATCAGACGCCTTCAGTACTGATCTCCAATGCCACGTCAAAGCTAGTCAGAAAGATAGTCGCTACGTCTTCAATGTTAGACTTGGCTTCACTAGCCATTTTTCCGACTCCAAGGTAAATCTGGCAATGACCACGCTTGCGAAGCGACGGCCCGGATTGCTAGAGTTATTAACAGGGCAGCTCACCATTCCATGGTCAATGCGTTGACTGCTTCTGCCAACTTTGACCTGATACGACGCGACGCATGTCGGTGGTCCACGTCGCTCAAGCCCCATCCTACTCTGGCTTTACTGATTTCTCCGTTTGGGTCACCTTTAAACTTTGGTGGGGGGGGGGAGAAAAAAAATTGAAGAAGTTCAGAAGCAGGCAGCTCAGGAACTGTCCCTCCAATTCACTGTCCAACTTTTACATGCGTTTCGAAACAATCAGCAGAGGGATGATAAGCGGACCCAGGAAAAGGGGTCCTTACAATCAAATGTGCAGTATAGATCCCAACCCAATGCTGGGAGCCAACATTCTAATCAAGCTAGGAGGCAACCATGCAGAGGCGGCAAGAACCCAAGTTGGCAATCAAAGAGTCGTCATTAGCTCACTTTCTTCCATAGATATGTCAGGAGCAGCAGCCATGCAAGATCCTGTTTGTGCACTCAAGCACCATTTTAAACGCACAGAGGCGAGTCGGGTCACATGCAAGCACCTCTTTCTTCTGGTGACAGCTGGGAAATGGGATATCACCCTTCAAGCCCTTGCAACCGCACCGGTGGCCTAGTGGTTAGAGCGTCCACCGCAGAAGCAGGAGGTCGTGGGTTCGATCCCCGGCCAAGTCATACCAAAGACTTACAAAAATGGTACTAACAGCTGCCTCGCTTGACGTTCAGCATTAAGAGGTTAGTGTTAGGACTGGTCGGCCTGGTGTCAGGATAATGTGACTGGGTGGGACATCATGCTACATGTCTGCAGCATGATGCCCCAGTGGTAGACATCACTATAAACTGCCTCACTGCAGACATCGTAGCGATATGACTGAAAAATTGTTAAAGCTATGTTAAAAATCCTAATCAAACAAACAAACAATCAAGCCCTTGCTTCATGGCTGAAGTGGGTTATACACTCAGCGTACTTTGAGGTCTCACACGATCAGAGTCGCCTCATGAAGATTACCGCTCATGAGATTAGAGCAATCTCAGCGAGCCTTATATTCGAACACAATGTTTCGATCCGAGATATAATAGAAGTTGTTGGCTGGCATGCAGAGTCAACCTTCTCCAGTTTTATCTCAAAGATTTGACCTCGCAGAGGCAAACGTTGAATCTAGTAGGTTCAGTGTTGGCAGCCCAGATGCCCACCAGACCCATTTAAAACAATCAGCACAGCCTATCAGCTTCGCTGGATTTGCCAGAAAAATTTTTTGTAGGTAAGAAGATTTCAATATCTATCTTCTTAACCGTATAAAGGGGTCACATATCACGTGACCCTGGGCTGTGTTGCTGATGAAATTATGAGAACGGGTTATCGTTCAAATGGTGGAATCCAGCCATCATTCCCTAGAGGATACCCGGGGTAGAGGTAGGTTGCTCAGCATTCCCTCCTGCTATTACCTATTCTCCTAACGTTAATGTGATTGGGGAACATATTCGAAGGAGAAAGCAAATGTTTAAAGTAAATTAAGTTTCTCCGAGAATACTTACTCAATCACATTACTTAAGAACCCTCCCAACCACCCCTCCATGTGAGCATCCTCTTATAGTATATATCGCTCAGCTTAAAAACTAGCGACACCTGGCGGTGGCAAAAGTAGGTAAGGGGCAAGAGTTATTGCCCTTTGTCTATAGGACATATAGAGAAAAGACAAATTTTCGTCTTTTAGTAGGGCTGGATTCGCGAGGTAGCAGGCTTATATCCTAATGTTAATGTGATTGGGTAAGTATTCTCAGAGAAACATAATTTACTTTAAAAATTTGCTTTTCGTGTGAAATGTATTATGTATCTGTTAAGAATTGGATGGAGAGAATCTACCTTTACCCAAGGAGACATCTACTTGCACATCTTCAGCTTGTTTCAGAATCAGAAAATGGTGAGTGTGTGTAGCATAATCACATATTGTGGTGTTAATTGAAGTATTTTAAGTTCTTATAAAATCAAAAACATCATTAACCTGCTTACTGATAAAATGAGAGATGAATTGATTGTTGAATGGATGAACGAGTAATTGGATTGATATCATACTTTGAAATTTGAAACCTTTTTGTCTCTTCGAATATAGATGCAGCACAGCAAGGTGCAGCTGTAGGTAAAGTAGCAGTTAAAAGGACCATGCCAACAGCTGGGGGAGATGCGTAAGTATTCTAATTATAGCTGATTCTGTGGTTACAATGTAGAATGATCCACCCATTAAAAAAATAGGAACACTCCCTTTTCTTTAGATACATTGGATAATCATTATACATGTGGAGTCCTATTTCCTCACAACCTATCATCTGCCATTTACTGATCTGCCAACTCTTATGATTTGGTTTCAGGTCTCACAAATATTAAAATATTACCCGTAAAATACAGATTCAGGGAATAAAAGTAACAACTAGGGAAACATTGTTGCCGTGGAATCTCGATAATGTGCTCATCCATGTTTGATTTGGATCTGGGTTTCATATTAGAATTAGTGGATTTAGAAAACCAGACTAATGTTACTGCAGTGCTTTAAACTGCATATATTTTTTCATGCAAAAGGTCTGGATGATCAAACTGTTGATATTGAATTTTGTTTTAAATGGCATCCTGCATGCACTGCATGTTGAAGACAAAAGGATAAACAAGCCTCTTGATAAGTGCTCATAATCAGCACAGAAGAATAGACACGAATATTCAGATACTTGCAAATAAAAGTAGGACAGGACACAATTAAGTTCATTTTATATCATGTGTAAATTTGAGATGTCGTGTGGCAAGTGATATCAGTGCTAAAAAAAAATTGAATAACCCGACGCCCAGGGCCCCTTAAATTTCTTATTGAGCCTCTCTTGTATTTTAAGTGAGGTCATGCTTGTAAAACAAAAAAATCTATCCGCTGAGAAAACTGATCTGGTGATGAAAGGCAGAAAGTTATTTTGGAAGATGTTGAAAGATTAGTAAATTATTAATATTTATCCCCTTGTAAATCCATAACCTTATGAAGATTATCTTCTTATCGTTGTCTACTTGTCATACTCCTATCAAAAACTGCAAACTTTGTGTTCAAAGCAAAGTATGTGATTTATGAATGGGGACATTGCTTGATTACTATAACTAGTGCTCACATGGCTTTAGCATAAATATGATTCTAAAATACCAATTTTAATATTTCTGTGCCAGAACCAACCTGGTTGGAACCAGAATTGTTCCAGCAGTTGTTGCAACAGGTGCAATGAGGCATGGCCACATAATGCAACTGAGGTTAAGAACCACCAACCCTTGAGAAGCTACTGGCAAGCTTTCTCACATTCCTACATTGGCTGAATCTGAGACTCGAACCTACGCAGACAATAAGTGATATGGCAGTGATCTGTGATAGAGCGTGCTTTAGACCACTTGGTCACTCGGGCAAATCTTCATCATTGCTGTTGTGGTTTTTTTATACCAAACTTTTAAATATGTTTTCCGGCTTTACAATAGGAGTTTGCAATATTTTGTTACACCTTAATGAAAACTAGTAAAACTTATGGACAAAAATCAACTGCCTTACTGAGATGGTCTTGTTAGGGTTGGTAGGTCTGTATTTACAACTTTTGTTCATGTCTAGCCAGGAACTCACTGAAGAGGCCTTGCAAATGTCTTCCATTACATTTTCATGCAGCCTTTTTCTAATAAATGGATCGGAGGAAAACATTACTTCAGAGACTTGTCCTTCCAGAAAGAGACAATACTGAGTACTCATAACAAACTAAACCGACCCAGATCAGTCTGTGTATGATGTGATGGCAGATCTGGGTCTGTGCTGTTTGCAAGTATATATCTTGATGTTTGCCCAGTGTGACTACGTGTTAGGTTTTTAGTTTATAAATATAATATGAGAGAAAAAAACACTTTGTCCAGTGATAGTATTGATCTCTGGTCTATTGGTATCGGCATGTGCTAGTGTTTGAGTGAGGTGCTGTGATAGTATTGGTCTATTGGTATTGGCATATGCTAGTATTTGAGTGAGGTGCAGTGATAGTATTGGTCTATTGGTATTGGCATATGCTAGTATTTGAGTGAGGTGCAGTGATAGTATTGGTCTATTGGTATTGGCATATGCTAGTATTTGAGTGAGGTGCAGTGATAGTATTGGTCTATTGCTATTGGCATGTGCTAGTATTTGAGTGAGGTGCTGTGAAAATATTGGTCTTTGGTGCATAGGTATTGGCATTTGCTTTTGCTAGTATTTAGTGAGGTACAGTGATAGTATTGGTTTCTGGTCCATAGGTATTGGCATTTGCTAGTATTTAAGTGAGGTACAGTGATAGTATTGGTTTCTGGTCCATAGGTATTGGCATTTGCTAGTATTTGAGTGAGGTACAGTGATAGTATTGGTTTCTGGTCTATAGGTATTGGCATTTGAGTGAGGTGCAGCAGTATGTTCGTTATCTCAGAAGGTAAGGGAGAACCAAATCCTCGGGTCTGTACCTTCTTGTCATGGGAATTTCCAGGTTGTGTAATCATCAAAAAATCGACATTCTAGTCTTCCAAATCTTAGTCAACCTATTACTTTAAAAGACTGTCAGGATGAAAGGAATAGTCAATAAATCTCCCATCATCATCAGATAAGTGCATGTTAGGGATAATCATCAGTAGAACTGTTTCTGACAATGTGGAGCTTGAAGCTCCTGATCACATTAGGGACAATAACAGACTCTTATGATTTTGCAATAAGTCTTACAAAAATTACCCTTAAAATACATACTTATGGCATAAAAGAAAAACTACCAAAAAATTGTTCATTGCTGAAAAATCAGGAATTTTGGTTCATCTTTGTTTGATTTTGGATCTGGGTTTCATATTAGAAGTAGTAAAATTGGTCAGTTAACCAGACTAACTTTACAGCAGCACCTGAAATGCTTTAAACTGCACCTATTTGTTCAAGTGAAGCATCTGCATGATCAAACTGTTGATCATAGATTTTTTTAAAATGGTGCCTGGCAAGTGATAAATGTTTCAGGCAAAAAGGAATATAAGCATCTTGAAAAGTGTTAATTGATAAAACAGGAAAAATAAAAAGGAATATTCAAAATCTTGTGAATAAAAGCTGGAAGGGACACAATTATGTTTATTGGACATCACATGCCAATCAAACACTCGTAGTGAAAGATATGAATGTCTTCGTCATGTGAAATGGAAAAAGAATTACATCATGTTGAGCAACAGCATCAAGCCAATGAGCTGCAAAGGAATTGGGACTAAAATTTGTTAAACTGTTTAAAGTCTACGCTTTCTTTACAAACTTTTCATTGAACATAATGTTTATTGTTGCTGCACATTCCGAATACCGAACTTTTAATTACATTTTCCAGCTTTACAATAGCAGTTTATATGTTGTTACACCTTACTGAAAAATGGTCAGACTTGTGGAAAAAAATAATTGCCTTACTGAGACGGACTGGTCAGGGTTGGCAGGTCTGGAAATGTGGTTAATGTCATGTAACACTTTCTGGAGGGCTAGATTTGAGAGGTAGTGGAGTACTCCTAACCATTTTGTAAGACCTGATTTGGGATGTTAGTCCATTTGCTAAGTACCGGTATATGCTACTGAATATTCCTGAATATGTGCATTCTTACAGTTAAAGCAAATTTTAGAACAAAGAATATGTATCATCCTTGGCATGTTCTGCCATCTTTGTTTTTGTCCTTGCCTGATTCATTGATGGCGTAAGTTCTGAGAACAGCATTTACCAACAATGTTCATCATATGAGAGTAAGAATTGACAAGAGAACATCTCACATTAAAAACTGTCTCACCCATAGAAACACTTAATGTATAATGATCAGGCAAGTATATCAAATAAAGATATTGGTCCAAATATTGCATTTTAGTAGAATAGCAATGCCACAGAGTTAAGAACCTGCATTTTCTTTCAAATGATCAATGCTTGACATTTTTGTGGTATAAAGTTGTCATATTAACCTTTGTTTATTTGTGAAACAGTTTTGTAAAACATACATGTACTTGATTCATCCATTTAAAATAGATGTTAAATTCATCCATATCCTGCAGACATTTACAGCTGATTTGAGTTAATTTATAATTATCATTTTGCAATAAAGCTAGTCAAGTTTATTGCTTCAAAGGCTTCTCTCCCAATTGAGCATATAATAGCACACAGAATGATAAAATTAGGCATATAATAGCATGCAAAAAGATGAAATGGGGCATATAATAGCATGCAAAAAGATGAAATTGGGCATATAATAGCACACAGAATGATGAAATCGGGCATATAATAGCATGTAGAATGATGAAATTGAGCATATAATAGAATGTAGAATGATAAAATTGAGCATATAATAGCATGTAGAATGATGAAATTGAGCATATAATAGCATGTGGAATGATGAAATTGAGCATATAATAAATAGCATGTAGAATGATGAAATTGAGCATATAATAGCATGTGGATTGATGAAATTGAGCATATAATAAATAGCATATAGAATGATGAAATTGAGTATATAATAGCATGTGGAATGATGAAATGGAACCTATAATAGCATGTAGAATGATGAAATTGAGCATATAATAGCATGTAGAATGATTAAATCAGGCATATAATAGCACACAGAATGATAAAATAGGGCATATAATAGCACACAGAATGATAAAATAGGGCATATAATAGCACACAGAATGATAAAATAGGGCATATAATAGCACACAGAATGATAAAATAGGGCATATAATAGCACACAGAATGATAAAATAGGGCATATAATAGCACACAGAATGATAAAATAGGGCATATAATAGCACACAGAATGATAAAATAGGGCATATAATAGCATGATGAAATGGGGAACCTTTAGTTTTGAAGTTACCAGAAAATGAACTCTTCTATATGTATAATTTGCATAAGGTTTCGTACATTTTCTTTGTAGATAAATATTTTATTCTTCTCCTGGTGACCAGTTAAATATTTGGTATTTTCTTTCTTTTCAGAAGGGCACAAATTCAGCAAATAGGGGTTATGAAGAAAGTGAAACTCGATGAAGGAGATGCCTGAAATCATATCCCACAAGTGCTAAAATGCATTTAAGCTTTTCTGGAGATAGTGATCTCATCTTCATGCTTCTCCAGTTGATCCGAAGATATTAGAACTTCCTGACAACACACCAACCAATCACTGATATATACTTGAACATTATCATTACATGAAGTATTTATGGATGGCCTTTGCCATTTTTTTGGATGTTATTATAAAATGTTTGATGTATTTTAAACGTTACAGCTGAATCGTTTTCTGATAGCCACACTAAATGCATAGGATGGAAGGGATGTTATCAATGTGCCATAGAAGCTAAATGTTTTGAAATAATTTACAAAATCTAATGCTAACCCAATGACAGTACATCAGTTGATTATGTTTTGTCAACTTTTTATGTGAAAGTGTTAAATGTATAACACTTATACACAATATATTTTTGCACAATACAATGCAACACAAATGCTCACATTTTCCCTAAAGAATCCACTACCAGAAAGTATTAGAGAAGGAAAACATTAGAAGCTATTTTTTCAAACTTTTAAAAATGTCAACAATTCTTATTTGTTACTAACTTGTTTCTACACAGATTTTGTTAATTTTATTGTCATCATAAGCTGACTAAAACAATTTTTATGCAACATATTTGTGAAATAAATATTGTATTTGAAGAAGACACATTGTTTATTTCCCATAATTGTTTGTATCAAATAGAAGACCATAGCTTGTGCTGCATTTATAAGTTGAATACACTGTCGTTATATGCATATCGTTGTCTTGGGCTATCATAAAAGTAGTAATATAAAAAATACAGAAAATTTCAAGGTTTTCCCTTGGAGTTTAATTTGATGATTTTTTTTAAACTCTTGCATTATAGCTCCAGCTATGAATATCCTTGTACATATAGTATACCTTGTATATCATGTCATCTTTTTAATATAATTTTGTAATCATCTTGCATTTGTACATTACCATTCTCAGCTAAAGTTTTATCCAGCTGTCTCTTGTACTTGTATTCAACTTCGATGTATGTCAGCATTTTTTGAAATAAGACTCAACTGGAGCTGGCATGTAATATATTGAGGTACACTGGAACCCTTATGTAATAGGGTGAGGTATACTGGAATGCAATAGGGTGGGGTAAACTGGAATCCACATGTAATAGGGTGAGGTATCCTGGAATCAGCATGTAATAGGGTGAGGTATACTGGAATTAGCATGTAATAGGGTGAGGTATACTGGAATCGGCATGTAATAGGGTGAGGTATACTAGAATCAGCATGCAATAGGGTGAGGTATACTGGAATCAGCTTCAGATAGGATGGGGTATACTAGAATCAGCTTGTAATTGGGTGGGGTGTACCTAAATCAGCCTGTAATAGGGTGGGGTATACTGGAATTAGCATGTAATAGGGTGAGGTATACTGGAATCAGCATGCAATAGGGTGGGGTATACTGGAATCGGCTTGTAATTGGGTGGGGTATACTGGAATCGGCTTGTAATTGGGTGAGGTAAACTGGAACCTGTATGTAATTGGGTAGGGATACTGGAATCAGTTTGTCACATTTTTGTTTACTTAATGCCTCCTGAACCCTTTGAGATATCTTCATTAAAAACTTTGGATTCTTTTATATCATGACTAGATATGTTCTTTTAAATAAAAAAAAATATATTTAGTCAGTGCGTAAGAGTTGTCCCCAATTATATTATAAAAAATTGTGTTAATCCATCTGTTTGGATAATTTAATAAAACTTGGCATGCATTTATACAAGAATCTGCTTTGTTGGACTAGTCATCTCCCCGTATTTTAAAACTTGTTTTTACATTTCAAGTCTTGGGGAGTGGTCTGGAGCATTATGTAAGACTCTGTGACAGAATCAGTTTTAATAGAAGCAGCTATAAGTTTAGAACAGTATCGCTCACAGAAAATGGTACCAGGGTTCCCATGCTATCAGGAAAAAGTCTGGAGAAATGATAATTATTTCCCCGACCATAAAAAGTCCAGCAATTTTGCAAGTGCTGATGAGAATCTGGAAAAACTTGGGAACTTTCCGCCACCACTTGACACTCGAACAATCGCGGAATTGAGTGGTAACTAAACAGATTGTTACCAGAATATTCAGCGAGTGCAGTATGGATCATTTGGGTGCTTGCCATTAACGTATTTGTTGAGTGAATCATCATAAGAGGCAAACATCGTTGTGGCAATGCGTAGACGTTTACCACTTGGCTTTGCAAACTTTAAATGTTGTTAGATCAAGTGATACAAGCATGAAATGGATATGAAAATTACTTATTTTCTCCGAAATTGTATGAAAATCATTATATTTTGAATCTGCTGCAAGACGAGATTAAACTACATCGTTGATGAAATGCGACCTGGTACTCGCAAGTAGCATTGCCAGTCGCATGAGTACACAACTCTTACTCGCATTTTTAAATGTTGTAGAAAAAAGAAAAAAATATTAAATAAAAGTCATTACTAGTTGTAATAAAAATACAAAACTGAAACACAATATTTAACATATATATATATATATATATATATATATATATATATATATATATATATATATATATATATATTCCGAGATAAACTTCTGGAGTTCTTTATCACACGACTACCACATTGACACATGTGCTCTCTGCTTGATAAATCTTACTGGACCTATTGCTGGTTTTTACAAAAAGTATCTTCACTATTATTTAATATAATTGAATTCCTCTACAACAACATTAAAATGGAGTTTGTTGTTAATATCACGTGACTAATGGACTTCAGATGCCATCTGTCAAGATTTGTGAAGTGACTAGTAATGTACATGGCGAGTACTGGATCAGGTTTCATCAATGCGCTAGTTTTGTCTAGTCTGTCTGATTATAATACTTGTCATTTCTGAGAAAATAATTTTCCTATCAATTTCATGCAGGTATGAATAGATATAACATATTTTTAAAATTTTCTAGGTTCACTGAAAAGTGACTACAATATGTCACTACTGCACGGTAGCGGCAAATTACAAAATTTTTATATGCAATTGCAACGACCCCACACCCCAACCTAAATGTCCAAGTATAAAAATGGGGTGGAAACATTTGAAGGAAACCCAAATTAGAAAACGGACTGCTATTCATTTTTTGTAGTCAGACGTTTTTAATCTCAGAGCTGAAATGAGAAATTGTTCTACCCTATAAATTACAAAACAATTTTTTGTAGTCAGACGTTTTTAATCTCAGAGCTGAAATGAGAAATTGTTCTACCCTATAAATTACAAAACAATTTTTTGTAGTCAGACGTTTTTAATCTCAGAGCTGAAATGAGAAATTGTTCTACCCTATAAATTACAAAACAATTTTTTGTAGTCAGACGTTTTTAATCTCAGAGCTGAAATGAGAAATTGTTCTACCCTATAAATTACAAAACAATTTTTTGTAGTCAGACGTTTTTAATCTCAGAGCTGAAATGAGAAATTGTTCTACCCTATAAATTACAAAACAATTTTTTGTAGTCAGACGTTTTTAATCTCAGAGCTGAAATGAGAAATTGTTCTACCCTATAAATTACAAAACAATTTTTTGTAGTCAGACGTTTTTAATCTCAGAGCTGAAATGAGAAATTGTTCTACCCTATAAATTACAAAACAATTTTTTGTAGTCAGACGTTTTTAATCTCAGAGCTGAAATGAGAAATTGTTCTACCCTATAAATTACAAAACAATTTTTTGTAGTCAGACGTTTTTAATCTCAGAGCTGAAATGAGAAATTGTTCTACCCTATAAATTACAAAACAATTTTTTGTAGTCAGACGTTTTTAATCTCAGAGCTGAAATGAGAAATTGTTCTACCCTATAAATTACAAAACAATTTTTTGTAGTCAGACGTTTTTAATCTCAGAGCTGAAATGAGAAATTGTTCTACCCTATAAATTACAAAACAATTTTTTGTAGTCAGACGTTTTTAATCTCAGAGCTGAAATGAGAAATTGTTCTACCCTATAAATTACAAAACAATTTTTTGTAGTCAGACGTTTTTAATCTCAGAGCTGAAATGAGAAATTGTTCTACCCTATAAATTACAAAACAATTTTTTGTAGTCAGACGTTTTTAATCTCAGAGCTGAAATGAGAAATTGTTCTACCCTATAAATTACAAAACAATTTTTTGTAGTCAGACGTTTTTAATCTCAGAGCTGAAATGAGAAATTGTTCTACCCTATAAATTACAAAACAATTTTTTGTAGTCAGACGTTTTTAATCTCAGAGCTGAAATGAGAAATTGTTCTACCCTATAAATTACAAAACAATTTTTTGTAGTCAGACGTTTTTAATCTCAGAGCTGAAATGAGAAATTGTTCTACCCTATAAATTACAAAACAATTTTTTGTAGTCAGACGTTTTTAATCTCAGAGCTGAAATGAGAAATTGTTCTACCCTATAAATTACAAAACAATTTTTTGTAGTCAGACGTTTTTAATCTCAGAGCTGAAATGAGAAATTGTTCTACCCTATAAATTACAAAACAATTTTTTGTAGTCAGACGTTTTTAATCTCAGAGCTGAAATGAGAAATTGTTCTACCCTATAAATTACAAAACAATTTTTTGTAGTCAGACGTTTTTAATCTCAGAGCTGAAATGAGAAATTGTTCTACCCTATAAATTACAAAACAATTTTTTGTAGTCAGACGTTTTTAATCTCAGAGCTGAAATGAGAAATTGTTCTACCCTATAAATTACAAAACAATTTTTTGTAGTCAGACGTTTTTAATCTCAGAGCTGAAATGAGAAATTGTTCTACCCTATAAATTACAAAACAATTTTTTGTAGTCAGACGTTTTTAATCTCAGAGCTGAAATGAGAAATTGTTCTACCCTATAAATTACAAAACAATTTTTTGTAGTCAGACGTTTTTAATCTCAGAGCTGAAATGAGAAATTGTTCTACCCTATAAATTACAAAACAATTTTTTGTAGTCAGACGTTTTTAATCTCAGAGCTGAAATGAGAAATTGTTCTACCCTATAAATTACAAAACAATTTTTTGTAGTCAGACGTTTTTAATCTCAGAGCTGAAATGAGAAATTGTTCTACCCTATAAATTACAAAACAATTTTTTGTAGTCAGACGTTTTTAATCTCAGAGCTGAAATGAGAAATTGTTCTACCCTATAAATTACAAAACAATTTTTTGTAGTCAGACGTTTTTAATCTCAGAGCTGAAATGAGAAATTGTTCTACCCTATAAATTACAAAACAATTTTTTGTAGTCAGACGTTTTTAATCTCAGAGCTGAAATGAGAAATTGTTCTACCCTATAAATTACAAAACAATTTTTTGTAGTCAGACGTTTTTAATCTCAGAGCTGAAATGAGAAATTGTTCTACCCTATAAATTACAAAACAATTTTTTGTAGTCAGACGTTTTTAATCTCAGAGCTGAAATGAGAAATTGTTCTACCCTATAAATTACAAAACAATTTTTTGTAGTCAGACGTTTTTAATCTCAGAGCTGAAATGAGAAATTGTTCTACCCTATAAATTACAAAACAATTTTTTGTAGTCAGACGTTTTTAATCTCAGAGCTGAAATGAGAAATTGTTCTACCCTATAAATTACAAAACAATTTTTTGTAGTCAGACGTTTTTAATCTCAGAGCTGAAATGAGAAATTGTTCTACCCTATAAATTACAAAACAATTTTTTGTAGTCAGACGTTTTTAATCTCAGAGCTGAAATGAGAAATTGTTCTACCCTATAAATTACAAAACAATTTTTTGTAGTCAGACGTTTTTAATCTCAGAGCTGAAATGAGAAATTGTTCTACCCTATAAATTACAAAACAATTTTTTGTAGTCAGACGTTTTTAATCTCAGAGCTGAAATGAGAAATTGTTCTACCCTATAAATTACAAAACAATTTTTTGTAGTCAGACGTTTTTAATCTCAGAGCTGAAATGAGAAATTGTTCTACCCTATAAATTACAAAACAATTTTTTGTAGTCAGACGTTTTTAATCTCAGAGCTGAAATGAGAAATTGTTCTACCCTATAAATTACAAAACAATTTTTTGTAGTCAGACGTTTTTAATCTCAGAGCTGAAATGAGAAATTGTTCTACCCTATAAATTACAAAACAATTTTTTGTAGTCAGACGTTTTTAATCTCAGAGCTGAAATGAGAAATTGTTCTACCCTATAAATTACAAAACAATTTTTTGTAGTCAGACGTTTTTAATCTCAGAGCTGAAATGAGAAATTGTTCTACCCTATAAATTACAAAACAATTTTTTGTAGTCAGACGTTTTTAATCTCAGAGCTGAAATGAGAAATTGTTCTACCCTATAAATTACAAAACAATTTTTTGTAGTCAGACGTTTTTAATCTCAGAGCTGAAATGAGAAATTGTTCTACCCTATAAATTACAAAACAATTTTTTGTAGTCAGACGTTTTTAATCTCAGAGCTGAAATGAGAAATTGTTCTACCCTATAAATTACAAAACAATTTTTTGTAGTCAGACGTTTTTAATCTCAGAGCTGAAATGAGAAATTGTTCTACCCTATAAATTACAAAACAATTTTTTGTAGTCAGACGTTTTTAATCTCAGAGCTGAAATGAGAAATTGTTCTACCCTATAAATTACAAAACAATTTTTTGTAGTCAGACGTTTTTAATCTCAGAGCTGAAATGAGAAATTGTTCTACCCTATAAATTACAAAACAATTTTTTGTAGTCAGACGTTTTTAATCTCAGAGCTGAAATGAGAAATTGTTCTACCCTATAAATTACAAAACAATTTTTTGTAGTCAGACGTTTTTAATCTCAGAGCTGAAATGAGAAATTGTTCTACCCTATAAATTACAAAACAATTTTTTGTAGTCAGACGTTTTTAATCTCAGAGCTGAAATGAGAAATTGTTCTACCCTATAAATTACAAAACAATTTTTTGTAGTCAGACGTTTTTAATCTCAGAGCTGAAATGAGAAATTGTTCTACCCTATAAATTACAAAACAATTTTTTGTAGTCAGACGTTTTTAATCTCAGAGCTGAAATGAGAAATTGTTCTACCCTATAAATTACAAAACAATTTTTTGTAGTCAGACGTTTTTAATCTCAGAGCTGAAATGAGAAATTGTTCTACCCTATAAATTACAAAACAATTTTTTGTAGTCAGACGTTTTTAATCTCAGAGCTGAAATGAGAAATTGTTCTACCCTATAAATTACAAAACAATTTTTTGTAGTCAGACGTTTTTAATCTCAGAGCTGAAATGAGAAATTGTTCTACCCTATAAATTACAAAACAATTTTTTGTAGTCAGACGTTTTTAATCTCAGAGCTGAAATGAGAAATTGTTCTACCCTATAAATTACAAAACAATTTTTTGTAGTCAGACGTTTTTAATCTCAGAGCTGAAATGAGAAATTGTTCTACCCTATAAATTACAAAACAATTTTTTGTAGTCAGACGTTTTTAATCTCAGAGCTGAAATGAGAAATTGTTCTACCCTATAAATTACAAAACAATTTTTTGTAGTCAGACGTTTTTAATCTCAGAGCTGAAATGAGAAATTGTTCTACCCTATAAATTACAAAACAATTTTTTGTAGTCAGACGTTTTTAATCTCAGAGCTGAAATGAGAAATTGTTCTACCCTATAAATTACAAAACAATTTTTTGTAGTCAGACGTTTTTAATCTCAGAGCTGAAATGAGAAATTGTTCTACCCTATAAATTACAAAACAATTTTTTGTAGTCAGACGTTTTTAATCTCAGAGCTGAAATGAGAAATTGTTCTACCCTATAAATTACAAAACAATTTTTTGTAGTCAGACGTTTTTAATCTCAGAGCTGAAATGAGAAATTGTTCTACCCTATAAATTACAAAACAATTTTTTGTAGTCAGACGTTTTTAATCTCAGAGCTGAAATGAGAAATTGTTCTACCCTATAAATTACAAAACAATTTTTTGTAGTCAGACGTTTTTAATCTCAGAGCTGAAATGAGAAATTGTTCTACCCTATAAATTACAAAACAATTTTTTGTAGTCAGACGTTTTTAATCTCAGAGCTGAAATGAGAAATTGTTCTACCCTATAAATTACAAAACAATTTTTTGTAGTCAGACGTTTTTAATCTCAGAGCTGAAATGAGAAATTGTTCTACCCTATAAATTACAAAACAATTTTTTGTAGTCAGACGTTTTTAATCTCAGAGCTGAAATGAGAAATTGTTCTACCCTATAAATTACAAAACAATTTTTTGTAGTCAGACGTTTTTAATCTCAGAGCTGAAATGAGAAATTGTTCTACCCTATAAATTACAAAACAATTTTTTGTAGTCAGACGTTTTTAATCTCAGAGCTGAAATGAGAAATTGTTCTACCCTATAAATTACAAAACAATTTTTTGTAGTCAGACGTTTTTAATCTCAGAGCTGAAATGAGAAATTGTTCTACCCTATAAATTACAAAACAATTTTTTGTAGTCAGACGTTTTTAATCTCAGAGCTGAAATGAGAAATTGTTCTACCCTATAAATTACAAAACAATTTGAGCCCCTGTATCAGTACAGGTTTTTGTAGTCAGACGTTTTTAATCTCAGAGCTGAAATGAGAAATTGTTCTACCCTATAAATTACAAAACAATTTTTTGTAGTCAGACGTTTTTAATCTCAGAGCTGAAATGAGAAATTGTTCTACCCTATAAATTACAAAACAATTTGAGCCCCTGTATCAGTACAGGTTTTTGTAGTCAGACGTTTTTAATCTCAGAGCTGAAATGAGAAATTGTTCTACCCTATAAATTACAAAACAATTTTTTGTAGTCAGACGTTTTTAATCTCAGAGCTGAAATGAGAAATTGTTCTACCCTATAAATTACAAAACAATTTTTTGTAGTCAGACGTTTTTAATCTCAGAGCTGAAATGAGAAATTGTTCTACCCTATAAATTACAAAACAATTTTTTGTAGTCAGACGTTTTTAATCTCAGAGCTGAAATGAGAAATTGTTCTACCCTATAAATTACAAAACAATTTTTTGTAGTCAGACGTTTTTAATCTCAGAGCTGAAATGAGAAATTGTTCTACCCTATAAATTACAAAACAATTTGAGCCCCTGTATCAGTACAGGTTTTTGTAGTCAGACGTTTTTAATCTCAGAGCTGAAATGAGAAATTGTTCTACCCTATAAATTACAAAACAATTTTTTGTAGTCAGACGTTTTTAATCTCAGAGCTGAAATGAGAAATTGTTCTACCCTATAAATTACAAAACAATTTTTTGTAGTCAGACGTTTTTAATCTCAGAGCTGAAATGAGAAATTGTTCTACCCTATAAATTACAAAACAATTTGAGCCCCTGTATCAGTACAGGTTTTTGTAGTCAGACGTTTTTAATCTCAGAGCTGAAATGAGAAATTGTTCTACCCTATAAATTACAAAACAATTTGAGCCCCTGTATCAGTACAGGTTTTTGTAGTCAGACGTTTTTAATCTCAGAGCTGAAATGAGAAATTGTTCTACCCTATAAATTACAAAACAATTTGAGCCCCTGTATCAGTACAGGTTTTTGTAGTCAGACGTTTTTAATCTCAGAGCTGAAATGAGAAATTGTTCTACCCTATAAATTACAAAACAATTTTTTGTAGTCAGACGTTTTTAATCTCAGAGCTGAAATGAGAAATTGTTCTACCCTATAAATTACAAAACAATTTTTTGTAGTCAGACGTTTTTAATCTCAGAGCTGAAATGAGAAATTGTTCTACCCTATAAATTACAAAACAATTTTTTGTAGTCAGACGTTTTTAATCTCAGAGCTGAAATGAGAAATTGTTCTACCCTATAAATTACAAAACAATTTTTTGTAGTCAGACGTTTTTAATCTCAGAGCTGAAATGAGAAATTGTTCTACCCTATAAATTACAAAACAATTTGAGCCCCTGTATCAGTACAGGTTTTTGTAGTCAGACGTTTTTAATCTCAGAGCTGAAATGAGAAATTGTTCTACCCTATAAATTACAAAACAATTTTTTGTAGTCAGACGTTTTTAATCTCAGAGCTGAAATGAGAAATTGTTCTACCCTATAAATTACAAAACAATTTTTTGTAGTCAGACGTTTTTAATCTCAGAGCTGAAATGAGAAATTGTTCTACCCTATAAATTACAAAACAATTTGAGCCCCTGTATCAGTACAGGTTTTTGTAGTCAGACGTTTTTAATCTCAGAGCTGAAATGAGAAATTGTTCTACCCTATAAATTACAAAACAATTTGAGCCCCTGTATCAGTACAGGTTTTTGTAGTCAGACGTTTTTAATCTCAGAGCTGAAATGAGAAATTGTTCTACCCTATAAATTACAAAACAATTTGAGCCCCTGTATCAGTACAGGTTTTTGTAGTCAGACGTTTTTAATCTCAGAGCTGAAATGAGAAATTGTTCTACCCTATAAATTACAAAACAATTTTTTGTAGTCAGACGTTTTTAATCTCAGAGCTGAAATGAGAAATTGTTCTACCCTATAAATTACAAAACAATTTGAGCCCCTGTATCAGTACAGGTTTTTGTAGTCAGACGTTTTTAATCTCAGAGCTGAAATGAGAAATTGTTCTACCCTATAAATTACAAAACAATTTGAGCCCCTGTATCAGTACAGGTTTTTGTAGTCAGACGTTTTTAATCTCAGAGCTGAAATGAGAAATTGTTCTACCCTATAAATTACAAAACAATTTGAGCCCCTGTATCAGTACAGGTTTTTGTAGTCAGACGTTTTTAATCTCAGAGCTGAAATGAGAAATTGTTCTACCCTATAAATTTCAAAACAATTTGAGCCCCTGTATCAGTACAGGTTTTTGTAGTCAGACGTTTTTAATCTCAGAGCTGAAATGAGAAATTGTTCTACCCTATAAATTACAAAACAATTTGAGCCCCTGTATCAGTACAGGTTTTTGTAGTCAGACGTTTTTAATCTCAGAGCTGAAATGAGAAATTGTTCTACCCTATAAATTACAAAACAATTTGAGCCCCTGTATCAGTACAGGTTTTTGTAGTCAGACGTTTTTAATCTCAGAGCTGAAATGAGAAATTGTTCTACCCTATAAATTACAAAACAATTTGAGCCCCTGTATCAGTACAGGTTTTTGTAGTCAGACGTTTTTAATCTCAGAGCTGAAATGAGAAATTGTTCTACCCTATAAATTACAAAACAATTTGAGCCCCTGTATCAGTACAGGTTTTTGTAGTCAGACGTTTTTAATCTCAGAGCTGAAATGAGAAATTGTTCTACCCTATAAATTACAAAACAATTTGAGCCCCTGTATCAGTACAGGTTTTTGTAGTCAGACGTTTTTAATCTCAGAGCTGAAATGAGAAATTGTTCTACCCTATAAATTACAAAACAATTTGAGCCCCTGTATCAGTACAGGTTTTTGTAGTCAGACGTTTTTAATCTCAGAGCTGAAATGAGAAATTGTTCTACCCTATAAATTACAAAACAATTTGAGCCCCTGTATCAGTACAGGTTTTTGTAGTCAGACGTTTTTAATCTCAGAGCTGAAATGAGAAATTGTTCTACCCTATAAATTACAAAACAATTTTTTGTAGTCAGACGTTTTTAATCTCAGAGCTGAAATGAGAAATTGTTCTACCCTATAAATTACAAAACAATTTTTTGTAGTCAGACGTTTTTAATCTCAGAGCTGAAATGAGAAATTGTTCTACCCTATAAATTACAAAACAATTTGAGCCCCTGTATCAGTACAGGTTTTTGTAGTCAGACGTTTTTAATCTCAGAGCTGAAATGAGAAATTGTTCTACCCTATAAATTACAAAACAATTTTTTGTAGTCAGACGTTTTTAATCTCAGAGCTGAAATGAGAAATTGTTCTACCCTATAAATTACAAAACAATTTGAGCCCCTGTATCAGTACAGGTTTTTGTAGTCAGACGTTTTTAATCTCAGAGCTGAAATGAGAAATTGTTCTACCCTATAAATTACAAAACAATTTTTTGTAGTCAGACGTTTTTAATCTCAGAGCTGAAATGAGAAATTGTTCTACCCTATAAATTACAAAACAATTTTTTGTAGTCAGACGTTTTTAATCTCAGAGCTGAAATGAGAAATTGTTCTACCCTATAAATTACAAAACAATTTGAGCCCCTGTATCAGTACAGGTTTTTGTAGTCAGACGTTTTTAATCTCAGAGCTGAAATGAGAAATTGTTCTACCCTATAAATTACAAAACAATTTGAGCCCCTGTATCAGTACAGGTTTTTGTAGTCAGACGTTTTTAATCTCAGAGCTGAAATGAGAAATTGTTCTACCCTATAAATTACAAAACAATTTTTTGTAGTCAGACGTTTTTAATCTCAGAGCTGAAATGAGAAATTGTTCTACCCTATAAATTACAAAACAATTTGAGCCCCTGTATCAGTACAGGTTTTTGTAGTCAGACGTTTTTAATCTCAGAGCTGAAATGAGAAATTGTTCTACCCTATAAATTACAAAACAATTTTTTGTAGTCAGACGTTTTTAATCTCAGAGCTGAAATGAGAAATTGTTCTACCCTATAAATTACAAAACAATTTTTTGTAGTCAGACGTTTTTAATCTCAGAGCTGAAATGAGAAATTGTTCTACCCTATAAATTACAAAACAATTTTTTGTAGTCAGACGTTTTTAATCTCAGAGCTGAAATGAGAAATTGTTCTACCCTATAAATTACAAAACAATTTTTTGTAGTCAGACGTTTTTAATCTCAGAGCTGAAATGAGAAATTGTTCTACCCTATAAATTACAAAACAATTTGAGCCCCTGTATCAGTACAGGTTTTTGTAGTCAGACGTTTTTAATCTCAGAGCTGAAATGAGAAATTGTTCTACCCTATAAATTACAAAACAATTTTTTGTAGTCAGACGTTTTTAATCTCAGAGCTGAAATGAGAAATTGTTCTACCCTATAAATTACAAAACAATTTTTTGTAGTCAGACGTTTTTAATCTCAGAGCTGAAATGAGAAATTGTTCTACCCTATAAATTACAAAACAATTTGAGCCCCTGTATCAGTACAGGTTTTTGTAGTCAGACGTTTTTAATCTCAGAGCTGAAATGAGAAATTGTTCTACCCTATAAATTACAAAACAATTTGAGCCCCTGTATCAGTACAGGTTTTTGTAGTCAGACGTTTTTAATCTCAGAGCTGAAATGAGAAATTGTTCTACCCTATAAATTACAAAACAATTTTTTGTAGTCAGACGTTTTTAATCTCAGAGCTGAAATGAGAAATTGTTCTACCCTATAAATTACAAAACAATTTTTTGTAGTCAGACGTTTTTAATCTCAGAGCTGAAATGAGAAATTGTTCTACCCTATAAATTACAAAACAATTTTTTGTAGTCAGACGTTTTTAATCTCAGAGCTGAAATGAGAAATTGTTCTACCCTATAAATTACAAAACAATTTTTTGTAGTCAGACGTTTTTAATCTCAGAGCTGAAATGAGAAATTGTTCTACCCTATAAATTACAAAACAATTTTTTGTAGTCAGACGTTTTTAATCTCAGAGCTGAAATGAGAAATTGTTCTACCCTATAAATTACAAAACAATTTTTTGTAGTCAGACGTTTTTAATCTCAGAGCTGAAATGAGAAATTGTTCTACCCTATAAATTACAAAACAATTTTTTGTAGTCAGACGTTTTTAATCTCAGAGCTGAAATGAGAAATTGTTCTACCCTATAAATTACAAAACAATTTTTTGTAGTCAGACGTTTTTAATCTCAGAGCTGAAATGAGAAATTGTTCTACCCTATAAATTACAAAACAATTTTTTGTAGTCAGACGTTTTTAATCTCAGAGCTGAAATGAGAAATTGTTCTACCCTATAAATTACAAAACAATTTGAGCCCCTGTATCAGTACAGGTTTTTGTAGTCAGACGTTTTTAATCTCAGAGCTGAAATGAGAAATTGTTCTACCCTATAAATTACAAAACAATTTTTTGTAGTCAGACGTTTTTAATCTCAGAGCTGAAATGAGAAATTGTTCTACCCTATAAATTACAAAACAATTTGAGCCCCTGTATCAGTACAGGTTTTTGTAGTCAGACGTTTTTAATCTCAGAGCTGAAATGAGAAATTGTTCTACCCTATAAATTACAAAACAATTTTTTGTAGTCAGACGTTTTTAATCTCAGAGCTGAAATGAGAAATTGTTCTACCCTATAAATTACAAAACAATTTTTTGTAGTCAGACGTTTTTAATCTCAGAGCTGAAATGAGAAATTGTTCTACCCTATAAATTACAAAACAATTTTTTGTAGTCAGACGTTTTTAATCTCAGAGCTGAAATGAGAAATTGTTCTACCCTATAAATTACAAAACAATTTTTTGTAGTCAGACGTTTTTAATCTCAGAGCTGAAATGAGAAATTGTTCTACCCTATAAATTACAAAACAATTTGAGCCCCTGTATCAGTACAGGTTTTTGTAGTCAGACGTTTTTAATCTCAGAGCTGAAATGAGAAATTGTTCTACCCTATAAATTACAAAACAATTTTTTGTAGTCAGACGTTTTTAATCTCAGAGCTGAAATGAGAAATTGTTCTACCCTATAAATTACAAAACAATTTTTTGTAGTCAGACGTTTTTAATCTCAGAGCTGAAATGAGAAATTGTTCTACCCTATAAATTACAAAACAATTTGAGCCCCTGTATCAGTACAGGTTTTTGTAGTCAGACGTTTTTAATCTCAGAGCTGAAATGAGAAATTGTTCTACCCTATAAATTACAAAACAATTTGAGCCCCTGTATCAGTACAGGTTTTTGTAGTCAGACGTTTTTAATCTCAGAGCTGAAATGAGAAATTGTTCTACCCTATAAATTACAAAACAATTTGAGCCCCTGTATCAGTACAGGTTTTTGTAGTCAGACGTTTTTAATCTCAGAGCTGAAATGAGAAATTGTTCTACCCTATAAATTACAAAACAATTTTTTGTAGTCAGACGTTTTTAATCTCAGAGCTGAAATGAGAAATTGTTCTACCCTATAAATTACAAAACAATTTTTTGTAGTCAGACGTTTTTAATCTCAGAGCTGAAATGAGAAATTGTTCTACCCTATAAATTACAAAACAATTTTTTGTAGTCAGACGTTTTTAATCTCAGAGCTGAAATGAGAAATTGTTCTACCCTATAAATTACAAAACAATTTTTTGTAGTCAGACGTTTTTAATCTCAGAGCTGAAATGAGAAATTGTTCTACCCTATAAATTACAAAACAATTTGAGCCCCTGTATCAGTACAGGTTTTTGTAGTCAGACGTTTTTAATCTCAGAGCTGAAATGAGAAATTGTTCTACCCTATAAATTACAAAACAATTTTTTGTAGTCAGACGTTTTTAATCTCAGAGCTGAAATGAGAAATTGTTCTACCCTATAAATTACAAAACAATTTTTTGTAGTCAGACGTTTTTAATCTCAGAGCTGAAATGAGAAATTGTTCTACCCTATAAATTACAAAACAATTTGAGCCCCTGTATCAGTACAGGTTTTTGTAGTCAGACGTTTTTAATCTCAGAGCTGAAATGAGAAATTGTTCTACCCTATAAATTACAAAACAATTTGAGCCCCTGTATCAGTACAGGTTTTTGTAGTCAGACGTTTTTAATCTCAGAGCTGAAATGAGAAATTGTTCTACCCTATAAATTACAAAACAATTTGAGCCCCTGTATCAGTACAGGTTTTTGTAGTCAGACGTTTTTAATCTCAGAGCTGAAATGAGAAATTGTTCTACCCTATAAATTACAAAACAATTTTTTGTAGTCAGACGTTTTTAATCTCAGAGCTGAAATGAGAAATTGTTCTACCCTATAAATTACAAAACAATTTGAGCCCCTGTATCAGTACAGGTTTTTGTAGTCAGACGTTTTTAATCTCAGAGCTGAAATGAGAAATTGTTCTACCCTATAAATTACAAAACAATTTGAGCCCCTGTATCAGTACAGGTTTTTGTAGTCAGACGTTTTTAATCTCAGAGCTGAAATGAGAAATTGTTCTACCCTATAAATTACAAAACAATTTGAGCCCCTGTATCAGTACAGGTTTTTGTAGTCAGACGTTTTTAATCTCAGAGCTGAAATGAGAAATTGTTCTACCCTATAAATTTCAAAACAATTTGAGCCCCTGTATCAGTACAGGTTTTTGTAGTCAGACGTTTTTAATCTCAGAGCTGAAATGAGAAATTGTTCTACCCTATAAATTACAAAACAATTTGAGCCCCTGTATCAGTACAGGTTTTTGTAGTCAGACGTTTTTAATCTCAGAGCTGAAATGAGAAATTGTTCTACCCTATAAATTACAAAACAATTTGAGCCCCTGTATCAGTACAGGTTTTTGTAGTCAGACGTTTTTAATCTCAGAGCTGAAATGAGAAATTGTTCTACCCTATAAATTACAAAACAATTTGAGCCCCTGTATCAGTACAGGTTTTTGTAGTCAGACGTTTTTAATCTCAGAGCTGAAATGAGAAATTGTTCTACCCTATAAATTACAAAACAATTTGAGCCCCTGTATCAGTACAGGTTTTTGTAGTCAGACGTTTTTAATCTCAGAGCTGAAATGAGAAATTGTTCTACCCTATAAATTACAAAACAATTTGAGCCCCTGTATCAGTACAGGTTTTTGTAGTCAGACGTTTTTAATCTCAGAGCTGAAATGAGAAATTGTTCTACCCTATAAATTACAAAACAATTTGAGCCCCTGTATCAGTACAGGTTTTTGTAGTCAGACGTTTTTAATCTCAGAGCTGAAATGAGAAATTGTTCTACCCTATAAATTACAAAACAATTTGAGCCCCTGTATCAGTACAGGTTTTTGTAGTCAGACGTTTTTAATCTCAGAGCTGAAATGAGAAATTGTTCTACCCTATAAATTACAAAACAATTTGAGCCCCTGTATCAGTACAGGTTTTTGTAGTCAGACGTTTTTAATCTCAGAGCTGAAATGAGAAATTGTTCTACCCTATAAATTACAAAACAATTTGAGCCCCTGTATCAGTACAGGTTTTTGTAGTCAGACGTTTTTAATCTCAGAGCTGAAATGAGAAATTGTTCTACCCTATAAATTACAAAACAATTTGAGCCCCTGTATCAGTACAGGTTTTTGGACTGGTTTAACAAATTACAAAAAGACAAGTTGATTTTACAGAAAAGTCCGTCCTTGTTTATACAACAGGATATAATGTTGAAGGTCTTTTATCAAAATTTAAATCGACCCTTTTGGAAACATTTTTTTTTAAATGATGGGTTAATCAGATCATCTTAAGGAGATTAGGTTGTTTGAAAAATCTTGTTTGGGATTTTTATTGGCACAGATAAATTCAGGGTTAAACTCTTTGTTATAAGACAAGATTCTAATTTGTTTATGTTTGTTAAAATGTTGTAATAGGAAATGTTTACTTTCTATAAGATGCACACACACACACACACACACACACACACACATATATATTGCTATAGAATTCTTTGAAATTGAAGGTTTAAAAGGAAACAAAGCTAATTTATGTTCATTGTTGTTCCCACTTAGCAACATAATGCAGGTAAGCAAAATAAAGTTAGAATTTTTATTTTGTACATTGAAATGACGTTACATGCCAATTTATAGGAATGTAATTAAACTTGTTTCGTGTGATACATTTTGTGCTTTTGTACATGATCATCTTTTCTGGCTTAGATGTTTTGGAGAGTCTTGAAAGTGAAACATCTTTACATTTAGAAAATGCATGTTTTATAATCTGAAATGTTTTTTAATTCCATTTAGTAATGGTCCTATGTGAACCTTGAAAAATTCATTTCATCGTGGAAATGACTTGGAAATTTATATTTAGAAAAGCATTAAGCCATTGGGTACACATATTTTTTTTATGCAATCACAAGTCTGGCTTTAACAAGAAGGTTTATATCTTTTCTTAGTTGGGAGTGTATTCTGAATAAATATTATTTACATGTTAGATGAGGACTGGATAAAACTGTTGGCTATTTCATGAATGAAGAAACCTGATTAGAGTAAATGTTCAACATTAGTAAATATTTTGTACTTTTACTTCATTCCATATATGTCAGAGTGCAAAAACTTTTGTACATTTTCGTTTTTCATCGGAGTAATAAATTTGCAAGTCTAGTATGTTGTCTTTTCAAAGTCCATTACTTGAAACTAATTGAAAAAATATCCCTTCTAAGTTTAATTATATTCAGTTTTGTTATTTTGTATATTTTATTCTAGTTTTGCTTGAGAAACTACATTAATTAGGGCTGCTGAAGTTGTTTCAGGTTTTGTTGATAAGGCATGTTGTCTGTTTTTATAAAACATTTCAATTCATCAGTAAAAATGTTTATCAATTCACTTATCAATTTGCTAATCATGTACAATATTAAACTGCTTATTTAAGATGCATAGAGTCACTGAAGCAGTTAGTGAATCTCATTTAGCCATAACTCTTGTATGGCTCTGTTAGAACTCTGCTAGGTAAAGGAGTCTCTAAAAAATACTTTAAAAATATTAGGTTTCCTTGTAATACTAGACAGACTTTTTGCCAAAATAAAATAAAAGTTATTTTATTGGCTGATGAGAAGAGCTGATGTAATATCTTGATGAGATGTCATTTCACTTAAATATGAAAGTTTCATTTGCTGACCAAGATGTGATGTTGCATAATACTCTTTTACACTGTAAAACAATATTTTGACTTGTAGTATTGCAGAAAATATGTCCAGATATATTTAGAGCTGATGTTTTTGAAGCTCAATACTCGAAAATTTGGCTGAAATATTCTTAACTTGATGAACATTTTACAAAAAGCTAATACAACAGAGCTCTCACAAGTGAAACATGGTTCAACATGACTTTGAATTTAAGTATAGGACATTAAAATTGTATACCTCAATTCAGATCTGCATGGAATTTCATCTAGGACATACATAATCTATGTCTCTGATAAGATAGATCAAAGTTGATTTCAATCATACCGTTACATGATACTATACAGGCTTAGTTGAAGGAGGTAGGTCAGTATTCAGTCTGTTTTTGTTTTATGTGCTGCATCCATCAAATGCAAAACTCTGTAAAGTGTTTTTGATATTGAGGAGGATTAATTCAATCTGGAACACAGTTTAGATTGAGTTGATTGCTAACAAACTTGCATAATCATACAATGTAACATATGTAAATATATTTTCATTCAAAGATAGGGTTGTATATTTTTGGAGTCAGATTTTAAACGATTTTAGATGTATGTGTATGTCTTAAGGTATTTTGAATGTAATAGTGGTATATATTAAATGACAAATGTTTCATGTTTATTTCTTGCATCTTGTACTGAACAGTAAAAATAAAAACAGGTGTAACAAATATTCTGTCTCGTGACTTTTACATTTAAGCATGTTTGGTACTTGTGGAAGGCAATTAGAGCTAGTTACTGTGTTATAAAATGTACAAAAGCAAATTCTAAATCGAGTCTATGAATGACAATCAGATTTTAAATTACTTTCCTCTTAACCATATGTTACATATTGGAACAGCCCTCATTGCAGGAATTACTTTTTAACCACGTTGATAATGCATGCCATGTTTTTACCCTTTTTCGTGTCAAAATTTAGTCCAATTTGATAAACAAGAAACTATGAGGATTTTTTTTTATATATAAAGAGACTGTGTGTGTGAGAGACCATTTATGTTTTGCGTTTTTAACTTAGCTTTAACAATTTGACTCATATTGCTACAATGTCTGCAGTGTTGCCATATATAGTGACGCATATCACTGGATATAGACATAGAATCATGTTCCAACCAATCGCATTATCCTGATACCAGGCTGATTTCCTAAATCTTTGCCAGAATATAAATGTCATAATTTCATTAAAGAATCTCCCTATTAATATTACATAGGTTGATATTGAATTTATTACTTACCCTTTTAATCTTTTATGGTTGATCTAACATTTAGTATGGATGTTGAGTCTGTACTTTCATATCAAAAAACCTTGATTGGAATTAGATGTTTTCTCTATCATCCGCATGGTGATATTTTTAGGCTAAATTAATCATTTTTAACCCCTAATTTATTCTGAATTTCATTTGCAATGTGATTCTCAAAATATTTAGAAAGTGGAGGGGGGGGGGGCTATTAAACAAAGCTGCATTTGTGTTTTGATCTGAATTGAGGGAATGACCTCATTTTATATGGCTAATGAATACTTCATGGTCTGACAGCCTAGCCAGTTCTACATCAAATACATTACCTGATCATGTTAAATTAAGATAATTTTCTCAGCTACCTCTAAATCCTGCCCTCAAGAAAAGACAATATAATTACTCAGTATAAACAGGAACGACCTTGTCCTTCTTGATATTTATCCATCCAGATATGGGACTCTCAGACTTGCTAACTTAGTGTCTTTATCCCATACAATGAAAGTCGAGCTTGTGTGTTGGAGAAAACATCAAACAAGACATTGTTAAGACAAGGCAGTCATCAAACAAGACATTGTTAAGACAAGGCAGTCATCAAACAAGACATTGTTAAGACAAGGCAGTCATCAAACAAGACATTGTTAAGACAAGGCAGTCATCAAACAAGACATTGTTAAGATAAGGCAATCATCAAACAAGACATTGTTAAGACAAGGCAGTCATCAAACAAGACAAGGCAGTCATCAAACAAGACATTGTTAAGACAAGGCAGTCATCAAACAAGACATTGTTAAGATAAGGCAGTCATCAAACAAGACTGTTAACAGTTAAGACAAGGCAGTCATCAAACAAGACTGTTAAGACAAGGCAGTCATCAAACAAGTCTGTTAAGATAAGGCAGTCATCAAACAAGACATTGTTAAGACAAGGTAGTCATCAAACAAGACAATGTTAAGACAAGGAAGTCATCAAACAAGACAATGAAGCTGGACTTTCAATAACATGTTAGGCCAATTCACATACTAGTCCTAGACATTCTCCACACAGAAGGCAGCATTCCAGGAGGACACACTAAAAATCATTAGGTACGTATGGGAACTACGTGAATAATTCGCAATTGAGGGTTGGTAACTAATCAATGTAAAGAAGTCGGACTTTATCCCTTCTCAGCATTATTTCCACCTAGATATGGAATAATTAAGACGTATTAAGTCTTTGTCCCAAACACAGCAAAATTAAAGCTTGCGCGTTAGAGAAAGCATTCCAACAAGATATTGTTTAGACCAGGAAGTTTCTTCTTCAGCGTACTCGTTGTGGTGTGGATCTGTTACAAGGTCAGTTGACTACTGGACCCATGATGGTCAGCTGCATGATGGTTTCTTAACAGAAGGCTCTTAATATCAAGCTCCTGGAAATGAAAGCCATTCTCAGTGGAGACCTCTGATTTCAGACAGTTTGCTTACGGTAGCAATGTGAGGAGAAGGGGGACAATCGAGACCTTTGTCTCAAAGTAGAGGAATACCTTCATAGGTACTCCCAATATTGAGTAATATTCAAGTTCGTAACATTCCTTTACAGCCCAGTCTCATAGCTAACTCATTACTGAGGGTGGACAAATGATTCATAAAACATTGTCCCTCCAAGAATTTTCTATCAGGTCTGTGCCCTTTAGGGCAATCCAATGCTTGCCCTTTCATTTTCATTTTCCATGACCCCAGAAGCATGGGCTGCATATGCTACTGTATTCAGCAGCGAGGTAATGTGGGCATACACTTTCCCTCCACCAATGTTGATTGCGAAAATCAATTAAACCCCCTGGATCAATAATCTTCTCAACTAGATTCCCAGATGAGTTATAACAACCTATACTCGGCACAAGCAATCAAGAACGCCACTAATCCATCCATGTCAAAAGATACGCCTCCTTCACTAATGTTTCATTTCAGGGGTGTCCTAATTGACAATGAGTTTGGAGCTTCGAGAGAATATCAACAGAAGAAGATCTTCCACTTTGACGACAGACAAGGGGAAATGATGTGATCTCAATGACTGGTATTATTTGAATGAAGTCACACTACTATCAGTACCCACTCCCCGATAGCAAGCTTGTTTATCTTTCTCTTTGGAGCTACAAAGTTAGCCTGTTTCACGCTCAAGAGATACTGTTCCATGATGACAGAGATAGGTCTGACATCGTGGAAGAAATGGTTTTAGTTGTAGCAAGGCAATCTCCAGCGTATGTCCCAGTTATGACATGTCCAAGCCACGATCATTTACATAGAAATACATTGACATGACCAAACTCGTATACATGTAGTTCCATTCTAACAGTTCAGCCATTATAATGACACAACCTTGTTCCTTCCTAAGAACAACTGTATCAGCTCTAAAGACTATTCCTGACACTGAAGTAATGAATGCAACACATAATTCCACAAGCGCCAGCTGCTTGGCTACAACTATTATTAAATCAATATATTCTGAACTCTTACATGATTAGGTACACGAATGAAGAATTCACCGCATGAAATAGAAACAATGGACATCAGCATGAACTTAATATAGTGTCTCATCGAGAGACTGGTACACCCAATGTTCCTTCTTTATGCTCTATCTAAATAGCATATTCTCTCGTAGGAAAAACTACTCTCATTTGGGTTAGTGGAAGCTACACAGACAGCAATCGTTCCATTAATAAATGCATAACCTTAGACACAGAGATGTATTTGTCACTTTTTCTGGATGTGAAACGTCTGATGGTGAGACAATAATCAAGTGACGAAACGTGAATTACGTCTCCCTGAATTTTGATTCTAACCATGTATCACTGATCCAAGACTATCTGTTGTTCAAGATCTGGAAACAGGATGTCTTTTTTATATAAATTGAATTGAGTTGGACTAATTTTGATAAGATCCAGAGAACATTCATGATATTAATTTACTAACTAATCTTTTAGTTATGTATCATGAAGTTGTGTGTGTGTATATATATATATATATATATATATATATATATATATATATATATATATATATATATATATATATATATATATATATATATATATTCACTTCTACTTTCAACACTGAGGCAGGCAAGTGCTTCTGTTTGGCAAATTTGTCACTAGTGAACTGTTGATAAAGAGATTGTTTCTTTCGCATATACAGGAAATAAATCCAACCCCAATTTTAATTTTACGTTTTTAATTATTTGGATTTATTTGTGTTATACTGTATAATTTAAAAAATGTTTCAATCCATTTTGTGAGTATTTTTTTTTTACTTTTATTTATACCCCGTCATATTCTGTTTTTGTAATGTCATAGTATTTGCATCGATGTCACCATTTTACCTGACCTCTACTGTAGCAGTGGATAGCTACTCTTCTGCTTCGTGACCTTTATTGTTTGCATATGCAAATGAAAAAGAGAATGTGTATACAATGTTACATCCGAGCCACAAATCAGCCATTTATGCTTCTGAGGATATAATGAAAAAGCAAAACTAACATTGTCTGCAACATTTGCTTCAAAGGGAGTAAGATGCAAGTACCTTTGAACAAGTTATATCACATTTTTAATACATTCTTTATCAAGCATACACGTTGTTCTAAAAATGAAATTGAAAAAATCCCTTTCGCACGTTTTAGACAAAGAATGTGGAGTTTGTTTTCACTTTTAATAGTTTGATATGCCTTTGACTTGACAGGTAACAGGCAGTCCATTTATTGGTGTTATTGGTCATGGACCAGAGGAGCTGTTGTCCATCATTCATCGTCTAGCAAAAGCTTGCAATCACTACTCCTCGACTACTTTGAAGATTGTCATGACACCTACACATCTCAATGTTTTGTTGGTCATAAATGAAATCGTGCCTATCTGACATCCAATAATAAAAACGTTATTTCGCCTTATACGATATAGGAGAACACTGGTTAGAAATATGCTGATAAAATCTTCAAAGCAAGAACGCTTCTTTGAATTATAATGAAAACATTTCTAAAGCAAGCAGTTATTCTTAGCTTGAAAATGACGGTGATGCTGCTGCTGATGATGGAGGTATTGGCAAACGAAATGACGCGAGAGTAGGCGATTGGTCAACAGAATGTTCTCTTGAACAGCTCGCGTGAGAAAGGTATACCGTGTCAAGTGATGAAGAGACTAACACGATAGATATATGTATTATTGAAAACAGTGACTCCAGTCGTGTAGGGTGGTTAATTATACCAACACAACTCGAAATGTAAATGTGAAATTGTATTATCAAACCAACTTAATTTTTGTCTTGCATGACTATTTGGACATTTTCCAACTTTAAGTTTTAAAATGTCTATGAAGCATCATGGGAGCCAGAATACCCGGCTATTGAGTCATACACTCCCACCCGACATATATTCCTAGTTTTCTTAACGACCTCTATTGTTACCGGTTAGACCACACACACACACACATTCATCCGTTCATTGACGGATGTTCCTAATTTTCTTTGTAACGTGCTCGCTCCTGTGTTCCAGCAGGGCGAAAATGCTTTTTACACATTATTCTCCCATTTTATTCGTGGACAAACCTTCGACCTCCAGCTATGATAAGTTTTCGACCTGGAGTGTGTCCCTCCAATGGATTTTTCTTTTAAAAAAAAAGTATTTGCTTAAAGGTATACAAAAATACAAAAATAGCGAGCAACATAAAACACTGTTTATGTTCTGTTTGTTTGTGGTGCAGTTCTATACAAATGCGCCTTGGACCCCAATATTTTACACCACCATATGAAACATTTTGCCAAATTTTAAATTAGAAATTAAAAGTACGAGAAAGAAGAAATGATAGTGATAATTGAAAGGTATTATTATTCTTATGTACAGGAGGATAAGAAGTGTAGATATTGCCCATATGTTTTTGTACTGATTGTCCATATGCCAATTTACCTCGATTAGAACCACTTTGTATAGACCCATGCAATCGACGCCGATTACATCTCGTATCTCATGAAGCCATGTCCCCGGATTAGAATGTTTTGTTCCTTTCGTACTGTTAGTAGTTAAAGGACATTAGTTCTAGGAGAGGAGTCTCCTCTGCATAGAATTATACTACTCTATATACTTTCTATAAATGACATAGCTGAATTATTTCTAGATATAAACATATTGCAGGATCAGCATGTGTAGAAAGAAATATCAATATAATATATGCCTCCTTATCATCTAAAAGAATATATATATATATATATATATATATATATATATATATATATATATATATATATATATATATATGTGTGTGTGTGTGTGTGTGTGTGTGTGTTTGTGTGCAATAAACTGACAGACGAACAGTACACCACTAGTAGCTAACTAGCCTGAGTACTTTCGACTCTTAATGAGTTTTTTTTAAAGGCAAATACAAAACGTAGACAAGACAATCAGATAAAACACAAATATCGTTCTGTTTGCAAAACTTTACATGGCTGTTTCTACAGGAATTAAACCATTAAATTTATTATGTTTCAAATATTTTATTTCAACTTGTTGCGAAGGCTGGAAATGATTTTTAATGACCTAGAAACTAATGAGCCATAACGACATCTGCTGTTTTATGTAAATTTATGTAAGCGCAAATCATAGCCTGAATATGTATTTCTCATAATAATAATAATTATTGGCTATAAAGCAAATTTAAGGAATTATTTAAAGAAAATGTGTCGGCTGCAAAATATAATTTAATTTATATATCGGCGTAAATACATGTAAGTTTCATAGAAAACATCAAGCAAACTATTATATTATCACAGTACCATGTATTCAGTCTTAACCCTGTGTTCAGTGGTGTTAACGTTACCACAGTTAACCATATTTGTAAAATAAAATCAATGACTTTTTGTTATATGATCGTCCTTCAGTTTATCCAGGTATAATAAAATTGTATCATTAAATTTTCCTACTTGCAATATTTTCCTTTTCATTGTTTCTCTTTCTATTTTATTATATTCACAATAATAATAATAATAATTTCATCCATGATTTCACATCAGAAATGCACCTCTCTACTTCTTGACTGGTAGCATCAACTTCAGTTGGGTGGCTAGACTTGTATATTTGGGTGTCTTCAGCATACAGTTGGCGAGACACTGGGTGATGATCTATGACACAAGAGAGCGGCTAAGTGTATATAATGAAGAAAACATGTCCAAAAACAGACCCCTGTGGAACACCACAACATATATCAACTGTGCGGGAGTGTATTCCATTTACAGATACAATTTGTGTCATGTTGACTAAGTAGGACTTGAACCACAGTAAGGCTGTATTGTGAATGCCAAATGCATGCTGGAGACGGTGAAGTAATATATCATGGTCTTTTGTGTAAAATGCTGCAGACATATCAAGGAGGGTGCGGACTGTAATAATTCCGCTATCCCACGCAGACAGAATGTCATTAACTACTTTCAGAAGAGTAGTTTCAGTACTGTGGCAAGGGCGATATGCAGACTGTACATTGCTAAAAAGACTGTTCAAATGAGATACCAGTTGGGTTAGAGCAACTTTTTCTAAGACTTTTTATATGAACGGGAGATCAGACACTGGGTGATAGCTCATTAAATCGTTATGGTTGAGTGTTGGTTTCTTCAGCAGAGGCTTTACATTAGCAGTTTTTGAAAAATGATGGGATTTCCCCCGATGAGAGAGAGGTATTAATTACATCAGTTAGTGAAGGCAATATTGAGTCAAAGCACTCAAGCAACAGTGATTTTGGAATCGGATCAAGTTCACAAGACTTTGGTGCACTCTTCATCACGATTGTCTGTACTAAATTCATAGAGACAGGTTCAAATGCTCCTAATGGTTAAAGCTGAAATTCTGTATCGTAGCTGTATGGTGGCGACGAGTCAATTGAAAGTGTGTTGTCAAGCAAATCTCTAATGGTTTGTACTTTGTTACGGAAAAAAGTTGCAAATAGGTCCGGAAGGTCTACTGGAGAGAAGGTAGTTGGAAGTGGTGTACATTTGTTCCTTGGCATTAGTTTGTTAGTTATATCGAAGAGCTCTTTGCAGCTGAAACTCTCCGTGATCTTAGTACTGTAGTGGGATAATTTTGCTAAATGGACTTTGTTTGTGACGTTCTTCTTAGCGGCTTCATAGATTTGTTTAAGAATAGTGAGTCTGGTGGAAAGCCAGAGCCGATCTGCTTTATGTCGGTCTCTTTTAGCAGTGCGAAGCTGGTCACTTACACTACTATACTATGGAGAACACTTTTGAATTGATATTCTGCACTTGGTGGCAGGGGCATGTTTTTCTAGCAATGAACGCAGACAGTTATCGAGTTGTTCTGCTGTAGGAGGTAAGCAAGTTGTTAGGTTTGCTTGAATGTCGTGCATTAGTTTGGTTCTATTTATCATACGGAGGTTTCTCTTAGTAGCAAATACAGATTTGGGGTTTAGGGACTGATACATCGAGATGGCATATAATGCAGATGTGATCTGATGCAAGTTCGTGGGATACATGGGTGGATCGAAGAATATTATCGTCAGGTCTATGAAGAATCCAGTCTAAAATGTGACCGTGTTGATGGGTGGGTTGGTTAACTAAATAGTTAAGGTTGAAAAAATTAATGGAATCTTCATGTGTATGAGTTTCCAGGACAAAGTGAAAGTTGAAATATCCAAGATTAATCAGGTTGTCACCTTTCAAATTTCCATTTTACATGAGATTCAGAAATTGCTCCAAAAAGAGAGATTCAGTCAGCCTGTTTTTCTACTAGAAGGAGGGCGGTAGAGGCAGAAAAAACGGACTTGTTCCAGTGTAATTGTTGTTTGGACTAGCTTAAATGATGTGTGGCAGAAATTAAAGGTTATGTTGTATTTAAGACATTTTATCATGGAATTCTTTGTGATGATATCAATTCGAACTCCGCGAGAGTGGCGGGGGAACAACTTGATGGTGTTACCGGTGGGTGTTAGATCCGCGCACTTGGCCTCATCGTCTGATGTTTTAGCCATGTTTCTGTCAGGAAGAAGACGCCGATATTCTGAACGTTGATAAAATTAACTATTTTTGTGCACTTTTCTTGTGGTCCTATTTACTGGGCGTTGAATCATGCAGTACGCAATGGTATCTCTGGGTTATCTAAATTAACGGCCAAATATTTAAATTGTTTAGCTGGAGCGGACGAAAGAGAGATAACTGGAATTCTTCTGCATTTTCTACGCCGGGCAGCTTTGAACAACGTTTCTTTTTCACTTCCGTTTACATTACGTAATGATGAATGTAGGTCCAGTTCGTTTAGTATTGATCACCATGTAGTATGAAGAGCCAAGGAGTGGTCATTTAAAGCAATTAATGAGGGTCATCATAGCATAAACTGTTGACTTGAGATCACGTGATGTCGGTATATTCAAGAACAAAAAAAAAACATTGGAGCAAGACATCCGAGAAAATTTCTAGTTATTCTCATTTCCAAAACAAGGAGATGAAGAAACACATACGAACTGAACAGCCAATGCATGATGAAATACAATAATGTAGACGAATATAGACAAGCACATATATCATGAGCACAAAAACGGAAGAGCTGCTTTAAGCCGGTTAAGCGATATCGACCATCCGTATAAAATTACATGCACTTTAGTAAAGCTATCTCGCTTACATAAGGAAGATTTTGGTTGCATTCATATTATCTTACGATGCGTGGCTACCTCACCCATTAGTCATACGCCGTGAAGGTATTTAAAAGCGTATTTTGCCTTTTAGTAGAAATGTCTTATTGACCAAACTTTACATGCCGCTTTCCATTGATTAGAGAGCTTGTTTGTACCGGTAGTATTGATATTGAACCACAATACTCCATGCTGCTTTCCAATCCGTTTCTCAGGTTCCTTTCCTATACTTTAAGATGAGTTATACTAGTGAATTCTTATTCAATCAATTTTTCGAAGTTTTTCATTTAGGGAATTCAATTAATTTTCTTAAGCAGTTATTTCTTAGATAATGTAGCAGCAGAGAGGGTGAATCCGACAACTTTTACAAGGCGTCAATTCAGCAACCAAGGCTTCCTCGTAAATGCTTAATAGAAGCCTCCATTCGGCAAAACAGAATGACGCCAAGTTATTGTCACCATGTGTTGCTGCATCACGGAAAATCGAAGATTTTCAACAACGTTGCTAGGATTTTACAACGACGCCAATGTTGTCACCCCCATTGCTGCTACGGGTTAACAAAATTATCCATAGATACGATCTAATCCGACGCGATATCGTGTCAGAGGATCGTGTATATTTATTGTTACAAATCCATGTGTGGTAGCTCGGGCACCACTAAAGAAATTTTGAAATCGATTATAATCCATATCGGAACACCACTTTTGCCAAATATTTCGTAACGTATGAATATCAACTCCGTTAAATACACATAACAAATTACAATTATCTCTGATCACCTTCGGGATCTGTGTGTAGCGTTGAGTGACATATATCACGTCAGAGGTTTTGTGACGCCCTCGGGAAAATATTCTAGCTGGATTCTTTTGTTTGTCTAACATTACATCATCGTACACAACGAGATTGTTAACACATACATCCAAGTCTTCCACGGATGGCGCTTCGTCAATATCTGTGATAAACTCAATAACGTTTCCGCCGTAAGCTTCTGAAACAGTTTCATTATAATCTTTTAACACTTGATAACAGTGCTGATCATCCACACTCGATGCAACTAAATATAATTTGTCCCAGGTCATATATTTCATTATCATTGTGAGCAACAATTGAGTTTTACCACTCCCAGATGGTCCGATAATAATCATTCTGATAGAGTTTGGTAACAACGCGTGATGTTTTACTTGTTATTTTTTATTAGCGCTGAGAAATCAATCACTTCCATTAGATATAACATACAATATATTATGGATCTATACTGTGTGAAATGTAGGAAGTGTACACTAACTATTGACCCAACGACTGTTACCACAAAAAATAACAGAGAAACGGTCACCGGCAAGTGTGAAATATGCAGTACAAAAAATATCGATTTGAAGAAAAAAAAGCGGTGGTGATATCGCCGCCAAGTTAGCTAAACTCCCAGGGTTACAATGGAGGAAGTATCCAGGTGAAAAACATCTTCCAGGATATAGTTATTGTGGACCGGGAACACGATTAGATATTAGACTTGATAATCAGAATAATCCTAACCCGGGAGAAAATCCGATAAATGCTATCGATGAAGCATGTCGGATACATGATATAGCTTACCGGAGCGGTGATTTACAACAACGTCATCTCGCAGATGTGAAATTGATTCATGCGTTGAATTCTATCACTGGAAACTCTAGTGTTTCATTCAAAGAAAAATTGGATTCATGATTAATAAAATCGGCGATGAAAGGTAAATTGATGTTAGGTGCTGGTAATTAATAACAACATGGAATCTATTTATTATTCTCCAAAAGGATACTGGAGGGGTAAAGCAGCAATCGGTAAACTCGCTAGCGCCGCGAAGGTGAAAATTACCACTGCAGCAGATTGGTTATCTAAACAGGCGATATGGCAAATTTATCTCCCGCCGCTTAAACAAATTAACTACTCGCACGCATTTTGACGTGACTGTTCCTAATGAAGTTCATCAGGCTGATATATTATTTCTGCCACATGATGGTGGTTACAAATACCGCTATAAACAAAATCATCAACTGAAGTTGCTTCTGCGTTTGAAAGGATTTATCGAAGGGGACCTCTGCACTGGCCAAATCTATTACAAGTTGATCCTGGCAAGGAATTTCAGGGTGCGGTTCTATCAAAATGAAACATCATAATGTCACCATCAGACGAGGACATACTGCACTATATCGCGATCAGGCAATTGTTGAACGATTTAATCGGACACTTGCTGAGCAGTTATTTGGATATCAATACGCGAAAGAATTTATTCAACATAAACGATCCCGTGAATGGGTCAAGAGATTACCAGCTGTGATTACCGCTCTCAATAATGAGATTACTCGAACAATCAACATGAAAACTAACAACGTGATTAAGAAAAAGTCTATACCTAGAACCCCACAAAAAGATTTTTTCAAAACAACCAATACTCGGCAATGTCACTGTTAGGTATTTATATGAACCAGGAGAGCTCGAAGGTGGTAAAAAAAAGAGCTACTGATCCTATTTGGAGTACATAAAATATCTAGTATAACACGATCTACGGGTAGACCAGCAATCTATAGATTGGATTCAACTGCTCCTCAGCGAGGATTTACTCGACAACAATTGCAAGTGATACCCGAGGATACTCAATTACCACCGCGTGGTCTTAACTAGCACCTCTGCGTCTGTTGCACTCAAGACAAGTCAGCATCACATTATCTCTGGTATGACCAATACTGCTATTCTTTCTACAGTCTACAGTAAATTGGCGAGGATCTCTATCCAACCAACTCCAACGCATTATACAATTGCAACTCGCGCAGTGATTATTCTGTTGTTGTTTCAACGTGGTTATTAATTCAGCATCAATATCAAATTCTCGTTTATTTTTTTTTATCCTGCTGTTTATAACCAGAGAGTTTTTTCTGATTATATCCTTGACATTGTCAGCGCTGATAATATCACTTATTGTAGTGTCATTGTCATCTCCTGACTCTGTCAGGACAATTCTTCGAAGTTGATTTATTCTCCTCACTCTGGACACTGCGAGATAAACTAAATTAGACCACTCGATGCGATTATCTACTATCCAAACAATTGTGTCTGTGATAGTTAATCCCTGTGAAGAGTGTATCGTCGCTGCGTAGCCTAACGTCCACGGAGATTTATCAGCACGCAATGCATCTTCGACGACGCTGATATCAACCAGCACAATATCATTTAATACGAGAATCTGCTTCTCACGCTGTCCAGGAATATCAACTTCGATATTCTGCTTTCGTGTATCCGAAGGTCTATAACAGAGTGGTACTGGAAGTGTTGCAAATTTTTCTTTATGCAATTCAAATAATTTCATCTGAAGTGTGTCTCTGACTATCTTTCTACTTGCTACTATCAAATCGTTTGGTCTCCATGTTTCCCAAAAATCATTCATGGGAGTTTCTGAAATTATTTCACGAGCTATTTCACATTGGATTCTATCCGGTTGTAATCTGATTATTTGTTTGAACTCGCGTAATTGTTCATCAAGTGATCTATGATCAGTATTAATCTCTTATTAATAGTCTACGTGTTTCTTTAGCCAATCATGTGGGGATAAACCAACAAATGGTGGTGGTTGACCATGATCGCCGCACATAATAATTTTTGTTGTTTTCGTTGATAACCATTCAAGGAATATTTGTAATATTTTCAACGATACCGTGCATATTTCATCCCATATAATGACATCAGGGATTAATCTCACCCATTCGATCAGGAGTCTATGAGTCACCTTTCCATCGAAAGAAGCTGTGGTATGTACAAGAATGTACCCCACGCTGTATCATCTCTCTTGCAAGTCTATGAGTTGGTGTTATTACAATCATATTTGATTTACCTTGAAATAATTCAATCACACGAGTTGTCTTTCCTGACCCACCACAACCATTTAAGTAAATAGTTTTCCATCTGCATACAGGATCAGATATCGGTGGTGCATTAGAAAATTCTGATAATTGGTTGCTTTTCAAATATTTATCGTCCATCGTAACATCAGCTGATTGACAATATTCGTGTAGCGTCTCCTTTTTAAATCTCTAACACCCCCATTTTTCCTCCGGATCTGTAAATGCAGCCACTGCTGATCTGTATTTGTTGTGTATATACATCGAATCAGTTGCTTCTCTAACCGCGGTATTAGGAAATCTATTTATCATCGAAAATAGATTAATAGCAGAATAACTAAGCATAGATGATCTTAAATGTGTATATTGGGAACTATATCCATCACAGTAGGTAACAATTGTACCCAACTTAGTCCCAATGGATAGGAAAGCGTCTTTACTATTTACAAGTTTTCCATGTTTCGTTAAATCTGCTACAATAAAATCATATTCAGCGCTGTCTATGATCAACCGCGAAGAATATTTTGCATTGTCATATCTTCCACCTTGAGTAAATTTATCGATTATCCTGCGTCCAAAATCTTTTGCTTGTCCGTTTTCAATTTCAAATAACTGCCCTGACCAATCCATGATTTCTTGTTCATTAGAATCAGGAAATTGTTTTTGTTGTTCGCTAATTATACTATCTAGATCGGGTTGTGGTAGCCAAACTTCTTTCTGAGCTCGATAACATATAATTGCTTCACTGATAATCAACGATATCAGCATACCACAATCAATCATATATCTCAATAACACAATTGGCATCCAGTGTTTTTCGGACATATGTCTACCAAGCCAAACATAGCTACATGGATGTAACCCTGTAGCTAATTCAAATGATACCACACGAGCAAATCCAGTTAAATCAAAATCAGGCAATGGACCATTAACTGCAACACGAATCATTTCATGTGTGGGGTGTCCAAATCGTTTAAAATATTTAGCACATTCTCTATATCCAAGAAAACTCCCAGGATAACACGCAGATATATCAATTGAAATCATACCCTCGCGGGAATATTTTGTATTCCACAGTCCTCCATGACCATAATCAACACAGCTTGATTTAACATCTGCGAGAAAATCACTTCGTGTTGGACACCATGAGTTTTTTTCTTTTGAGAAGTGAACTATCACTGATGCAATTGTGAAGCTGTTCGTTAATAGTTTTTCATTGTTGAAACTCTTCGAGTTTTCAGATGAATATTTTATTAGCGATTTTTCTCATTCGTGAGTGTAGCGATTCAGTGCGATATAATTCTCCATTAGGTCTTACAAATTGATCAAATCCTAATTCTGAATCTTCAGTACTATGAATTAACCATACTGATACGCTTTTTGTAGGAAAACGAATCAAACACGTAGTGTTTATAAACAGTTGTATTTGTTGGTTTTTTGTATTTTTTTCAAGTATTCGGTCTTACTTCAGCGTTGTCAATGATCATAAAATTCGGTTTGAATTTATACAGTAAAGTCTTACCAATGCGCAATTATTGTGTAAGAGTCAATAAGAAAGTGACTTACCTGTGTATTCAATCCATGGCTATTGTTATTGGGGGGGGGGCAGAGGGATTAATGGTTAGCGGTTAGCTGTGCACAGTCTTTTATAGTCCACGCGGAGTGAATAATACAAAAAACCCAATGATTCATTGATTGGTATGTGCATTGATATTACAAAACCACCCTATGATTCATTGATGTAAAAACCCCAATGATTCATTGATGTAAAAAAACTATGATTCATTGATGTAAAAACCCACTCTGCGTGGACTATAAAAGAGTGAACGTACTGTCGTATACGCCATTCGATGTATATGGGTTCCAAATGGAGTTTTAATTGTAATACCCAGAAACTTACCATAATAAACGGAGGTATGTGGCATTGTGCTGTCTTTAATTAAGTATATATATATATCCTTAGTTAAGTATATATGTATTGTACTGTCTAAAAAACGGGTCAAAATTGACTCCCAAGTTTTTGACTTTTTGTATTAGAAATATATAATTATATATAAAACGAATCATGAAAATATTACTCAGATTATAAATGAAATATCAAAATTGAAAAATCAGGGAATTAAATTATCAGAAAGGTTAAACTGTGACCAGATTCTTTCCGATTATGAAGATATACAAGATAATATGCAACAAAATAGATACACATTGCCTAAGTCATATTCATTTATTAAACGCTTCCAACAGGCGATTTATAATTCGTTCAAAGAAAATGACGTAGACAAGTTTGTCCCGTTATTTACTATTGTGGAAAAAAATTAGAAGAGATTTGGGACATCAATATGAGATCAAGCGCGAAATTAATTCAAAAATTCGAAATATTAAAACGCTTGTTTGCGAATCTGAAAATGCCCCACTTGTTACCTCAGTGGAGTTATAAATACTTCAGCGCGTACAAAACTAGCTTAAGACATACAGGTAAAATCTCACTATGTGATATGTATACAATACTTCCAATACCTGTTGAACAGGTAACGGCGCGCTTACTCAACCAGAACCAGGTTTTTAATCAATAACGCGGCATTAATGGACTACACGGAAGTATAATAGTACTTTTGTGGGGTGGGTTAGTTTTTGGTGATTTCTTTTTTTTTTCATTGGAAAATCCATAGGGGAAAATTCAATCAAGGAGTTAAAAATGGAAAATCAAAGATTTTCAGGTAAAATCAGCATACTTGGTTAGATATAAAAATGTTAAAACGGCATTGATACCCTTGTGTTGAAAATCGAAAATGGAAAATTCTACGAATTTTCACTTATGGATTTTTCCTGTTTAGTATTCCTATTAACTCTTCAACGTGCAAGCATGAATGAACATACTGTATAATTTGATATCGACTACAACTAATCACCGTTATGCCATCTCGATCTAACTGTTGTATTTGTTCGCATGTCAGTAGGAATTTTTCATTACCGAGTCTGTCTAACAGGAGATCAACGGATGAATCTCTGAAATCGGAAGGATTTTCCAGAGATTCAGAATCAGAAAAACATTTTCTGATAGCGTCTTCTAGTTTATCCTTGTCGTAAATGAATACTCGTTCGTGTTGATACATTATATATAAATCTATACGGGTTCAATGTTTAATGAAAAATCGAAGATTTTCAAAGTAATTTACGATGTAAGTCCGTAGGACTTTACAAGCTAGCTTGAAAATCCTTTGTTTGTGAATTGCAAAGCAATTCCAATCAAAGATTTTCCAATCAAAGATTTTCCCAGCAAAGATATTTTTACACTAAATATAATCCGTAACAGCTTTGAAAAGTCGTGAAACAGCTTTTCCTTATGGAAAATAACATAGAAAATCGACCATTTGACCGTAAAATCTCTTTGAGATTTTCAACTGAACAAATCATGATTTTTCATTGATTTTCGATGATTTTGACTGATTTTGGATTGATTTCCATGGAAAAACCAACAAAAATAAAATCTCAAAGAGATTTTTTCACCGTAGCAACTTTTCCCTATGGAAAATCCCATACAAAATCGACCATTTGACCGTAAAATTTCTTTGAAATTTTCAACTGAATGTAATGAAAATGCATCAAAAATGCATCAAAATCAGTGAAAAATACATTAAAAAAAATCATCAAAAATCAATCAAAAATCAGTCAAAATCATCAATGAAAATCATAAAATAATTTTCCATCATCAAAATAAAAAACTTTATGAAATAATTTATTTATTGAAATTGCTTGTTGAAATCCTGAAGGGATTTTCACGACGAAAGTCCTTTCAGGACTTCACATCTAATGTTATTTGTAATTTTTCCCCTCGGAGATCAATCAAGGAAAAATCCTTATCGGTTATTCTAAAATTCATCCTTGTTATGAGTCTATTAGTGGTTTCTAAGTAGGTTAAATGAGGTGGATTCATCACAATTAAACTCCCCGGGGAAACGTTTGGGGAAAGCGTATATAGGATATGTCCAAGATCTGCATTATCTGATCTTGAAACATCGACAGCGTAACTTCCTAACACTGCATCACAAATAATATGTAACGCAATCGTGGATGATATATCAACATTGCCAGGTGATCTGTGTTTGTTATTGCGATACACTGAATTCGTCGACGTTAGAATTTCCACGGGAGGATTTATTTTAAACTATAACGCGTGAATTTGTGGGAAAAATTCATCAATGAGTTTCTTCAGTGACAATTTCATCGCTGGTACATCCCATCCTGTAAATTTCATAAATGGTAAATTGTCGTTGGTGCGTGAAGATACTTTTTTGAACTTTTCTCTCATCGGAGATTTATCTTCGAACACGAGAGAGAGTAATCTATCATTGAGGTAGTTAATATCAGCATAATTTGATTTAGTTGTTGTTGTTGTTGCTTGATTGTATCACGTTGAGTTGTTAAATCGAGTAACAGAAATCGTTGTAGATAATCTCGAAGTTGATTTAGTTTTGTTTGGAATAATTGTTTCATCACGTTGAAGATTCCAATCAAACTTTTCTCTGTGATCACAAATACACCTTGATCACCAAGAGCAAATCGCCATATTATTCTACCATATTCGTTATATTCGTAACGTCTAAGTGTATCAGTTTCTGTTCCGTCGTAGACATCATATGAATATTTTTGATAAATATCTTGAGGTCGTAGAAAACTAATATCGAAATTGTAATTGTACTTAGGATCAACATCAGGTAATTTATCATCGAAGAAATCAGATTTTTTAGGTTCAGGTAACTGAAAATGAACCGCAAGAAGATTATCCAACCACGCTTTGTGAATCCGTGGGAAGAATTCGTCGATGGTATCGCTGAGTTTTCCTCGCATCCATGGTACGTTATATCCGGGGAATTTAAAACCAGGGATATCCTCTTCACGAATATTGTATTTTGTCATAAATTCTGTTTTCCATATAGAATTATTTAATATAACTCGAATAGCACTCTGATTATACCCTTCCATCTCGGCTATAATTTTATTACACACTTCCATGTACTTGATAACGTCATCGCGGCGTGGTGGGGTTTTACTTATTGCTGTTATTAAATAACCTAGAAATCGATTAAAATGATTATTTATCGATGTGAACAATTTAGTCGCAATTGATTCATCTGGTTTAATAGTTCTAACACCGGTAGAGTCACCAACACCGGTAGGGCCAGTCTCTGTTACTGAATGAATAATTTTTCAATACTGTGTTATTCAAGGAATACCCGGAATTATACCAATATCATAATCGTGATAATCCTCCTTCGTTGAAATAAAATCGGATTTTAGTGGCTCGCGTGGTATATCTTTTATGTCAACGGTGCCTGGAATATACTCAGGATACCCTAATAAGGTTCTAATTGAGCTGTTGTATATATCCACGGAGTAATCGGGTGAATTTATCTCAATGACCGTTGACAGCAATGGTTCATGTCCTTTTATTTCAATTGGGGATTTATTAGGTCCATCTGGGACGTCAATGGTATTTTTTCCTGTGATTGCTTCAATAGATTCTATAATTACTTCGCTGATATCTTCGATGTCATATGCGCCAGTGGGCAAATGTTTAGTATGCGTTTCTGGTTCAACAGTGCCTGTTTTTTTGTCCATAAAAATGTAAAACTATTGTTGGGGTTTAAATGGTTCTGATCGCACATTAGGCCAGCTGTAAAAGCATCTTAACTGTGTTAGCGCAATCTCAGATGCTGCCAGCGGAGGATTAAATTCAGCACTAAACTCTGGTACTTATGTTACCAGCGATATCAACTTTGTCTTTGACGTAGTTATATTTTCTGCTATTCGTTGAAGCAGTTCTTGTAACATTGTTATTGTAATTGTCATTGTTGAAATTGTTTTCCAATTTTGACATCGTTGAATCATACAACCGAACCATCTTTGAGAATTCATCATCGGATATAAATGCGTCGTCGAACGATGACGAAATCAACATTGACAATTGCGAGTATGCGCTGGATACCATAGTGAGTTTAACAACGTAATCGTGTAGTTTTCGCTGGGAACACGATGATATTTTTTTTTGTTATTATCGATAACACCCATGCGATGGTTGTCGCCGCGGATATACAAATTGGAACAACAATCGGGGCAACCATTGTTACCGAAGATAGTATTATTCCAGCACCAGTGATTACACCAGATACCGAGTACACGGTTACGTCAATGAGGTTGATTCTTCGTCGGTATTTTTTTATTTTTACACGGTATTGTTTAGCGAGTATTCCTAGGCTAGTTTGAAATTCTGTGACGGTATCATAACGGTATTGAAACACTGAAGGTATCGTTGATGACGAAGTCATTGTTGTTGACATTTTATTGAAATTGCTACGCACATTTCGAATGGAAAATCCTATGGATTTTCAACAGTGAACAATTTCAAATGAAACCTTTGGTGAAATTGCTTTGTTGAAAATCTTCGATTTTCCATGGAAAATCCAAAGGATTTTCAGTAGTTGTTTACTTTAAATCCGCTACGAATTCCACATACAATGTTACTGAAACCCTAGCTAGATTATTATCAGTGGATATTATTGTAAATTGTTCAATTGTATCCTTGTCGATGATTGTTGATATTATATTGTTAACCCCAGATGAACTCGACGATGATATATTAAACTGAGTTGGTGATACTAGTGTTAATCGATAAATACCATTGACGGTTGCTGTGATACTTAATATGTCATTTAGTGGAGTCCACGCAAATGAACCGTTCTGAATCGTGTATACTACGTTGTTGGTTTTCGCATGAGGAATTTTTATTTTTTCAATGATTTCTATCATCCTCGGTAAATCATCTTTGATGGCATCGGTGACCGTTTTAAGATCATCAATGGATTTTTTAATAATCACGATTGAATCTGAAATTGATCTCTCTTCGCGAATAACACCCGACCGGGAATTAATCGCGGTTATTTCATCGAGTTTGAAATAATATTTTCAAGGGTTGTTTTAATTTCTTCTGGTTTCACATCTTTACCAAAAAATTTGTCAATAGCGTCATCGGTTTTTCTAAAAATTTTACGTAAATTATTAAATTGATCGAGATGAGAATCAAAATCATTTCGTAATTTTGGTAAATTGTCGACGGTGGCTTTTACTTGTGCGATATGTAAATCAGGTGTGCACGGGGAACACCAAAGAAATTATTTAGGGGAGTTTCAATGGAATCAATTATATCCTGCTGGAGTTGAGTCAATTTAGTTACGTGATCGTTATATTCGTCGCGTAGTTTTTTCGTGTCATTGGCGAAGCCATCGGCGGAGACTTTAACGTCATTGATGGTTTTTAGTAACCCCGTTAGAGTATTTGTTGATTATTTTTTTTTACTTGTCCGACAGTAACTGTTTCGGAAGGACGTGATACTGATCTCCCAAAAATATCTGCCATGTTATATATTACATGAATCTCTTTAAGTGATTTTTGGAAATCTTTGATTGAAAAATCTTTTGATTGTTCATCGTGTACTCGTGGATGGCTTTGTGAGATAATTTAGAACTCGTTGAGATAGTTGTCAACGCGTTAAGAACATCTCGTCCACATATCGGAAGATCAGTTAATGTCTGCGTGGGCAGTGTTGAGTACCAAACTGGAATTATTTGACGAAACTTTAGTTTTGGATACATAATTGATAAATTCATTCGGCGGTGGTAACCCATATGAATCAAAACAAATAATCGACCCTGGATATATTTCGTAACAAACCCAATGAGTTCCAGGTCCAGTGTTGTCATCTAGATTAATTATACCAGTTTCTGGGATATGTGGTTGTGCTGGTAATTGATCTTTCATGAATACATCTCTGAAAAGTTTTATTGGGAGTTTCTTTACTGCGTCAACGAGGTCAAAATTAGACATGGGAATCAAAGATTGTTCAGCCACAGAATTTATCTGGGTCTGTAATGCCTTGTGAACCGACTAGTCTGAATCCCTTTCCATTTTTTTTGTATTTAGCGCGAACTGATCCACCGGTTGCTTTCTTTACTGCAAGCCCTGCCGCGATACCAATAGCTCCTAGCGCCGCTGCTTTAGCCACCGCTGGGGCCGCTCCTGCAATCAACGCTGGAATTGCAGCTAACAACGGGAATATACCACCGGTTTTAATCATGTCACCGATCGCAGCTTGTGAAAAGGTCAATTTGATTTCTGAACCAGCTTTTAATGCTTTATTGAAATGATTAATTTGAGTTTTCGTCAGCGATAATTTATTTGATCCACCTGTTATTTGTTGTTTTTTAAGCGTTATCGTTGTGCCACACGCAGTAGAATTTTTCGATTGAAGTTTTTTTACCTGACCAGGTGTCAGGGTGACATTAACATGATTATACGACATTTTATTTAGATAGTAATAATCTAATTAACCCGTTACATATTTTCTATTGGTGCATCAATAACTCGCATTTTTCTACCGCCACCTTCGAGTGTCATAGATTTATCACTGAGAAGAACAGCAATTGCTCTAAATCCTCCAGGAGTATCATCAATACGAGCCTGAAACTTTATTTCAACAGTCGAGTGTTTAGATAGACAAGATGCTGCAACGAAAAGTAATAAATCGGATACAATTGTTTAAAATCCCACTGTGATATTTGTAGTACAGTATCGACGTTTTGATCACGACCCATATAAGACCACAATCAATGATATAATCGTCCTATTTGATTATTGATTATCACCATATTTGAAAATAAGTTGTTCTGCTGGTTCTTGCTGATTACTTATTCGCTGTGATACCTCGCTGACGCCACATTGATCAAATATCATATGAGACCGCATTTGTATACTATCATTTGCAGTCCCAGCTATTTTTTGCGTTCTATTTACATTTTGTAGAGCAACAAAGATATGTCTTGGCGCGGAAACATTTTTCGTTAATGCAAGTTGCCAAGTAAAAGCGCCAACGACATTACTAGTTATCGTAGCTGTTATAATATCAGACCAACTCAGCAATGATTTTCCTCCATGATCCATAAAGGATAGCAACCGTGTCTCAACGGTCAACGATGGAGTCATAATTGGCATCCATAGCGCTAACTTTGTTAATTCTACACGCCCGTCAGTAACAGGATCACCACCACGCCAAAGAGCATAATCATCAATTGATCTTCTTGTGAGTACTACAGTATGGCTAGCACCAAAGATAACTCTTCGTACATCTCGGCAAAATCCAAATATATGTGACAACGGAATCACACATGAAAATCTGCCAAGGGAGTCTATCATCTTTTTTCGTGCTGCAAATCCTGCATTGTAAGTATAATTTTTATTAACAACAACAGCTTCAGCATCAACATCATCATTAGCAGCTGTATGCTTTTTTGGTCGTCTTATAATAAATTCATTATGATCAGCGCTATTGGCAGTATCCTTCGCAAACATCATCGAATGCCCCGCAGATTTAATAAAATCGTCAGAGTATCTAGCTAAACCTATTGTAATAAATTTGGACGTACTAGCCCGAAATAGTTAGCCAGTTAGTAGGAGCAAACATCACAGAGAGGAGTGTTAGTGAATTTGAACCATGCCGGGTTCGTTAGTAGTGATTTTAGGCACAAGCCGAATGACTGTCCCTTTTTGTAACATAGTCCATATTAAAATTCAGCGGTGTATACAAGTATTGTGATTGAAAAGGCAGAATTTATGGTTGGAAATCAGTAAATTATAGAATGGAATCAATAAGTTGGAACTTGGTAGGTACCGTTTATGTTGCCATAGTGGAAAATGGGCGTATGTATATGAGCGTGATACGCCGGAAATTCTGTGGATTGACTGGCCTAGGGTCGCGCAGTTAAATATTTCCCGGTTAGTAAGGGAATACTGGTGTAATTTCTATGGCATGACAAGCTATCGGTACGGAAAACGGATGATAATGAATAAAAACCATGCAAAGGTGCAGTTAATGGACGTTTGGGCAAGTTGTCTCCTCTGGGTCGCCAATTGATTAGAGCAAAGATTATTAGTTATAGCAGACACGTCTTTCTTTCCATTTTACAACTCAAGTTGTATGGAAGTCTTTGGAAATTTGGGGAAAACTTATGACTTCCAGCGTGACTCGCGCCAGGGTTTTGACACCGCTCGGTCAAGTGAATACCCCTGTGCGTGTAACACTATTATTGTTGTTGCAACATCAACGTCATTGTCGATGGATTCAATTCTAGTAGAATTAATTATATACTGCGCACTACTAAATAACGCCATTATGCCATTGTTGACAAACCCAATTGGAATATTTTCGAGGTGATCAGCGGCGGCAAATGGAGTGTGATCATGCTTTACTAGTCGTCCCTCTACCTCAATGTATGCTTCACACGGTAAGAAGTACTTAGATGTATCATCAAATCTAAGTTCAATTCGTGACCTTGTATCTGAATTTTGGGCGATATATGAAAAATGTTGATAATCGCGTATAGTATCATTTTTTCGTACAGGAGCATCTACATCAAAAGCATCATCAATTTCATGTTTAAACATTTTATTATATAGTCGTTGATCTAATACATTAATCGTTTAAGACCGGAACCAGCAATAAATCTCAATCGCGCTTTTGCTATTTCATTAATTGCGCTACCTACCTTAGGTGGCATTTGATTCGTAGATTGTAATTTTACTGTTTTTTTTCCCCCTTGCCAACGACATAAGTTTTTCTTTGGCGGCATCAAACGCATCAACGGCAAGATTACTAACCCTGCTACCAACTTCTGTACCTATCTTATCACCGAGAACCCAAACAGCTTTTGACGCTATTTCTTTACCGATCGGTAACAGCTTTGGAGCAACTCGAGTAAATAATCCAGTGACAAGATCACCGATTCCATTTCCGTATGTCACTTTGTACACTGGCAATCGTGAATTTACGACATAAACAGGTCTTGCTCTGCTCATACTACGATGTACTATCATTTTATTTAAATGCTATATATCTAATCGATGATCAATCACGGTAATAATCATCGGTAAGTTCATCGATGAAACTACGATATAGTCCAATATCCATTAGACGACCTTGAAATAACCGTTGACAGATTTCAGATTTAATTATCTCCGGAGAATTATTTCCAGCTCGTTTTCCTCCAATGAGAACTTCTAACCGTGATATATCATCGAGGATACTTCTTGAACATGGTATTGAATTTTTAGCAATTTCACCACCGTGATATCCCAGACCTAATTTTTTAAACACATCCTCTTCAGGTCCTTCTCGTTGAGGATCTTCCATAACAGGGTCTTCTTGTCTTCGTGGACTTGCTTGTACACGTTTTTGTTCTTGTCTTAATCGTTGTTCTTTTTTTCGTTCTCGTTTTGTGGGAGTTGGTGGTATAAGTTTTTGTTGAGCTTCTCTTGTTTGTTCATTTTCAAAATCTTTTAATCTAATAGCGGCATCAAATGCACTATACCGTTTATCGACTTTGCTAACTTGGTTTAACCCTGTACTAATCTTATAAACCACATCAATCCATTTTTTAAAATCACCGATAAAACCTCTCTTTTGTTCTGGTTTTAAATAATTATATCTATCAACAAAACCAGCAGCTGTAAATTTTATCAATTCTTCAAGATCATATGTTTTCTTATCGATAAGTGCTAAAAAAAATCTTCAGTAAATTTATTTTGTAGCTCTTGATTTCTACTATAAATTTTCTTTGTCGGTTTTTCCTCAGGTTCTACCTCTGGTGAATCACGAAGTGATTTCAGCTCTGGTTTAGATTCCTTTATCGCGGTTACAACTTCTCCAGTTGCCGTAGTTATAGGCTTAAATAATTGTTCAGTATCGGCGGTAAAATCTAATTTTTGTTGTTGTCGAGCTTGCAAATTATCTCTGAAAGAATCTCTCACCCGTCACCGGGAGAAATTTCTTAATCGCAGCCAAACGTTCTCTAGTTGTTCTAGTTATTTGTGCTTCTCCGACGTTTGCCATTTATATAAAAAAAATATATCGCTAATTCATCATTGTATCTTTGGATAATTTTGTTAACCCGCAGCAGCAACGGGGGTGACAACATTGGCGTCGTTGTAAAATCCTAACAACGTTGTTGAAAATCTTCGATTTTCCGTGATGCAGCAACACACGGTGACAATAACTTGGCGTCATTCTGTTTTGCCGAATGGAGGCTTCTATTAAGCATTTACGAGGAAGCCTTGGTTGCCGAATTGACGCCTTATAAAAGTTGTCGGATTCACCTTCTCTGCTGCTAATGTTTTAAAATAAAAGCAAAGTAATATATATATATATATATATATATATATATATATATATATATATATATATATATATATATATATATATATATATATATATATATATATATACACACACACACACAATGCTTCCCACGTGTGTTTCGGTTGCTCATTTAAGTTTTATATCCGATTTATGTTTGCTATCTTTATGTGTTTTAGAGAAGGAATATTTATTTATATTTATACCTCCTTTTTATTTATGTACAGGTTGTCCTCAGCGAGTAGTACAGTTTTCCTTTCCATATAAAGTGTGTGTGTGTGTATGTGTGTGTGTGTATTTTCGACCTCTTCTCTTTTTATCAAGTCTAATTCTGTTAAAATTCCAAATTCGTGTGTTTCTCTCCACTGATTCGATAACTGTTTTGTAGTAACTTATTTATTTTAATTTTCCAAACAACCGTCCTAGCGCTTGGACTTGATCCATAATCAGTTATGGAGGTAAACAAGGGTGCTTACCGGTCCAATATCCTATAAACAGGATCACGATTTATTCTTCATCCCACTACCTTATCAAAATTCGTTTTCAAGATGCAAAAATGATAGTTGATTACTTATGAAGTTAGAGCAGTCATCTGCATGTTGAAAGATATTGATTTCGTCTTTCAAGTTTGGTATCTTAACACCTTCAATCATCCTGTTATTGTTTATCATTACAATAATATTTCAATAGCTTTTTAATATAATAGCATATACACTGGACATCCGTGTCTTATTGGCTTCTCAATTATTTTAGTTATCGCTCCATTTACATGTACTCTTGAAAATATATTTCTATATACAATTCTATCCAATTCCGAAATTCATGTCCGAAACAAACAAAATTCTAAAAAAAAAAGAAAAAATCCTTGCGTAGCTTATTGCTAATCTATCGAATGGTTTCTCATGGTCGAATAGTATTGAAGCCCCTTTATCTCTATAATCTCTAAGTATTCTATTATGGTGTGGATGCTTAGTACATTATTTGGTATTTTGTCCCCTTTCCCCGCAACTCTGGCTTTCGTTTATTATTTTACCGATGCATTTCTTTACCCTTCCAGCAATTATGTGACTTAATATTTTATAGTCTTCATTTATATATATATATATATATATATATATATATATATATATATATATATATATATATATATATATATATATATATATATATATATATATATATATATATATTTATATATATATATATATATATATATATATATATATATATATATATATATATATATATAGGCAAAATACGCTTTTAAATACCTAATGTATGTATATATATATATATATATATATATATATATATATATATATATATATATATATATATATATATATATATATATATATATATATATATATTGTCTACCACGGTAGGTGATGTGTGCTACTTAAATGTTTAAATCTGTTTAAAATATTAGATTTTTGTTCTAAGCTAAGATTAGGAAGGGCAATTTTTTCATTTTTCGTAAAAAGCTTTACTGTTAAAAAATGAAATTCCAGCAAAATAGTCTGTTCACCCTCTCTGCTGATCCCTATTTTCAGCTAATGAATTCCATACTGTCCATGTATATAATATATGTGATATAATGTATTGTCTGAAATGGATTTTTGTGCTAGGGCCAGCCTTTGTATTATAAAATTGTTTCCTCCTATTGACGTTATGGCCGTTTGCACCGCCCCGGTGGCCTAGTGGTTAGAGCGTCCATGTCAGATTCGGGAGGTCATGGGTTCGATCCCTGGCCGAGTCATACCAAAGACTTACAAAAACTGCTGTTTCGCTTGGCGCTTAGCATTAAGAGGTTAACGCTAGGACTGGTGTCAGGATAATATGATGTCTGCGGTATGATGCACCATCACCATTAACTGAATTGTTAAAACTACGTTAAAAATCCAAACACACACACTCACACACACTGGTCGTTTGCTTTGTTTGCGCCATATCAAAGACATTCTTTCTCAAGAACGAGTGTCTCCCACGACTTGAACAGCACATGTTGAGCACATGTCGCTCAAATGACGTATGGGTTTCCCCCTATCATTTTAAACCAATCAAAGCAGGAAAATCATTCTGTTCTATCCAACCGGAAATAAATATCGACGCCTTTTATTTCTGCTTATTCCAAATAAATCTTAATTTGTTTTAGAAATTGCCACGAGTATTGCATGGTCTATTTTCATTCTATAGACCTACTTAACTTGTAAACGTTAATTGAATTACCGTGTAAATTGTCTCGGAAAATGGCTGAATTTCAATTGCAGTTTGCTCCATTGAGCAGTATTTTGGATGGCGGTTTCTGGCACAAGTTGTCCAACAATAAACTCAACGTGTATGGCCTAGACGAAAGTTCCAAAGCAATACATGGTTTCTATTGTAACGGTTCGTATAGCTTTTATCTGTTTAGTCCAGATGTTATATAATAAGTCAAGTAACTAACGGTTCAGCTCAAAATCATCAACAATACGTGTTAAAATTACTGAGGGTATATAAATCTAGATTTCAATCATTGATGTGTATCTTACATAGATAATTACAGTGTGGTTCATAAAATGCTATGGTGCACATTATATATATATATATATATATATATATATATATATATATATGCAATCCAATGCATTTCTTTAACTGATATATCAATGTCATTCAGCTTCAACTTTGTCTATCAATGTTGAAGAGAAATTTATGAATGATCAAGTAGTAGATTGTGAAATCAGTGACACACTCTTTTCCAATGACTCAAATCTGGCCAGATATTATTGAATATAATTGCGTACTAATCATTAAACTGAATCTGCATTCCTAAAGTGTCTGTGATATTATATGAGATAAATTAAAGAAAGAAAAAGAACAACCAGACTGTATACTTTCTTAGATGTACAGTTCTATATATGTTCACAAATTTATTCACAAAACGCATGTAATTCAAAAGAACATTTTATATGGATGTATATTGTAAGTAATCTGTTTGACTAGCTCAATGCAATGTAAAGACAATGCTTCATCATTAGCATGGGGTTTTATGAAACAGTTAGCGGTGTTGCAGATACCACAATCCCAATTTTTCAGTAATGCCATTTCTTGTATGCCATTTTTTGGATTATTATAATTAAGATATTGACCGTAGCTCAGTACAAGATGATCTCACTCATAACACATCATACTGTATAAATCCCAGTGTTATCGTGAAAGATCAGTATTATGACTGGGGTTTTTGTAAGGAGTGGGTGATATGGTTTACCACCTGGGGTACTAATCTGAGGTGGAGGAGGGCACTGTTTTGTGGAATTTGTGGTATTTGTTTCTAAGAATTAGTGGTTTCAAAGTTGATGGTTGTCCAAGGGCACTGTTTTTTGCAGCGCAATCTTTTATGGCCCAGATAATAACATTTTTTACTCTTCTCTAGCAGGTTGAGTAGATCTTTAAAAATAGTTCCAGCTATATTAAAGTTTTATGACTTTGAGGTGTAGTCCTGAGTTCAAATAATTTTTGGGTCTAATGGTAAGAACAGACATGAATTAGAGAGAAAAATGTTGAAGAGTCTTTGAAGCACCAGAAATTTACTATGATGTTTATGAACTTTTAAGCTTTTGAAAAAATAAAATTCAATGCTGTTTTGCCTGAACCAATATTGCAAGTTTTTAGAGTGTTTCTATTTCACTTAAAGTTATGCTTTTGTAAGTAAATTTTTTAAGCCATTGTATTGGATTGGTTGCACTATACATTAAAACCTGTCTTGAAAGACCACTGTTATGTAAGAACACCTGTCTTGAGAGACCTTATTTCAATTGTACAGATTAATTTTTTTATATAATGGTATGTTATGAGATACCATCTGTCTTGAGATACCATAGTTTTTTTGCAGAAGGGGTGGTCTTTCAAGACAGGTTCTACTGTGTATAGGTTCTCTGGATTGATTACATTGCTAAAGAAATGAAGAATATAGTACAGACTTATAATATTATTCAAAACTTAGATTCATTAAGAAGTAATTAAAATACTACAGTTTGAAGCCATATGTCTCAATAAGCAATTCATCTTATCATTGCATAAAAAATGCAATAGAATTACGGGTACAAGTTATAACTAGCACAATTTTATTTAGTCCCATTAAAGTTGATAACAGACATCATCTTTTTCAGGTGACCCACCAGGAATGCCCTGTAGAATGAATTTGGAGTATATAGCTTTTGATTTGTAAGTTCTCTGCAGTGTATCATTTAATATGTATTAATTAGTCCTGCATGGTTTTCACATGTTGGAATCATTATGTAAACTTTGAATACCAATATATATAATTTTTTCTAAAAGCAAAATGGAATATAGACAAGAGTTTTATGTCAGTGATCACTGTAGGATAGGTATAAATTTTGAAATATGGTGGGTACATATCCAATTCCAAAAGTGCAATATGGGATTAATGATCACTCTTCAATTGATAATCATCAGTTCCTGTAATATATACCTTCTCTGAAAAAAATACAACATTTTAGAGCAGGGGTCTCAAACTCAAATTACCCTGAGCAGTGAGGGTAGCATGAAGGCAGTTTCGATAGCCCAAGGGCTGTCCCACTTTTGTTATCTCTCATGACACTTTGTGATGCTAATCATTTTGCAGGCCACATGATATGGCTTGGTAAGTTGCAGGCAGCCAGCATGCCGCTTGTTTGAGACTCCTGCTTTAGAGGCTTCACTTTTCAACATATTCTAGTCACATATATTATATATCATCATGATCTATGATGAGTTTAATTGTGATCAGCATCTTTGTATGTTAATGTGGTAATCTTGCATTTAATTTGCTGACCTTATTACCATCAGGAATTTGGTGTGCAAGCTCATTTTATCAAGTTCTTGGGCAGTTTTGATTCTAAGACCAATGCATTATTAATGAAATATTCTTGACTGCAGTTGTTGACACTCTAGATGGTTAATTTTTTAGGATCACATTATCATCAAGATCGTAGGTGAGTTTAAGTATGAGTAACATCCGTACATATTTATATTGGCAGAGATTTATCACACTCTGAAAGCCATACGTTTTAATGTAATATTTTGATCAAATTTGGTATATATTTTAATGAAGTGTTCTTGTTATTTGTCGAAGCTTATCAAACTTGATATGTAAATGTATTCATTACAGATCTCATATAAGTGTTATTAAGAGAAAGGTTATGTTTATTAATGAAGTGATCTGGTATATGTTTGGTTTTTTATCATTCTTTGATATATATATATATATATATATATATATATATATATATATATATATATATATATATATTACATGAAGGGTGTCAAGTGTCAAACAACTGTCAATATAACCTTGTCCCAATATATAAGGGTTCAAAATAATACTGGTAATTTAATAGTAAAAATGTCCTTGACCTTTATTCCTGTCTCTTACTCATAGGTTTACTGTGTTGGTGCCAACAAACAGGTCATAGTTGTAATATTAATTATTGCTTTATAAGTATTGTTGCAATTTCTTGATTTTTTTAAGATAGAATTCACACTCTATCTGTACATAGCAGAAAATTAAAAAAGATCGGTGTAAACGATTAGGTATATGTAAATATGTGTGCTCTCTGTCAATTTTTTCCTGATCTGAAAGACATCTCTTTTCAAATCCTCATTTAGGCAAGGTGGAGTTGTGAAGTCTTGACAAAATATAAAGCATGTACATGGCATGACTGGAAAAAAACAGAAATTGGTCTACTCTCTTGAATTTTCATACAATTGCACCAACATATGGAGTCTTGCTTTCATTTTTTTATTAAAATTCTGGACAAGTGACAGGAACTTTTAAATGACCAACATAATTTGTTCAATAGTCCCATGCATGCTGGTCACATAATTTTTCTGTCCATGCATCTTATTTGTATGGTAAATAAGATGCTTTTGTGAATAATCTCTGCTACAATTGAATAAATTGGTCCCCTATTTACAAAACTATTTTGTATTCACTACAAATATTGTGTTCATTTTATTCATTCAGTGTACAGGTACTTGTGATCATCTTTGAATATTTGATGCATAAAATAACAATGATAAGAGTTTGTGGTCTTATGTCCTACCACTAAGTTGTTAACATTTTCATGAGCTATCTAGTAAGGTGCTATGATTGATAAACATAACTAATGAAGGCCATATTTAGCTAGTCACTACACCATAATTATTAATATATGAATACAAACTTTTTTTAAAACTGTGCACTTATTATGTCTATCGATCTGTCTGGTGTTTTTTTTGTTTTGGCACAGTAACCTGATTTATGCTCCATATACAGTCACCAACTGTTGTGATAAATTGCACTTGGGGAGAGAAAGAACCATGTTGATTTTTAGGGGTTATTCACAATAAATCATTATCTTTTATCTGTAGTTATCAATACTGTGAATGAAGACAAATCCTAAAAGTTTTGAGATCAAAATGTTAAAGGTCAAGGTGAGTGTGCCTGGTTTTAGCATAAAAGCATCAGTTCTGTGTTACAGACCAGGTCCAGACTTTGTGCAATGCTTACATTTTTGCTGTTTATTTTAATATCAAAATATAAATGTTCATTGTAACTGTGACTGGAAGAAACATATTTTGTGCTTGATAGCTGTAGCTGTAGATCACATACCACGAACAAATCTTGTTTGAGAGCTTGCACTTATGGTATGAAAGGCCTATTGAGGCCAGGGGCTAGAAAAAAATGGATTTTGTAGAATAACTTGAGTTAGCCCCTTTATCAGACCTTGCGCTTAATGCCATAAACCAATAGAATTTGTGGCAAAAAGGTACTAAATCACACTCTTGGTAAGTCTAATAAGAAAATAATAATATTTTTACAATAAATTTAGTGTCTTAAGCAGGTGTATTATATGGCATGCTTTTGCTTCCACTTCTTTTCAGAGATTTCAAACCTCCTGTAAGATGTTTTGATTGTCATGGGACCCTGATAAATACAAACACCATTGACAAATTCAAGGATTGTGACAAAAAAGAGCTGCTGGCCTTGGTTGGGAGAAAGGTAAAGTTGTTGGCAGTAAATTTTTCAAATGTAAACTAGCTAGTATTGCCATGAGAGCGATTGCAGTTTATATAGTTACTTGATTATTTGCAAAATTGAAATTAGGGCCACATTAGTGGATTTAACAGTTAGACTTATCAAAAGACTTATCTTGGTGTTAGAGTGCCTATTATTCAATTATATGATTATTAATTGAATTTTAAGTTATTTTGAGTACATGTACATATTTTTGAACAGATTCTCAAGTGCTGTTAGTTCCTTATCTTAAAATCGACTGATGAACGGTTTTGGATAATTTTCAGATATGGCAAAGACATAATAATGCTTTATTTTCATATATGGCAAAGACTTCATAAATGCTTTATTTTTAGCTATGGCAAAGACATAATAAATGCTTATTTTCAGATATGGCAAAGACTTAATAAATGCTTTATTTTCAGATATGGCAAATACTTAATAAATGCTTTATTTTCAGATATGACAAATACTTAATAAATGCTTATTTTCAGATATGGCAAAGACTTAATAAATGCTTATTTTCAGATATGGCAAAGACTTAATAATGCTTTATTTTCATATATGGCAAAGACTTAATAAATTTTCTATTTTTTAGCTATGGCAAAGAATAATAAATGCTTTATTTTCAGATATGACAAAGACTTATTAAATGCTTTTTTTTCAGATATGGCAATTACTTAATAAATGCTTATTTTCAGATATGGCAAAGACTTAATAAATGCATTATTTTTAGCTATGGCAAAGACTTAATAAATGCTTTATTTTCAGATATGGCAAAGACTTAATAGATGCTTTATTTTCAGATATGGCAAAGACTTAATAAATGCTTTATTTTCAGATATGGCAAAGACTTAATAAATGCTTTATTTTCAGATATGGCAAAGACTTAATAAATGCTTTATTTTCAGATATGGCAGAGACTTAATAAATGCTTTATTTTTAGATATGGCAGTCTATTACAAGTGGAGAAGCACTAAGTAAACCAGATCTTCTGTCTCAGTTTCTACTACTTACATATGCCGTAAGTACAACAATAAAATCTGTCAAGACAGGTGGCCTTTCATAAATGGCCTGTTATTGTTATTGTATTACTTGCATTAATCTCAAATAATTTTATATTGCAGTAATGATGTATTGATAATAAAACATTCACATATACATTTGCAAAGACTTTAACCCAGTACTGGTAATAAATGACTGCTGCAGATTTGATCAGAACTAGATTATATGTATTTATATATAATGTATATGACTATAAAATTAACTCATCCGGAAATATGAAGCTTTATAGTGACTATAAAATTAACTGCAAATGCATCTGAAACTTTAAGAGCCAAAGACAGAAATTACTTGAGGCATAACATTAACTCCATATACAGACCAGACAATGTATTCAGAACTAGAGTAGCGGCGAGGAGGGGGGGGGGTCAACCCTACAAAAGGTTGTGCAGCTATTATTTTGCTAAAATAACAGTTTCTAGTAATTCAACAATATAGTTGTTATTTTAGTAAAATAACACTTATAAAATTCTAGGGGGCGATCCCTACAAAGGGTTGTGCAGCCCTTATTTTGTAAAAATAACAGTTTCTAATATTTTAACAGTACAGCTGTTATTTTGTCAAAATAATATTTATTCAGAGATGTGAAATCCCTGAATTAATATTATACGTTTTAATATATGGCAAATATCGGAGAAGCACAAATTACTAGATTGACCAGAGAAAGGTTAGCCGCTGTTAAAAAATTTCTTCCGGTGAGAGATTCTTTCAGGGATAATCTCCAAGCGAGACATCAGCAGAGACTTGATTTTACAGCTGATACTGAATAATTATTTAAGCTGATAACTACGCCTTTTGAAAAGGTTGTTATGGCTACTAAAAAAATAGCGAAACAATCAAAACCGCTTCCTATTAAAGTTGAACAACCTCAACCAACACCACCTCAACTAGCACAGCCTGAACAACAAGATGAGATTGTTAAACCTGTTGAGGAAACTGTTAGTGGAAAAATTTCCTTCAACGATAAATTTCTTCCAGGTAAACTTGATGAAATAAAAGATATGAAATTCAAAAATATAACAGATATGGCTAATTTTTAATAGAAAAAATTATATACATCCCGATTATATCACCATAGATAAAAAAACATAGAGAAATGGTTTATATCGTGCGATGACCGGTGCAACTAGAGCATCGGATAAAGATATAAATTATAGTAATCTTATGGATGAAATGAAAAAGATTGAATCATCTACAACTGTACAATCAGAACCCGGATTTCTCCAATTACCAGAAATATCAAAACTGTTAGACATCAAAAAACCTTCTTTGGGTGCAACTGGTGAAAGAAAAATTGTGAGTGGATATTCGCAGCCAAAAGTTCGCGGTGGTGATCTTTGTTCATGAAGAATCCTCGATGATATATCACGATTGGAGGTTCTCATCAGTGGAAAATGAGTTATCGATTACCGGGAAGCCGATTCACAAGAATTATCAGACAATGACACGGGAATCTTTGATTCTTATGTCAAATTTTGATTTAATTGACGCGGTAAAAAACTCTTCAATAAAATATTTCAGAGGAGTTTTCATGAGAGATCAATTACCTAAACAACCAAAAATACCAGAAATGGGTATAATTAATCTTGATGATAATACTGGACCTGGAACTCTTTGGGTAGCTTATGCGATACATCCAAAATCAATTATTTATTTTGACTCATATGGGTTAGCACCGCCACAAGAATTTCTCAAATATATATCACAATTGAAAATGCCAGTTTGGTATTCAGCGTTACCCACGCAGACCTTAACTGATCCTCCGATATGTGGTCGAGAGGTTCTTAACGTGTTAATGGCAATTTGAACATCTCCTAATCTACCTCATAAAGTTGTACACGATTATACTAGTTTTTTAAAGAGAGATCAATAATATAACATGGTAGATATTTGGGGAAGATCATTACCGCGTATCAAACAACCCGAAGGAGGAGTTTCCATCGAACGAGTAAAGAATCTTATATCAAGAGCGATCACAGATAGATTAACTCAGACAGATTAACTCGGTGATCATTTTATTTCAACGACGGAATCATTAAAAACTCTCAACGATAAATATGACGTTAATATAAATCAATTTGCAAGCGTACGAAAATCCGTTACAGATATTCAACTTCTCATTTTCAATTTCTTTGGGATTCCACCGGTGACAAGACAGAAACTCTCACAGATAAAAACCACCATTGATGATTTAGAAAAAATACTATCCGAATATCCAGATTTTTGTATAAAAATTTCTAATTTCTTTGAACCTCCACTGGGAAATCCGTTAATAAAAGTATCAGATATAGAATTCACTATTAATGATCTAACAGATCATCAATCCTTGTATGTAAATCACGAAGTAGAATTTGTAATTTTTCGTAAAAACATCATTGATAATTTCTTTGGGGTTCCATCTGTGGTCACACTGAAACTCGCACAGATAAAAACCACCATCGATAAACTAACAACACTTAAATCAACGCATGAGGATCAACACATGAAGATCATACAATTTTTTAATTTTTGTAAAAATATCATTAATAAGTTCTTTGGTGGTTCCATAGACAGCATTGATGTAAAATTCCGGGATATAAAACATCCATCGACAAGATAAATAAACCTCACGGGGCCATCAAAGATGATTTTCCGAGGATGATAACCACGCTTGAAAAAACTAAAATCCCTCATGAATGAACAAATATTGTAAACTTGGTATACACGATTCAACACGGATCATTTGCTTGGACACCGGAGAATAACATGCTAGATATCAAAAGCGACTGTCAAGGGGATTTACAGACTAACAATTGTGTCTCCAATCCAGTTTAATATTGCAACGACAGGAATAATATCATCTACTGGTGAGAATGGTGTAATATCAGCGATCATCGACAAGGATTCAACTGCGAGATTTGTTATAGTCACCACAGATAGAAATCTGGTTAGGGTATCAATAACCTGGTTCATAGAACTTGTAGTAGATTTAAGTAAACAACTGAATTGAAATCGTCGCTGTTTAATAACAATGACAATTCAACAATACAAACTAAGCTCAGGTTGCTCTCCGAGGAGTATCAAACAAAAATTTAAAAAAATGTCGAAGAAGGATTACCGTTGTTGATGTAACTGCGTTAACTCATCTTATAGTTGGCCTAATATTATTTCGGAACAATTTGGAAGGAGATTACCCAATAACAGTTTTGTGTTCTCGTATAAAAATAAACCCGATGGAACTCTTGATTGGCAAACAATATATCTTCAAAAGGGGACCTATGAAGTCGAAGATATCGGCAATGAAATTAAACACCAAATATCAATAATCACCGGAAGAAAAATAGAAGAATGAGAAAAATATCTCATTGAGATAATTGGGCATGAACCATCGTTATCAACGTCCATCAATATAAATTCGGAGGAATATGCTGTGGACATAAATAATAGTTCAGTTAGAACCGTATTAGGATGGCCTGAAAAACCTCCAATGATAATTGGTCTTTAGCGTTTACCAGAACCTAAAAGATCTGATTTTATTACAACCGTTGAATCATCCAATGATGTTGATTTAAATTATGTGGGTTATTTACACACGCTACAAAATCGTGCAAATATGATCGAAAAATACACCGTATACAATGATCCAAAAAGCTACGAGTATAAAACATATGGTGATGTATTATGGGATTTTAAATTTTCACATCGACGAGGAGGGTTTATTATCACGATGAGAAATTTGTATGATAATTTTAGCAGCATCGATAATACATATCAAACAAATTTACAACAACTACGACAATATTTTCAAGAGTATCTCCTTGATATATTCGCTCTCCATGTGATAAAATTATTAAACAGGTTGAGGTGTTAAATTATATTATCTCCGACATGAATTTTCTTAATACGAGATTACTTAAGGTGATAATTGATGATAATGGTCCTAATAAACAAAAATTTTTTTTAAAATTTCATTAACGGAGGCTACATTACCTGATTATAAATTTTGAAGATATCGTGAATTGAAAAAATCGCTTAATGATCTCATTGATGAATATTTTCCCCAGATACATGCCAGTTGGGGAAAAATAAACCCCGTGATAAAAGAACCATGCAGAGATGAATATATCACCGATGATAAACCTACCCCTGAAATCGATTTAAATGATCCCGATGAAGGTTTTTTTCATTCATTGAAAACCGCAACAGATTTGACTAAGCGTTGTAATGTTTACACTAATGATCAAAGTTATGAATATATAACATACGGTGCTATAACATGGCATTTTTACTCGCATGATCACGGAGGTTGGCTTATTACATTAAATAATAATTAATCTAAATTTGATATCATCAATAGAACATATCAAACAAATTTACAACATCTACAACAATATTTTCAGGAGGATCTCCTCGATATAACAACTTCACATGATAAAATTATTTGACAGGTTAAGGGGTTAAATCAAATTATCGCTGACATGGGTTATTTCAATGCGGGATTACTTAAGGTGACAATTGATGATAAAGGTCACCCCAAACAAGATTTTTTAACGAAATTTCATTAACGGAGGCTACATTACCCAATTATAAATTTCTTGGATATAGCGTCCCATCGTTGAAAAAAATGTTTAATAATCTCATCGATGAGTATTTTCCACAGATACACACGTTTTGGGTTAAAACAATCCCCGAGGTGGATATTCTCAGATATAACAATGCTCCCGATGGAACAGGTAGACATGTGCACTGAACAACGTTGATATAAAAAGAAATATCGCGGTACATCTTTCTTGTGATATTGTGTTAGGTAGTTATACCATCAATTTATCATCGTCGAGTGAAGCCGATCAGGGTTACATTTTATACACTTTTACTCCGAGAATTACCCCGGGAGGTTTAATCAATAAAATTTACTTTTACGTCGTTGCGATTGATACTTAATTTTTTCGATGCATTGGAGGATTATAAATTGTTCAGGAGCATAAATGTTATGACTATCCCTGTAAAAGTAATATTTCCATGATGTGTTTGATTGTTTACCATAGAAATAACCATCGTCGGAGTCAAATTCATCATCGGCGGGAAAATAATCATAAATTTCTCCGTAGAAAACCTCCAGAACGATATTTTCTTCATAAAACCAACTCGGATATTCTTCGTCGTAGTAAATTTTTTCGATGATCATCAATATATCATTCATTATATATATTTGTTTATCTAAATTGCAATTTTCAGAATTTTAAAAAACTAAGCAAATCCGAAAGATACTCTATTATCGAATCTTTTCAAATACACCGTCAAAATTGTACCAGACGCAGCGTATAACACAGCTCTAGACTTAACATCGAAGTATTTACTCGTGGATGTTATTGACGGAAAATCAATAATAGAACTATCAATGAAAGCTGTTACAGGTCTACATGGTTGTGATTTTATTTTTGGAGCTGAGTTTAAACAATTTTCGCGTTGAGTTATAACATGTAAATTTTCTACATGGTTGTCAAGCTTATATCGATTAATATGATCAACTACAAAACCGTTACTGATCTTTCCGATGAAACACTCGACAAGGAATTGAAGATAATAATGTTTTTATTTTTTTTTTTGATCATACACGGTAATTTTTACATACCCGGTGTTACTAACTGTACCAAGTGGAATCTTTTGTTGTCAACGTCAGACGATTTCATCTCGTGAAGCCTCGTAGTTAATGTAGATCGGATGAACAACGTACTCGTTGTTATTCATTATTATTTTATATGAGATTTTATTTATCAAAATTGTTAAATATTTTTCTGTTGAGATAATCAATCAGAGACTGTAACAGAGACGGTTTATTATGATGCTCGTAATACATTTGAGTGCGGTATGATTTTTTAATCCACATCATACACACAATTTAGTCTTTCCTCGTACTCCAATACCGCAATTGATGCAAGGTTGTGGTCCCGAGCTTCCTCATCGGATATTTCATATATGATCCCCACAGAACTCTTTTTGACATAATTTACCACATCGTATAGTGTTGATCCAATAGGTAACCAATTACAGTTGTTCATTTAACAAATAAATATTTTTTATTTAAATATACTTTATCTTAATAGCAACATTATGTTTATGATTCCCGAGATTGAGATAAATACTCAACGGAAGAAGCGTTTTAGCCTCGATGATAAAATAAAATTTCCCGTGAAGTTATCAGCGATTCAAAATAGTATTCGACGTTCTAAATATGAATTTAAAATTGATGGTGCCAAATACGTATTTTCGACGTTTCTAACTCCTAATATCGAATACAGAATGACTGTTTCTCGTGCCAGAGAGATACTATAAAAAATAAATTTTGAAAATACCAAATATGTAATTCAAGTCAAATATAGCAAAATTTATGATAAAAAAAACATTGGTGGAAAATCTTTGCGAGTGTATAATCATCGTGAATGCGTATTAACCTCAACGGGAAAACCAGTAGTGCTGACCGAGAAAACTAAACCGGGAATATTAACCGGAATCGATAACAGATATTATAATCATGTGTATCCGTTGACAGTACTAGTTTATGGATTATTTACCATAAATGATACGGATTTGAAAAAACTTTTCCCGATGAAATATTAAAAAATTAACTGTGTTGCAGAATGGGTCATAGAACACTTTAATAATATTAAACAAGGAAACGATTTAATTGAGTTGAGAAAATCAAAAATATTAACGTGGGCTGAATCAATTATACAATCAGGTGCATCCGTAAACAATGTTATCACGTTGGAACGCGTGTTAAGATTTCCTATTACCATGAAAACATGTACCGGAGATATTTTACACGAAACAAAATATAAAAAAACCAGTGCTCCCATTGAAATCATCGATCATAACGGTCAAGTTTGGAGTGTTTCCTTGACAATATTTCCATTGTCACGAACGGTAAAATATTATCATGGGGATATAATTGACACTATCCACGAGATGAGTAAATTTGACCCCGTTGGTATATGGTTGTTTAAGGACGAATGGGGAATATATGTTCAATTTGTTAAACCCAACAGGGATTTATACCGAACAGAAGCTCTTCAGACACAAATGAATAATCTCGTGTTGAGATACACTGATAATCCTGATGAAATCACCAAAAATTGTTTTACGATACCCACCGTCGCAGCTCATTTTTTCAGAAAGAAAAACTCTTGGAAAGCACTCCGCGCCGATCTTTTAGAAGTTGTTAAGGCTAGTTGTGTAGAAACCTCGCACGGTGGATTATGGAATACAAAATATGAGTCACAAAATATGATATGTGTGGATATTGTATCGTGTTACCTGGTGAGTTTTCTTGGACAGGGAGAATGTCATGAATATTTTATACGGTTTGGTCATCCTACACATGAAATGATGAGAATAGCGATAAATGGACCATTACCTGAATTTGATTTAACGGGATTTGCTAGAGTAACATCGTTTAAATTCGCGGATGGTCTTCATGGTGTAGTTTATCTCTGGATGGGAAAACATATCCACATAAAGAAATGGGCTCCGATAACGCTATTAATGTTTTCATTAGATAAAATGATGTTGATGCGGTTGCCTGTATCCGAAGCAATAATTTCATACCGGAAACAAACCAATGTTTGGTTACCAACTCCTGATGAACACGATGATCCAAGAATACAAAAAATGTCTAGAGGATCAAGCAAAAGATCTCAGAAGGATAATAATCGGGAAGTTTACCCAAGGTGGATCAGAAGATTATAAAAGAAGAACTTCACGATTGATAATTGACGCTGACGAATTAGATTTTATCATCGTGGATACAACCACCAAAGGAACATTTATATCAAGATCAAAGGCTTATTTATTCAACAAGGAAAAACTCGGAACCATCGTTGAATATTACAAAGGAGAATCACTGCAGTTTACTCATTTGCGATCTTCGATGCTCAGTTATACTTTGATAAACATATTCTCGATGTTTAATAATGTCTCTGATATCACGGTTAGAGTTGCAACAAATTCGTTTTATTTTGATGTAAAATATTCAAAACGCGTCGATGAGTATACTAACACGAGTGAAAATTGGGGCACTTGAAGAATAAATTGCAAGCAAATATACAATTACAACAAAGAACTCAATGATCCCATCGAAAATAATTACCACGAGGATACCAACGATGATATATCATTGTCGCCCTCCATGTATGATCCGATAACCAGGCATAAAACGGTTGAACGATCCAGGAGGATGCGGAAAGACAACTCGAGTGATATATTTATTTGGAAAGAATTCTGACTTTATCGTGTTGACTCCAACTCATTGTCTTGCCCGCAAGATGAAATCCTGAGGAGTTAACGCATGTACGTATCATAGCTTTTTTAGATAGAACGGAACTGATTGGACTCCTGATCTCATGGGAACAAAATATATTCCTCGGATACTTATGTGGGATGAAATTGATACTGTATCGTTGGATTTGTTAAAAACGTTTTTAGAGTGGCTGCTAAAGAAAAATGCCGCAGTGATCATGTGTGGGGATCATGGTCAACCACCGCCATTTGTTAGAGAATCTTCTCACAAATGACTAAAAAAAACAATGTAGATTACTAAGAAGAAATTAACATGGATCATCGTTCACTCGATGCAGAATTAACTGCATTAAAATCCACGATAAGATTACAACCGCATTATATACAATGTGAAATAACACGTAAAATGATTCCTGAAACTCACATTGACGAGTTTTGGGACACATGGAAACCATCAGACGTAGTTGTCGCTAGCAGAAAAAAAATATGTGATAAACTTCAGGTAGAATTATTTAAACTCACAAAGAAAAATTCCCGATGGAACCGGTTTTGTATGGTACAGGCCTAAGGATACGCGACAACAAAATATAGAAGTTGATATTCCAGGAAAATCACAACGACGAGAACTCGTGTTAAATCATATCGTATATGTTGATATCACCGTAGTTGAAGATTCGTTACCTGCTAATAAATCTCCGTGGGTGTTAGGATACGCGATGACAATACACTCATCACAAGGATTAACTATCACTGATACAATCATGTGGATCGTTGATGACTTCATTGAGTGGTCAAATCTAGTCTATCTCACGGTGTCACAAGTATGAAGAATAAATCAACTTCGAAAAATTGCTATTATCTGAGATTAGTCGGTGGTAATTGAGTATCATCCAGGATAACCTGTAACTGTTCATGAGTAAAACTCCATTGTGGTGTAGTTTGGTCTAGTTTGTAACGCGTTGATCTATTTTTAGATGTTATCATGGAAAATATTTTGTGCATGGTAACACTCCATATTGTAGTACCACCTTCAAGTTCACCGGGTTCGTATAAATATCTCACTGTGACATTACTAGGTAAGATATCTGATTGAAAATCTTTGAATTTCACATTTATATATTTTTTTGTTATCGCGATGACTGGTTTCATGTTTATGTTTTTAGTGACTTCATTGTTAAGCGATGCAGTTACTTCCGGTAATCATTTTACTCATTCACGAGATCGTTATCATCGATGAGTTCTTTAGCGTACTGATAATGAAATAATTTATCCCTGAGAGTTCTGTTAAACTGTTCAATGATTGCTTGATCGTGATGGATTGCAGTATGTCCTCGTCATATTTCAGTGTTATATTGCTTCATTGTTGATGATACTTCACCTTGAATTCTTTACCGGGATCAACCTGAAGGAGATTTGGCCATTGTAGAAGATCTCGACAATAAATCTTTTTAAACACGGAGGCAACTTCCGAAGAAGTTTTTGATGATAACGGTTCAGCTTCTTTGTATCTACTCGCAACATCGATGACCGTTAACACGTATTTATAAACACGTTTTTTAATGGTATCATGTGGCAGAAATAATATATCAGCCTGATGAACTTCATTTGGGATATTAACATCGAATGACGCGTATTGAATTTTCTTTGGATGTGGTAAAAAAATTGGCCATATAGCTTGTTTGGCTAACCAATCAGCTGCTGTTTCACGTTTTACCTTTGCGGTGCTGGCAAGTTTATCAATGGCGGATTTTCCCATGTAGTATCCAGTTGAAGAATAATAAATCGCTTCCATATCAAATACCTAAACCCGCGACTAATTTACCCTTCATGACTGTTTTTATTATCCAGGATGCCAATTTTTTAAAGGTTTTATTAGGAATTTAATTCAACGCGTGGATCAATTTTACATCCGCGAGATGGCGCTGTTCAAGTTCTTGATCATCTAGTCTAATATCTAATTGTGTTCCCGGTCCACAATAACTATATCCAGGAAGGTGTTTTTCTCCTGGATACTTTGCCCATGGCACCCCTGGGAATTTTGTTAACTTGGAGGTGATATCACCACCGTTTTTTTTTTTTTTACAAATCTGAATTTCTTTATACCGCACCGCTCACATTTTCTGGTGATTGCTGCTCTATTATTTTTTTGTTTTGGTAGGTGTTGGGTTAATCATTGGGGGTATTAGCTTTACATTTCACACAATATAAATCCATAAAACTTGTAAGTTACATTTAATGGAAATTACAGATTTTTCAGCGTTGAAACGACGAGTACATGCCAAACATCATCCAATGCTACCTAACTCCGTCCAGATGATAATTATTGGACCGTCAGGGTGCAGTAAAACACAACAGCTACTCAACTTGATCATGAAATGGATGGCATGGGAAAACTATATTTGGTGGCACCGAGCATTGACGATAAACATTGCTATCAAGTACTAAAAGATTACAACGAAAAAGCCTCAGAGATCACCGGAGAAAACATCATCGAGTTTATCACAGATATTGACGAAGCACCATCCGTGGAAGATATTTCTGGGGACATTAACAATCTTGTTGTATACGATGATACCATGTTGGAATGACAAAAGAATCCCGCGAGGATATTTTCCCGCAGCAGACATAAAAACACAGATGTGATATATGTCACTCAACGATACACTCAAATTCCCAAAGTGATTCATAGATAACTGTAACGTGTTAGCGGTGTTAAATGGAGTTGATACTCATACACTCCGAAATATTTGGCAAACTTGGAGCTGTGGAGATTACGATTATAATAAATTAAAAAATTTCTTTAGCAGTGCTCAGGCAGCCCCTCATGGATTTATAACGATAAATTTTTATCCGACCCCATAACACGATATTGGATAGGACTAGATCGTATATACGGCTAACCTTTCTCTGGTCAATCTAGTAATTTGTGCTTCTCCAATATTTGCCATATATTAACACGTATAATATTAATTCAGGGATTTCACATCTCTGAATAAATATTATTTTTACAAAATAACAGCTGTACTGTTAAAATATTAGAAACTGTTATTTTTACAAAATAAGGGCTGCACAACCCCTTGTAGGGATCGCCCCCTAGAATTTTATAAGTGTTATTTTACTAAAATAACAACTATATTGTTAAATTACTAGAAACTGTTATTTTAGCAAAATAATAGCTGCACAACCTTTTGTAGGGTTGACCCCCCCCCGCTGCTAAAGTAAAAGCTGGGTGAGAAGATTTATCATTCTCTAATTATGACTTCAGCAAAACCGATAGAGTAACTAGTAACAAAACATGCCACTCAAGTACTATGTTCATCCATGACTGCTTTTTTAACTAAGGAATAGTTAATTGTAATGACCTGAAAATACAATTTACAGTGGTGATTATTCACCTGTTCTTCAATCTAGTGCATGGTCAGTAGCAACCTGTAGCTTTGATGAAGCCAGTAGTCAGACAGAACATCTTTTTTATCAGGTGTCAGAACAATCTGCACTACACCAGTCAACTTTTCTCAGTAACTCTGTTAAAGAGGATTAAATAAATGTCATAGGTGTTATGATTATTTCTGGTTTTGTGATGTGGTATTTGTATTATTGTTGAAATATATATTTGTCCTAAAAATCATGGTTTCTGGTTGCATTCAGCAGGTGGTTGATTTAGACCCGTGGTTCCAAAAGTTTTTCAAGCCACCGCCACCTTGGTCATTTTCAGCAGCCTCTACCTTATTCTGTAATAAGTATTATTCAGCATTAGCACACACAAACACACAGTAATCCCACCATCCACTTTGGGAACCACTGCTTTAGACAGTGTATTTATAGAATACAATCCATCATGATGATATGGGTTGTAAATGACAGATAGCCACTCATAGCAGAGGTCTCTAAAATCAGGTTTTACTGTACATTAATATTAAACATAACTAATTATTTCACAACTAAAAATTATCGAAATAGTTGTAAATGTATTTTGTCATAGCATGTACTGTCTGTACTCACAAGTTGGAGCTGAATGTAAACAAAATAGACCCAGATCTGCCAGCACACAACGTGCTTTCAGATCATAATTTGTGTTGTTTGTTCTACTGATGACTCCTAACTAATGATGTAGATCCAGATTTGCCAGCACATTATGCAATGGCAGATCTGGGTCTGTACAGTTTGCAGTTGGACTCGACTTACAAGTGAGTGTATGTGATATACATAGCATATAGCTTAATGTTATTTTTTTAACAGTGAATCTATGTCTCGTATATTTTGTATGCATTATAGTGTTCATGTTTCTTTATGGAATAACGGAGAACTGCCTTTGTATTCCTGGTAGTTCATTTTTAAAATATTTATTAATTTAAACAAAATTTGAATTAGCTTACTTTCAACTTTTTGGCTGATTTAAAGATTGTTTTTAGAAACCATTTAAGTTCAATTAATTAAAAATTTAATTTAATATAAGAAATTTAATCTCCAGGATTTAAAGAAATACCATTACTACTACTGGTTTGCCTTTCCTTGTCTGTGTCCCTCTGAAGATTTCAGACTGGTTAGAAGTCCACAGAAGCTTCATGAAAGATTATCTCCTTCACAGGTAAATATGTTGCCAGTCCATCAATTTGTTTTATGTTGTTAGATTTATAAGGAGTTATAACAGTGTATGAGCAGATACAGAATTTATACAGGGAGTGTAAGTAGTTCATTTATCGTAAATTGGTAAAGATTTCTCTTTGTCACAGGAATCTTTTTAACTTGAAAAAGAGCTTTTACTGAATCCTTGAATCAGCCACTGTTCCTAATGGCTAAAGGGAAATACATTTGGGAGAATTAGACTGTAACATGTCATAGGCGATTTTGTTAGGTTCCCATAACAATGTAACATGCTATAGGTGATTTTTATTTTTTCAGAGTGATGTACATAAGTATTTGTTATGCCCCCACAATGAATTAACATGCCAAAGGTAATTTTTTTGTCCCCACGATGATGTAACGTACCATAGGCGGACCTGTTTGAAACAAGATGTAATACCAAACTCCTAGCATTTGTCTCACTAGTCCCAGATTCAAAAGCCTGGATGCATATGCCTGCCTCAAACACCCCAGATTCTAAAGTTGTTACAGAGAGCAAGAGAATCAGTGTGTCGCTTTGTCCTCATTGTACAGCTAAGATGGGAACAGTCATGAATCAATGACCTCATTAATCTCACAATGAAAACTCCCTGGAAAATTGGGATTTGCCTGCATCTGCTTAAGCTACCATGATGGCAATAGTTTCATCCCTACCCAGAGCTACTAAACCTACACATCTTTATCATATGAAATAGGCCTTCAAGAATAGACAGGAGAGAATTTTCTGAAGCATGAAGGCCCTCCACTCTGAAACCAAACGCAAATGGCATATCTCTCCATGCATCTTTACCTCAAATAGCTAATTTCCCTCCTCTGGCATTTTGAAGGAGAAAGTTAACACCGATATTGATAAATGGTTACCACTGCAATAATTGCTGACATCTTTCATCTTCATGGAAGAGAGGATATCAGACAGAACAAAGTGTTACCTGACCTTCTCTTCAGCTTGATTATAAAAAACCATTAGTTCTGTGTCAAAAGTGGTATCTATCCTGGGTCCTAACTTGGTTGAACAAGATGCCATTTGTACCATTTTCAAAGACATCACTGGGTCACCTTTTATTACAAGACCTGCTTCCTCATTGCATTCAATATTGATATCCAGAATCAGAAAAATACATGCCCTATCAGGTGACCCAAATTATTTGCAGTTCCAATAAGAAGGGGTCTATTTTTCTGATGAAGGCACCCTCTTTCATCACTAAGAACAGGCATTCAGTACATGAGTAACCAGACTTGTAAAATGAAACCACTGTCTACTCTGGACACTTCAGGTCAAGGCCACCCAAAGACCTAGCACAGACTTTAAAGTGGTATCTTAATTATTATGCTGCTGTTTTGATGGAGATCATGCCTAATTTTACCTCACATATAAAAACAGGAAGATCTATTAGCGAACATTCTTTCATCCTTGATAAAGTAGGTTATTAGCTCTGCATATTTTAGAAATTAAATTATTAAGCACTTTAGTTCATGTAGTTAAAGCAGTTTCCAACAGCATCGCATTTGACTGGAACTGTTCTCTGGCATCATTCAGGAGATCAGAATCCATATTTTTCAGCTTTTATCACCGAAAACTGTCACCTTAAAGGGCTCAACTCAATCTGGTGGGACCTGTATCAGTGGCACAACAGGTTACCTTTCCAGGTCACTTTACAGCCTCTTAAAATGCAGCTTCATGACTTCTGCTGGATTTGTATGGGCAACAATTTCCTTATTTGAAGCCTCTCCCTGACAGATGGAGTCTTTTTCCATTTGGGTTATCTAGACGCTATTCCATATACTGTAAGGGACTACAGAAGGTATTATAATTGGGTGGATACTTACCGAAATATAATGGACATCATCCCATCTTCCCCATATATACAGCCACATAGACAGCATGCCTTACACTTCAGTAGAATCAGAAATATTCATAGGATTTGCCCCCAAATTCCTATACCAAGCATATATCACTCTGCCCAACCACCACCAAGGTTCAACTTGGTAGATAACTTGTAGGTTCTATTTTAGCTAAAGGTGTTATCTGGGAGGGCTGAATTTGTGAGGCAGTAGTAGTTCTCCTAAAGTATTATGACTGTGTGCTTTATTGTTGAAGAACATAATTTATTAGAGAAAGTTGGTATCTCTGGTAGCATCTCATAACCTTAAATGATGTAAATTGACTTTTCACATATTTTTCTACAAAGCACAAATGTTAAGGGCCGGTAAACAGTAATTCTTCTTTAGGAAATGATTGTACCATCCCTAATATACAACTTCAGTAACATGCATTTTTTTTGCAAAATCATGAAATTTTATGCCCACAAAAGTATTTTAATTGCAATGGAGGCTCGATACAAGTTCATACCATATTGTCAATTCAACCAACAACAAATATTATACTTTACTAAACTAAAATTTATTAATTTAATATTAGTGTTATTATCAGCATCTTATAATCATTATCATAATCTAAATCAGCAATAATAAGAACTGCAGCAATATTAACAAAGTTTACCTCATTAAATATTTTCTTTTCTTTTGTTATAGATGGAAAGTTTGATAACTGTATATGATGAATTTCAAAGTCACCATAGCAACCACCAAGGGTATTTCATTGTAGTAGAGACATTGGATGATGTGTTAAAAATAGATTCTGTGCAAAATATATCAGAGTACCTGAATCAAAATACAAAGGTAAGTTACATAAAATATTTTCTTTGGAATAAAGATTATGTATTGATACTAGTGTGTACTAACATCTTTTTACTTCTGTACATCTTTAATGTTGCAGTTGCAGGGTTTGATTGCTCACACCACCAAATGTCTTTGTGGAGTTTAGTGATATTGATTTGGGGTATTTGTGTAAAATGGATTAAACAAACAAAGCAACTAAAATTATAATACAGAGGATTCTTGCATATAAAATGAACACTCATGTAAAATTCTATATTAAACATACATATTATCTCTACATTTCATAAGTTTCCAGTTTTCCTTGACAGGTGCTGTTTGGATTTTCAGACCCTTGCACTCTAGAAGGGAACCCTGGCTGGCCTCTTAGAAATTACTTAGCCCTTATTTCCTATTACTGGTATGTATTTGTATCTTCTCTTAGATTTTAAACAGCTTTTTCTCCTGTCTTTCTAGCATTTAGTGAAATTACAGGTTAAGTATAAATGTAGGTGGAAAAGGGAATTTCCTGAAACCACTTGTCCAGAACAAGTGGTTGAAACAATTTGATCAGCCCTGATACACCTGCTTATCTGTATATGTCTCCTTATTCTCAGGTGGATTTCAACACATATTTTGAATATTTTGATAAAGTATTTTGCTGTCATGGTAACACATCATAGTTCTATTTTCCATTATTTATTGAGTCAAGGATACACAATTTGTTTTATCTCTTGTATCAATATATATATATATATATATATATATATATATATATATATATATATATATATATATATATATATATATACTAGCTGTTGTTAAAACCTCTAGTTGCTGAAAAGATTTGAGACTTTTACTGAAAGCAGGAACTAATGCAAAGATATATCTAATGTAGCAAAATTTTAAGATTTAAGCAAGTGAAATTTTTTAAAGATACATTAACACAAATTTGACTTGAAAGTAGTTACAGAATAAATCTGGGTATGTGAGAAATCTCCTTGTAGCTTCCCACAGGTTAGTAGTTCTTACTGTGTTTCTTCTGGTTTTTCCTCCACTGGCCACTATAACCTATCATGTACTGAGAAATGGCATTAAACTCCAAAACAACAGCAACAACTTATTTTTAAAAGATTTTTAAATATAATTTGTTTGGTTCATGAGAACTAATAAAAAATTGTATTATTTGTCAGAGCTTTTTATGTATATTTTCCATTGATTATGACTAAGTAGGACTTGAAATACATGCTGGAGATGGTGAAGTAATATATCATGGTCTTTTGTATCAAATGCTGCAGAATCCCTATATCAAGGGGAGATCATTGTGCCCGACTGCTATCTTGGTGGACAGATATTTTTAGCTCATTTAGTTATAAATTGTTATCTGGGAGGAATAAATTTACAAGATAACAGCTTGTATTTGGCATTCAGAATATAGCCTTACAGTGGTTCAAGTCCTACTTAGTCAACAGGACACAAATTATATCTGCAAATGGAATACATTCCAGTCCAGTTGACGTATGTTGTGGTGTTCCACAGGGATCTTGTTCTTGTTTGTTCATTAGTACTTTCAAGACTGGACTATTGTAACTCAATTCTGTCTGGTTTGTCACAATATTTACTCCAGAAACTTCAAAAAGTTCAAAACACAGCTGCTTGGATCATCTTTAGAGTACCTCGAACAGAGCACACCTCACCACTGCTCTGTACCCTACACTGGCTATCAATTCAGTACAGAATCAAACACAAAATTTGTTCTCTGTGCTATGTTTCACTAACAGACTCCATTCCAACATACCTATCCAGACTCACCCATGTGTATACACCAGCTAGATACTTATGCTGTTCTTCTGATAATCGTATACTCATTGTTCCCACTGTGAATACGAAGGCATATAGACAACGTTCTTTTGCATACCAGGGCCCGACAACGTGGAATGAATTGCCCATTGAAATTAGACACAAAGACACAGTGGTCCCTTTTATGAGTGCTCTTAAAACTCACCTGTTTTGACTGCAGGGACAAACTTAGAGACCTAATAATGTTTTGTATCTTATATGTTTTCAGCATGTTTTTATTTTTTCCAATTTCATTGTTTTTGTTATTTGTTTTTCTGTTGTGTAGTCATATCATTATAGATGGTGTAAAGCACTTAGAGCTTCGAAAAATTAGGTGCTATACAAAGTCCTCATTATTATTTGTGGCAAAATCCACAAATATTTCTGTTACTACTTCTGCTCATGCTGAAAAGCATGTTCTCACCAAGAGAGCACTCACAAAAAAGCCAGATTCAGTGTTGATACAAGTTCTCACTTAACAAGGAAAGTATTCTCCATCCATATTTCCAGTTTGTCTCTCTTTCTATCTTGACAGTATTCTGCCTTTGCACATTTAACCACAAGTTCGTTGTCTTTACACATTTAATTGTACTTTGGTACTTGCATTGGTAGCCTATGTAACTGTACCAATAAGTTAGGGCTATATGTTTAATTATGTTGGCGTGCACAGCCCTGAGACCTATTGAAATCTCTATATTTCACAATGACTGGCTAGTTACATGTGATTTTTCTCTGATAATATCATTTAGTGTCCAAACACCACACTTTATTGCATTTACCTGTATGGGTCAACCATGAACCTCTAACACTTAGTATGGTGAAATATTTTGGTAAAATTTGTCTGCTATTGTCCAGTTAATGCTACAAGGCATAGCTCTGTACCAACTTTCTGTTGATTAAAAAGAGGTAGGTGCAGAGCTACAACAGGTTTATACATTCTGCTCTATTTGTCTTACAGGTTAGACCATGGGCAAAGTACAAAAATCTAAGGATGAAGAAACTATAAGCCTACATGCTGATGTGTCCTCAGTGTGAGAATGTTTGGTGGAATAGGGAGATAATTCAACAAAGGTTTATCCCATTACAAAATGCAAGAAATCTTTACATTCAAAGACAGCCTTGGTGTAACAGCCAATTCTTTTAACCTGCTAAAGGAATCGCTGTTTCCCTGTGGAAAGAATCAACTAGCTGATTCTTTTCCCAGGGAAATGTTTAGCATGGATGAAAGAATAGGCTGTTAACCAGTGTATACAGGCAATTATGGAGACCAGTCTAACTTACATATGGCTTCTCTGCACTCTTCATTTATGATGCTAAGCTTGATACCTCAGTTTTCAACAGATGCTGCCTTTCATTTCTCTCAGCCCTTGGTCAGGAGAAGTGACTCTTTAATCATTGACCGATTGGAGATCACTCTTTCTATTTTAGGGCATTCCACAAATTTTGTCAGCAGCAGACCTCATCACCCTTCACCAGCTCCTTTTCAGGCAACTCAGTAAACATCAGTGATGCTTGCTCTTAGGCACCTACTTTACTTCTTGATTTCACCATGTCATGGGAAGACTCAGCCTTCAGAGCTTCCCTTGAAGGAGTTTTCCATCTTTTATCTCAAGAGTTGTGCCCTTCGTCTACCTTATCAACGTTTAGGACCAGAGTTCCAGCATATGTTGATCCTAAAAGAATAATCCAACTTCAGATTACATCTGCAGTCTGGCAGAATCACAGACATTTTGACCTGCCTTCCATCAACATTCCATCAGCAGTTCTACTTTTGCTACACACCAAGTTTTTATTTGGAAACCCTGGTTGACTGGAACATCACAGCCTTGGGGATGACAAAACTGTATTTATGCGGATCAAACATCTTTCAATGACACTCAACAGTGGTTTTGCAGTGTGGTAATCGTGAACAGAGCACATCATATCATACTCCAAATTTAAACGTACATGCATGGGAGTTGGTCTCCAGAATGGCTCAGGTCTTAAACAGAGCTGCTGAACATACTTTAGTCAATTTGTAACAGCAGCTTCATGTGTTCATTGGTGGAATAAGATGCACTGTTCTCCACCTCCACCTTCCTTGAGGAACATCATAATGCCAAGCTTCAGTCACAACGTTTTACTTGTCAGATTGGCAAACAAGCCACTAAGGAGACAAATTTTCCCATCCCTCCATTGCAACACAAATACAGGGACATTTTGGGAAATCAACAAACAAAACCAAGGGACATGACTCAAACAAATACCGCTGACAAGTTGTCCTATCATAGTTCCTTGTGTCCAAAACCATGGTTCTTGCAAACCAAAGTGGACAAAAGACAGAGAGGAGATGATTGCTTACACCAAAGTTTTTATACACAACCACCTCCATCTCTTAAATGACATTGTCTCCACACTACCCTTCCTGCAGATCCCAGTAAGAGGAAGGCTTCAACTCATTGCTGTAGAAAGGAACACGATTTGCAAAGTGGTTTCCAAAGGACTCTGCATCACTTTCAGACATCTCCTCTGTCCAGAGTCCCATCAGCTACAAACATTTCTACAGACCCATTCAAAGCCACCAACTTGCAGCAAGAAATAAATGAAAAGCACAGTAAATTCTTTTGAAATATTTAACTACCTTAGCCAAACAGCACACTGAGCTCTCATCGACTTAAGCACCCTCAATCAGTTCATTCACACTCCTTGATTCTTGATGGAAGCACCATGGCACATTTTGAATGCTGTTCATCAGGGACATTTCATATTTTCATGTCCCTATTCAAAAGGCTTCCAGGAAGTAACTGTGATTCACCAACATTGGCATTGTTTATCAATTCCAAGCACTCCCATTTGGTCTCAACATCTGTCCCTTGGTCATCACTTATCTGATAATTCCATGTTATGACTCCTGTCCACACCATCTCAAAGGCAGTGACATCAAGTTACCTGGGAAACATCCTGCATAAACATCAGGATAAATAAATATCTCTACTGGCAATAGCAAGTTTCCTCCTCTGGTTCTTCATAAAAGAAAAAGTTAGCACCGAGCTATCATCATCATGGAAGAGAGGATATCAGACAAAACAAAGGCTGATCTGACCCCCTCTCCAATTCTGATTATGCATGTTGGCTCTGTGTCTAAAGTGGAACCTATTATGGGTAACCTGGTTGAGCAGAACACCATTTGAACCGCTTTCAGGAACATCTTTGGATGACTTTTTGTACAAGATCTGCTTCCTTATCACATTAACAATGGCAGGCAGAATCAGACCCTATCAAGGGACCCGAGTTACATGCAGTTCCAAAAAGACAGATCAGTTTTACTCATGACATCATCCTCTTTCATCAACAAGAACAGCCTTTCGTCCAGGGGCAACCAGAGCTTTGTACTGAAATCATTGTCTACTCTGGACACTTCCACTCAAGGATTCTGTATGAGCCTTGAAGTGGCTTCTTAACAGGACAGACATTGTGTCGAGGGAGATCATGTCTATTTTTACTCCTCCAATAGGGACAGGCCAATAAAACAACACAGTACATTTTGTCCTTAATTAACTGGATTATATGCTCTCCATATCAAGAAATAATGCCAATTCAATGAATTTGTTATGCGTTTTAGCTCATGAAGTTAGAGCAGTTGCCACAAACAATCACTTTTGACTGGAACAGTTCTCTGATATTATCCATGCCATGGGATGGAGATCTGAGCTCACATTCCCCAGTTTTAACCTCAGAGATCTTTGATTCCAAAGGTCTCGATTCAGTCAGGTGGGGCTTATAGGCATGGCACAACATGTCACCTTTCCAGGTCATTCAACATCTACATAAGACATTTAAGGGAGGGAAAAATTTCCCTTTCTGAAGCCTCTCCCTGACAGATGGAGTCTCTCCAGTAAATTACCTGGAAGCTGACTCACATTCATCAAGGAACCGGAGATCGCATATCTGGGGTAAGGGGCTGTACCTCCCTCAAACTCTTACATATTCTATGGTATTAAGTTTGGGAACAGTCTTTAAAGAGGAAACTAACTTTTTCTGGTAAAGTATGTTTCTTCATTATTACTTACCCAATCATAATACACGTACACCCTCCCGGCCTCTCTGCACTTATATCCATATCGAGAGCGTGCCTTACAGAGAGCAGTCACAGAGATATTCATGGATTTTGCCCCAAATCTCTATGTCAAGGGAGTTCACTGTACCATCCTCTACATAGGTGGGCAGATAACTTATAGCTATTTTAGCTAAACGTTTTTTATGGGAGGACTGGATTTGCAAGTTAGTAGTAGTTCTCATAAGGTGTTATCATTGTATTAGTAGTCAAAAAGAAACATTTTACTATAGAGAAATAGTTTCCTTCATCCCAAGAAGTTAGTTCTTTCTGGTGCATTATAAACTGCTGTGTTTTCAGTAGTTGTGTTACAATAAAAATATAATTTCTACATTAACAGAGGCTTTTACTTAATTTACTCTTCACTGAGATTTCATAATTTAATAATACTCAATGAATTATCAAGGGGAAAAAGCTAATATCAGGAATATTGTTTAAAAGTTGTTTTTTTTAAAAACTTTTGTTTTTAAAACAATTATATAAAAGTTCCAATTGGCTAGTATTGGTGGTTGACAACCAATACATGTCTTTATCTTATGGGTCTTGTATTCATCAAAGCTTATTAAACAGAAGCTCCAGTTGGTTAATATTGGTAATTGACAAGCAATAAAATCTGTGTATTATGGATCTTTTAGTCATCAAATAAACATCTTTTATTCAACTAAGTGAAAATGTCATAATTAAAAGTTTAAAAGACTCATTTGTCAAAGTAGAAAACTTAAGGTAATTTGGTTGTGGAAAATCATAATCATTCTGCATTTCAGTTGAGATAGGATTTTGTTTTGTTGTATATTTCCATGTACAATAACTGTAGATACAGAAAACGTTACATAGCTGGTTACTTATAACTGATGGGTGATGCAGATAACAAGAACATAAAGAATTTTACAATTTATTCTGTCATATTCAACAATATTAAAGAATAATTTTATTTTAATTACTATTTAATTAGTTAATCATAACTAAGAACAAATATGGTCTTCACATGATATGAGTTATTTATTGTCCACTTTGACAAAATTTTGAGGCAGGCTGGTATTATTCTGGTCGATAGGTTTGAAAGAAGGAAAAGCTATTTCCACAAAATTACTTATGTTCTGTGCCTCATGCCACGACCTTTTAGATGGCTTATACTTGAGACAAGGAAGCCACTATTGATTTCGGGACTAAATGGACAGATAGCAAGATCAGAGATACTTGAAGATAAAAGATAGTTGCCATAACATTACTCCTATCTTACACTGCAAAACATGACCAGTCTTTGTAGATGGTTTGCATTTAAAAGAAGATGCCTATCAAATATCAATTCAATAGGTAAAAAGTCAGGGTCCCTGTGACTGTTAAAGAAAAATGGTTTCTGCAAGATAACTTTAGTTCTGTGTTTTTTATTTTATTAACTTTGTGAACATCTTGCATTTGAAACAAGGAATACCTAATGAAAGTAACATTCTGCACAAATTGAATTGTTACTGTGCCCTTTAATACATGATCATCCGACCTGTGGAAGAGGGTTTTACATAATAGAGGTCTGCTTACAACATTACTGATTTTAATATAACATTTATGGCACTCCTGTCACATGCATACATGTGCATAATACAAGGTACAAGTTAAAGATATATGGCTTATGTAACTGACTATATTACAGGTCACATAGATCATGTAGGCATTCCACACCAACTATTTCAGTAATAATGTCATTTTTTAGAATTTGATTCTACACACCTTTAAGTGGCAAGTACAAGTACATGTATTCACTTCATTTTGGATTCATATACATCTATATTTGTTTGCAATGTCATTATTTTGATGCCCGAGAAGTCCTTACTGCAAAATCAATGTTAAAATATGTAGACATTTTGGACGATGTGAACTAAAAGGTGTGTTCAATTACAGTCTGGATTGAATGTCATGCTGTAATGTCACAATGAAGGTTACGCACATTGATAAAGAAAAATTCGTGCTACCCTCTATTGTGATGATTCCTCTTGACTTGCTCTTATTTTGACCCAAGTTTGGTACATGGCCACCATTGTGAAGTCCATAGTGATAGATAATTTTCATCTGGAAGTTTCTTGGTGACAGTTAAGGTGCAGAGCATTCAATAATCAGGATTGAATAGACTTTAGTTAAGGAAAATTAGTATTAAATTTTAAAAGAACAATTATGTTTAATTTAAAATTAGTATATGCACATACATGACCCATGCAATGTGTACTATAGTTTATTTTTATTGGAATATGTAGGTTTATTATTAAGATAGCGTTACATGTTAGGTTACTTTATTTCCAATTTATTCAGTCTTAAATGTGTAGCTCTGTGTATTGCAAAAACAGCACCTCAGCATCTATGGTAAATATTAATTGTGAAGTTAATAATTGATCTGCTTTTCTTTATAGGTTCCCAAGTCTGCAAGAAATTGAAGTATTATGTTTTAGATGCAGAATTAAAGATGGCAACTGTGATATATCACATAGCATAGTGTTGACGGTAAAACTGAGTCCAATGACCACTGAAGCAGGTAAATGTAATCTGCATATTTTTAGCCAAGATTCTGTTCATAGTTCCAACAGTCTGAAAATTCTGCACTGCATTTATATAATAATGTGAGTAAATAAATTATAATTTTAATTATAAGTTCTTTTTAAAAAAATCAATTTTTTACAATTATGTCCCACTTAGAGTGTATGCTTCTCTGTTATGTTATTAGCAATGAGATGGTGATGATACTAAAGAAGAATTAGTATTAGTTTGTATTAGTTTTATTTTGTTAAATATTCTGCATGTATTTTGTTTCTTTTATAGACATTGGTCTTATGCACCCTTTCATTGCAATTGGATGTATGCAATCAAAAACTGATTGCAAATATTTTATTTTTTGCAGATCTTCCAAAGTGTGTTGGATGGGAAAAAAATGAAAGGCAGAAACTTGGGCCTAGAATGGTCAACCTTAGTGCCTCCATGGATCCAGTAAAGTAATTTTATACTGGAATCAGTGTATTTTACTTTCAATTCTAATATTATACAATGCACAGTAATTTATTATTTCCTCTCTAGGGTCTTACCTCAGTTTCTTATGCTCCATACGAGTGTTAAGAGCTGATTCACTTCAATGTATGGTGATTTAAATTATAACTGAAATTCCAATTATAGTATATGCAATGGCTGACCATTCCTAATTCAGTGCTTTCAACTGCTCATTTTGCCCTGTTCCACCATATGCAACCTAAATTTACAACCATACAAATACAACTACATGTATTACAAATATACAACCATATATATATATATATATATATATATATAGTTTTTGTCACAAATATATTTTTTACTATACAAGCATATGTCACCTTTAAGTTTGTTTATTAAAGCACCAGATATGTATTGTTTCATCTCTCAGTAAAAATATTAAATAAAATATTTTATTGTATTTTATTGCTAATATTAAAGAGTGATTTAAATTTAGTGATACTAAAATGTTACGATTTTATTGTATCTTGTATCAGCCTAATGTTAGAAGTGGTTTTGATGTTTTAATCAATTCTTGTGATCTTAAATTTACAATCTAGCCAGTTTCTTGTTGTCATCAGAGATAACCAATCCGGTAGCCAAGTGGTTAGAGCGTCTGCCGCAGAAGCGGGAGGTCATGGGTTCGTTCCCTGGCCGAGTCATACCAAAGACTTACAAAAATGGTACTAACAGCTGCCTCGCTTGGCACTCAGTGTTAAAAGGTTTGTGTTAGGACTGGTCGGCCAGGTGTCAGGATAATGTGACTGGGTGGGACATCATGCTACATGTCTGCAGCATGATGCTGCAGTGCTAGACATCATTATAAACTATCTCATTGCAGACATCGTAGCGATATGACTGATAAATTGTTAAAGCTTCTTTAAAATTCCTAATCAAACAAACAAACAAACAATTTGTCATCAGACCTCCCATAACAGAACACTGATAAGAGTGGAGAAAAGTAGTCAAAACTCTGGAATGGTTTGATTTCAGAGTGTAAGTTTGCTACCTTCAACCTACCGTGGTTTGTGCTCTTAATGTGAATTATTACGCTTATATTTTAATATTGCATCAGACCTGTCATAGAAATTGTGGATGGTTCTTGCCCTTGAAATAAATGCTATTTTAGACTGGAAAGTGACATTTACACCAATATGTATAATTCGAGTGTTTATGATGTTCTGTGTTATTAATATTTGCATCTGTAATGTATTTCATTTCTTTTCATACATATGAACTGCAATAGAACAATCATAACCAAATTATCCAGTAAAGTAATTTTACGTGTTTTTTCTTTCAAGCTTTCAATAAAATTACTATATTTACATACTTGGTGATTTTCTTTTTCAGTGTTATTAAATAATGATTTTTTTTCTGTAAATATTTCTGTTAAAAATTTCATTATGTGTAGTTGTCCATTTGATTCAGTTTTCCTAAAATGGTATAAGAAGTGTATTTATAGTAACCATTTTTTTGCATTGCTTTTGCAACACAAAATATCTGTCTCAGGTTTCCCACTAATAAAAAGGTCTTGTAAACAACGTGAACATCTGCCCTGACTTGAACAGTTAACACCTGCTCCAGGCTACACACTTGAGACAAAAATGGCATTAATTAAATTTAACATTTCTGTTCTAATTTCTTTTTTTTTTAATTGAGTACATAATTACATTTTATTTTGTCAGATATGTTTTAATATGTACTTAATGTCACTGTCAGTGAAAGGAATTGACCTAGTTAATGACATCATGATCTCAAAAGAAGCACTTGAGGTTGCAAGAAACATTTCTCACAAACCAAGGATGGGATTAAATCTAATATTTTAAATGCTATTTCACAAAATAAAATGGAAGCTGGTACAAAAATCAAGATGGTTTAAAAGAGATGTTTTAATTTATATTTATGCGAAGGAAATCTTTTCATTCATAGTTATTTTCATTGCTGATCCATGACATACAATGAAATATTGCCATTTCCCCCCCCCCCCCCAAAAAAAACCCAATCTTATTACAACATCATGGATTTAAATTTGAATTGAAAACAATTTTGCTTCAGATTATCCGAGTCAGCTGTTGACCTAAATCTAAAGCTAATGAGATGGAGGTTACTCCCTGACCTTGACCTAGACCTGATTACAAGAACCAGATGCTTGTTACTAGGAGCTGGGACACTAGGATGCAATGTTGCTAGGTGTCTTTTGGTGAGTATAATGTTCTTCTATTCTACAATTCACATGCATGCATGCATACATATGCATGTGCGTGCACACACACATGCATGATGGTTGACCATTAAGTCTCAGTGAAGTCAATCATGTGTTGCTCTTCACTTAGCCCAGTGAGACTTATTTATTAATCACTTCTTCCATATTGGTATCATTTAGGCAAGATTTACTGCTGTATTGATCCTCAATTGTTCTCTCAGTGTTCAGTCCCACTTTCAAAAGAGACTTAGCTGAACAGTTTTCATGCTATAAAATGAAAATCCTAATTCCAGGTAAGTAGAAAGTTGTTTCCCCCCCAAAAAAAAAAAAATTTATTAAGGTTTCATACTGCATGAATTTCTTGGAAAACACTCACCCTTTGTATGATTTTATGTTACAGGGCTGGGGTGTGCGAACAATCACATTTGTTGATAATGGCAGTGTGTCTTACTCTAACCCAGTCCGACAGTCCTTGTTTGTATTTGAGGACTGTACAAAGGTCCCTGGGGGCAGATCAAAAGCTGAGGCTGCAGCAGAGGCCCTGACTAAAATATTTCCAGGGGTGGTAAGTATTAAAGTTGTGTTTTTGCATCAGCAGACAGTATAATCAGAAATTCTACCAGGCCATGAAAAAATGAGACTAATGAAAAACTTATTAAGAGTCATCTAACTTTTAAAACCTTCCCGGAAATAGATTGAGCAAATTACCTACTGTTCCCACGATTTATTATACCCAATGAATTGATTTTAAATTTTTTTTAAATGTTTGTCAAATTATTGTGCTATTTGCTTTTATCTATAGCCTGAATCGGCTGCTTGCTTGTATGCATTTGTATGGCTTAGATATGGTATGGTTTAAATAGAAATAATCAAGAGGTTCCAATTGAATTTTCTCCTGGAGGGGAATATCAAATTGATCTACAGATCAGTAGTGGAAGAGAATCATGTAAATATTTAAGTAGTTACTTGGGGAAAGTGGGGTGCACAAACATTGTGTGCTCAGGATGACTCATGGGAAAATGATTGGATGCAGACTTTTGCATCTCAACACATGCTACATGGCAGGAGAAATAGTGACCTTTAATTCCACTCACACATCATGATAGTTGTGGATTTGACCATTGCCTTGTAAGAAAATTTCTGGAAGCATTTCTTCAAGATATAGGTATTGATTTACTAGTATCAGTGTCACCATCATTGTCCAAATGATCATTGTTCTTTTTTTACCAAATTTATCCCATAACCCAAACATGCTGAATAATAAGCCCACCCATCATCATCCCCTTATTTTTACACAATCTTTGCAGAAGTTTTTAATGGACATATTTGTCCAAAAATTAGACCACCCTTTCATTTTTTACAACATCATTACATTGGTTCCCTGGTCTCATCATGTAAGAAATACTGCAACACTTTTTCTAATACCATATGTCACATCATGGTTAAGAGGGATAGATCCTTGCAGCTGTTTTGTTGTAATAGTCAGTTCTGTATCATAATGACACATGAAATATTTATGGGCATGTTTTAATATTCCTCAGGTATGGACAGTTTTGTGTCATAATGGCAGATGATATAATATACCTAAGGTTTAGACAGTTTTTCATAATAAAATCATGTTTTAAATATACCTTAGGTTTGGACAGTTTTGCATAATAAAAGCATGTCTTAATATACCTAAGGTTTGGACAGTTTTGCATAATAAAATCATGTTTTAGTATACCTAAGGTTTAGACAGTCTTGCATAATAAAATCATGTTTTAGTATACCTAAGGTTTAGACAGTTTTGCATAATAAAGATATGTCTTAATATACCTAAGGTAGACAGTTTTGCATAATAGAAGCATTTCTTAATATACCTAAGGTTTAGACAGTTTTGCATAATAAAGGTATGTCTTAATATACTTAAGGTTTGGACAGTTTTGCATAATAAAGACATGTCTTAAAATACCTATGGTTTAGACAGTTTTGCATAATAAAATCATGTCTTAATATGCCTAAGGTTTAGACAGTTTTGCATAATAAAGATATGTCTTAATATACCTAAGGTAGACAGTTTTGCATAATAGAAGCATTTCTTAATATACCTAAGGTTTAGACAGTTTTGCATAATAAAGGTATGTCTTAATATACTTAAGGTTTGGACAGTTTTTCATAATAAAATCATGTTTTTAATATACCTTAGGTTTAGACAGTTTTACATAATAAAATCATGTCTTAATATACCTAAGGTTTATACAGTTTTGCATAATAAAAGCTTGTCTTACAAAATATACCTAAGGTTTAGACAGTCTTGCATAATAAAATCATGTCTTAATATACCCTAGGTTTAGACAGTTTTCATAATAAACGCATGTCTTAAAATACCTAAAGTTTTGCATAATAAAAGCATGTCGTAATATACCTAAGGTTTAGACAGTTTTTCATAATAAAATCATATTTTTAATATACCTTAGATTTGGACAGTTTTGCATAATAAAGGTATGTCTTAATATACCTAAGGTTTAGACAGTTTTGCATAATAAAATCATGTCTTAATATACCTAAGGTTTATACAGTTTTGCATAATAAAAGCTTGTCTTACAAAATATACCTAAGGTTTAGACAGTCTTGCATAATAAAATCATGTCTTAATATACCCTAGGTTTAGACAGTTTTCATAATAAACACATGTCTTAAAATACCTAAGGTTTTGCATAATAAAAGCATGTCTTAATATACCTAAGGTTTAGACAGTTTTGCATAATAAAATCATGTTTTAATATACCTAAGGTTTATACAGTTTTGCATAATAAAAGCATGTCTTACAAAATATACCTAAGGTTTAGACAGTCTTGCATAATAAAATCATGTCTTAATATACCCTAGGTTTAGACAGTTTTGCATAATAAAATCATGTTTTAATATACCTAAGGTTTATACAGTTTTGCATAATAAAAGCATGTCTTACAAAATATACCTAAGGTTTAGACAGTCTTGCATAATAAAATCATGTCTTAATATACCCTAGGTTTAGACAGTTTTGCATTATAAACGCATGTCTTAAAATACCTAAGGTTTGGACAGTTTTTCATAATAAAATCATGTTTTTAATATACCTTAGGTTTGGACAGTTTTGCATAATAAAATCTTGTCTTAATATACCTAAGGTAGACAGTTTTACATAATAGAAGCATGTCTTAATATACCTAAGGTTTGGACAGTTTTGCATAATAAAATCATGTTTTAGTATACCTAAGGTTTAGACAGTTTTGCATAATAAAAGCATGTCTTAAAATACCTAAGGTTTAGACAGTCTTGCATAATAAAATCATGTCTTAATATTAGGGCATAACCGATTAGCATTTTTCTACCGATTTCCGATTCCGGATTTTGGGCATGAAATTTTTCCGATTCCGGATACGATTCAATTAATTGGAAATGCAAAATCCGTATTTTTTTTTTCTAAAAAATTTCATCTTCCGTTTTCGGGTTTCTGGTATATGGTTTTGCCTTGTCTACCATGTTACTTCATTTCCGGTTTTTAACCGCCAGTTCAAATAGATTGTCTCAGCGTGGTTGTGTTGACCATATTGGACTTTTCTGACTTCTTATTTAACTTCATTAATGCACTATCGAATGACACGCAGTGTTAGACACGGTGCTATAGAAATTCAACTTTATTATTTTTATTATCCGAATCGGTCATTCCTGCCTTGGCCGACTCCGATTAATCGGAAGTTCATACTATCCGGTGGAATCCGATTTCCGGATGAAAAGTCGGTTATGCCCTACTTAATATACCTTAGGTTTAGACAGTTTTGCATAATAAAATCATGTCTTAATATACCTAAGGTAGACAGTTTTGCATAATAGAAGAATGTCTTAAAATACCTAAGGTTTAGACAGTTTTGCATAATAGAAGCATTTTTTAATATACCCAAGGTTTAGACAGTTTTGCATAGTAAAGGCATGTCTTAATATACCTCAGCATTGATCAGTTTTGTGTCATAATGGCACGTTTTGTTACTTTAGAGAAAATAGCATCAGCAATGAAAACACTTGGGGGATAATTTCTACTGCACAATATGTTTCGAAATAACCTTACTTGACTAAAATATATGTTATGAGTACGAATAAATATGCATAGAAAACAAATACATTTGCATGCCACATAATTATACTATATTGAAATAATGTGTTACAATACTGTATTGTTATACTTTATTATAAAATTATTATAATACTGGGTTGCAATAGTGTATTATAATGTAGTTCAATATTGGTTCAATACTTTATTACTATAGTGTATTTCATTACTCTGTTAATATATGTGCTGTATTATAATACATACCTTTAATTTAGTACTTTATTTTTACACTATATTACAGTGCTGCATTTAAATATGTATTACTATATTACATTAAAATATACTGTATTATTTGACGATATGTTTATGAGATATGGTATCCTCACACTATTATGACCTGTGTCAGATCCAGACAAATATATGAATTATCAATGATAAACAGAATTGTCAAAAGCAAACTAATCAATGAAGTACAACATTTCCATGTCAGGATGGTAATACCTTAACATTTATTATGTTTTGTTGAGCAAGAACACAACTGTGTCTCAAACAAGAATTTGTATGTGAATGGAGCTTCACACTTTACATCAAAAGTACTTATGCAGAGTTAAATTTCAAAGATTACTGTACTAACAGAATCATTGTACTGGTATATTTTACAGAAAGCTAGAGGTGTCAACTTATCCATTGCAATGCCTGGTCATTCTGTTCCAGGTAAGTTCACGTCACCTGGTTCATGTGGTTTCCATTGGTATGCCAGGAAAACCTAAACCAGAGACAGAGAAAAATAAAATGAAGTGATATGAAAATGAGGTACCAAAATAATATTTGGCACTAGATGCCACTGTGAACATTTAGAATGTACATGAATTAAGAAATTTTTCTTTGGCAAACATACAATTAAATGCAACTGTTATACATGAAATAGTCTGGGGAAATTACCGGTAATACTAATGTGTAATATGATCAATGTTTTCAAAAACTACTAAGGGTACTTTAAGTCTTTGCTGTGATTGCTTTCATTGAATTATTAGAGGTACTCCAGACTTACGGGATCGACTGTTTTCACTGAATTACCAGCAGTACTAAGGGTACCCCAAACCAGTAGAATTGACTGTTTTGACTGAACTATCTGGGGTACTCTATGCCTATTGCATTGGCTGCTTTCATTGATCAAAAAAATCTGATTGTTTGGGGCAGAAAGCAATTCAGTTTTTTTTTAAATGATCAACAAAAATTTAATCAAAGTTGAAAAAATTCATTGCGTTTTTAAATACAAATAGAATTTTTACAAATAAATGCTTGTTTAGTTGAGTTTGGCCATAAGTAGCCTATAAAATGAGTGTACCTGACTTCAGAGTACTAGGCAAAGTGTTGAACCAAAGTACTTTGATTCTGAGTATTTGCATATGAAGAAGTCTGAATCAGATTCATCATTTTACACAGGGTAATGTTAATAATTCTTGGTTAGTTATTTTACACCACTTCAGCACTTTATTTGTCTGTATCAGAAGAAATGGGAGCTAAATGCTGAGGTTGCCAACACAGGCTGGCCCTGATGGGTATTGAACTCATGACACAAGGACTAGAGCTAAATGCTGAGATTGGCATCACATGCTGGCCCTGATGGGTATTGAACTCATGACACAAGGACTAGAGCTAAATGCTGAGATTGCCATCACAGGCTGGCCCTAATGGGTATTGAACTCATGACACAAGGACTAGAGCTAAATGCTGAGATTGGCAACACAGGCTGGCCCTGATGGATACTGAACTCATGACACAAGGACTAGAGCTAAATGCTGAGATTGGCAACACAGGCTGGCCCTGATGGATATTGAACTCATGACACAAGGATTAGAGCTAAATGCTGAGATTGGCAACACAGGCTGGCCCTGATGGATATTGAACTCATGACACAAGGACTAGAGCTAAATGCTGAGATTGGCAACACAGGCTGGCCCTGATGGATATTGAACTCATGACACAAGGACTAGAACTAAATGCTGAGATTGGCAACACAGGCTGGTCCTGATGGATATTGAACTCATGACACAAGGACTAGAGCTAAATGCTGAGATTGGCAACACAGGCTGGCCCTGATGGATATTGAACTCATGACACATGAAATAGGAATCTGATATTTTAACAACTGAGCTAGAACAGCTCCTTTTTTTTTACACAAATTGTATGCATACTATCCCCCCAAAAAGTACTTTAAATTTTTTAAATTTTATTGTGTATTGTGTAAATCAGTGTATTTAATGAATTTCCATGTTGTAAATATAATTTTTAATTCTATTCATGATTATACATAGTACATGATCAACTTTACAGAATAATTCTAAGAGATTGAAAATGAAAAATGGTAATTGTTCAACTTATTGTATAAATTTATGCAAAATGAGCACTCTTCAAACTGCACTTCTGGCATAATCATTTATTGTTTTAACATAGACACAATATACATGTAATCTTATTTGACTGAGCTTGTCACAAGAGATATGATGATAAATGTAAACAATACGTGATAAATATATACACAGTAGTGTTATTTCCTTACCTTTCATGTTTGTAAGAGCCATACAAGATAGATATTTGAACCAACTTGACACAGACAACCTCCTGTAGTGTAGGATTTTATTGCTTCTTGGTTCAGACTGCATTTAATCCAAATTGTAGATGACATAATTTTACATCTCACCATCCCGTGAAAGCTTAATGGATATTAATTATATGTTCACTGGTCTGTTGTTTATACATTTGTTTTGTGCCTGAATGTGGATACGTTCTCTGGTGACTTTAGATTCAGAACAAAACACGTTTCTTTTTTTAATAAAAGAATGACACTTTTTTCGAGAAATAGCAACATTGAAACTTGCCTATTTTTATAAAATAAAGGAAAACTGTTTTTTTAAATATCAGTAAGCTACTGGTGCTGCATTGAAATTACAAATTAGAGAAATGTCTGATCAGTCTTGAGCAAACCTCAGAGTAACAATTTGGGAATTTTAGTTTCACCATACATTTTGCAACTTGCTTTATCATAGTGAATCCTATCTGTGATTTAACCTTTTACTCGGTTCCTTTGCTATTGATCATATTTGTGAATGACTATGATAAACTTCTGGTGAATGTTAGGTACTTTATGTTGCATGTAACTAGTGATCTCAACATTCAGTTAAAATAAGTTGAATTAACTTATGGCTATGCCTATTTTCTTATATGCAGGTAGGATCAGCATGACCTTCAACTTGCAAAAGGGAATGCAGGCCAAATTTTAATTGGTTTTATGCAGCCAACATTTCCATAAGTCAGAGATCAAAATATGGTATTTAAGTAGGAAATGCTGGTAGGCATTACTGTGATGGTCGATTGGACCTTGTTATATTTGAATAAAATGGAGATGACAATATAATTAAGTTGGTAACAGTAAAATATGAATTAACAACATGACAAAACTTATTTCACTGATATTTTCTCCTGAGGTGTTACCACCAGTTCATTACTAACATTTTTAAATAATCACAATTGTCATATATTTTTTTGTATTGTACATAGCATTTTTTCTAAAGAAAATTAACTAAACATAACTTCTCATTAGAATGTAAGAAATTAAACAAGTTCTTAAAAGTTGCAAATTTGACAATGTTGATTCATATTTCCAGACAAAAACTGCCATTTCAATATAAAATGAACAATATATCAATATTTCATTTACTTATTTTGTTAGTGATTTTAATATTTCTGTTTAACAATCAGGGGCCTGTTTGGGGTCGTTTTCTATAGGAAATAATGGGATCTCATATTCAACAAACAGGGGCCTGTTTGGGGTCGTTTTCTATAGGAAATAATGGGATCTCATATTCAACAAACAGGGGCCTGTTTTTATTTTTCATTAGCTTTTTCTATAAGAAATAGTTGTAATCCACACTTGCCTGCACATTATATGAGGGTCTACAACTTATTTGGGGATGCTATAGTAAATGATTGGTATATATAAAGTGTATGATTATTAGATTGTATGACACAGAAGTTTTTCAGTCATGTAGTTTAGAAAATGTTTTTGCTTTTAATGAATCCATAAGTACATGAATATTTGGTGCCACATGATTAATTAGAATTCCAGCACTTTATCACAAAAGTAAATAAGGATTGAAATTCTTTTTCTGCATGGATATTCAGAAGGATCGGTTGAACAGACCAAAAAAGATGTACAACAACTTGAAGAACTAATAGACTCCCATGATGCAATGTTTCTCCTGTTAGATACAAGGGAAAGTCGCTGGTTACCAACTGTTATTGGAGCTGCCAGAAAGAAGGTAAACTCATAGCTTTTGCAGGGTTTTTATTGCCTACCTTAAAGCAGAGACTGTTATATTATGATGATGTCTATCAGTCTGGTTACCGATTTAGTTTCCACTCACTAACCTGATTACTTCACCATCTAGTTAGCAAATTAATAGATGGTTTAGGGTAAGGAAAACCCTCTTAGTTTTGGGGTCAAATGATTGGAAGCCAGGATCACTGTGGAGTGAAGGATGGTAAATGGTTTCTGTAAAGTAACACAAATTCTACATCACAGAATTTGACTTGTGTGGATAGCTTGCATTTTGGGTAATAAGAAGACAGCCAGTCTGGGGGCAAAGGGTTTAATGGCCAAGGTCACAGTGACTAAAAATATCTGCAATAAGGAAAAAGCTTACTGATTTAATGGTCATGAAGTCAAGGTCACTGCTACAAAAGAAAAATGGCTTGTGCATAATCACATTAGTTCTACCTCATAGACCTGGACTAAGTTTTGTGGATGGCTTGGATTAGGGGTAAGGAAAAAGCATATCAGTTTCAGAATCACTGTTTCCAAAATTGAATTGTGTGGAAAATATAATAATATCCAGTATTGTGTTACCATATCCATAATCTCCATGATGTTTTAAAAGCACAGGGATAATAAAAAATTGTAATCTTGATATGTCCCAGAATTCCAGTCAATTTTGGACATCAGTTATTGTGAAAAGATAGAGTATAGATAGTAATAAATGGTAGTAAGTATGAAAAGTTAAGTGAAGTTTCAAAAGGGCAATGATTGCACAGTATTAGTACAATAAAACCTGTCTTGAGAGACCACTGCTATGAGAGACAACTTGTCTTGAGTGACCATGTTCTCCATGTATAGATTTATTGATTATGTAGTGCTATGACCTGTTATGATAGACCACCTGTCTTGAGAGATGTTTATGTTTTGGCAGAAGGGGTGGTCTTTTAAGATTCCACTGTATATACCTGGTGTACATGCCTGCATTTCCTTGAGGCAGTAACCATAATAAATGGTCCAGTTGTTAGCATGCTAAACTTGCAATCAAAAAGTATAATGATTAACTGTTGCCATGAAGTTTATTAACTGATGTTAAGCCGCTTAGTGAATAATGAATATGATATCAGATAATAGAGAGAGAAACCAACTTTATCAGGTGTCATATATGTGCTATAGGCTTTTCACTACGGCAACTGATACTTTTATAAATAAATAATACAAGAAATGCTAAGATGTGTATTTTTTAAATATGAAATCAAATTATATCGAAATTAAATCCAAACATTCTAACAACTATAAAACTTTGAGTAACTTTCAGCCAACTGGTATCTTGTTACATAGCCAAATTGAACCAAACACAGTCTCAAGTTTGGACAATTATTGCTGCATTAACAAATATGACATCTTTCGGTGCTTGAGTAAAGTCATCAGTTGCAGAAAGTAATCAAGAAATTATACCTTACAAAAGTGCTAAACATCAAAACTTTGTAAAAACATTTTATATTAAATAAATTTTAATTGTCACAAGCAGTTATTTTCCTTCACAGATAACTAAAGGTTGTTTCATGTGGAATTATTTATTTAGATTGTTATGTGTGCTGCCCTTGGTTTTGACACATTTCTTGTGATGCGACATGGAGTAAAGAAAGATATGGAAACAGATGACCCACCTGTCAAAGGCCAGATGCCTGACTACCGGTGCATACCAGGCAGCCAACTGGGTTGTTACTTCTGCAATGATGTTGTGGCACCAGGAGACGTGAGTCTGACAGTATTAAACTAATCATACTAGATCTGAGATTTACTTAAGATAAATAAATAGATTACATTAAATCATCATTATTATCTTAAATGAAACTGTAAAATTTGTGAGTCAAAACATAATCATTCATAATTATATCAGGAATCCAGATTACTGGATAAAAAAGTAACTTATTTGTTATAAAACTGAAATGTTTTGTATAGAAAACACTGAACAATAGCGTTGCTATATGCTTTTTATTATACAGTGGTCCCCTGCTATAAAACCCTTCACTATACTGCTGCCTTAATTAAAATGCAGGTATTGTCATCAGTCCAATTAAATTAATAAAATTGTTTTATAATTTATTCTTTATATCTCCATAACCTTGTTTTTCACATGAAAAACAATTCTAATGTGACTTGTTTTTCACATGAAAAACAATTCTAATCTGATTTTACACCAGGAGTTATTCTAGTTTGTATTTTCATATACTGTTAGGACAAAGTATTATTGGAATATCTTCTATTATTATGTTTCCTCATTAAAATGTTGGTCACTGTTATGTTTCCAATCAACAGTGTTATAGAGAAAGAACATTCTACTTTTTCTTACATAAAATCTTTTTCTGGTTGCCACAGAAATTTGTGTCTGCTTATTTTAGTTAAGGAGATTTGTTTATACTTTTGTTACTAGAAACTTTTTAAAACTTTCTTCTGGGTTCATGTTTAATTTATGGGCCAGTAGCAATTCCTTTGTGGGATGATAGTGGGTTAAATTTGTACATGTTTTCCATATGGAAAAATGGTTGTAGAATCTTCTTGTCAAAAACTACTTTAGGTTTCAATAAATGCTAATTTAAAGGGAAGAAGAACTAAACTTTATGTTAGTCAAATTTTATTGACCCTATTGTTTTCGAACCTTGCATCAGGCATGAATTAAAAAACACAAGTTATACTGACCAGTGCCTGTGTCCGCACAAAACGGTCCATTATGTGATGTTGTCAGGCCACTTGCTACCTCTTTTTCTGCCACCCTGGACACTGTCCTGCAGTACTGCTGTGGATATATTGTTACTTTCCAATAAATCTGGCAATCTTTATGAGATCATTGTGCATTTTCTTGTGACATGTTATAAATATCCTGAAAAGCAATTTTTTTTAAAAGGGAAGTACATTTAAAACAAATACTTTATCCTTGATAAAACTGTTAAATGGACAAGCTATAAATCTGAATTCTGTTTGAATTAGTTATAGACTGCCAACACCACATCATAGTATCATAATTTACTATCATCTGTCTGGTTAGGAGGACAGACATCTGTTTTAGCTTCTGGATGATAACTTAAAATATAGTGAATATGTTTGGTACATAGAGTTTCATTTGTTAAATGAATAACCTTATTTATTTCGGAGTTATTTATTTTGGAGTCAATAGCTCCAAGGTCAAAATCACTTTTGCTAAAAGTACATTTTGTCATTGCATTTCAAATCTATATGTTAATTTCAGTTATAGTTAAAAGATTTAATGGCATCTTGTTACATGTTTCCCTCCACTCAAGGAATAACCTCATGACTTTACTAGAAATTTTGAATTTATTTTCTGAATGATAAATTCAGTTATGGTTAAAAGGTTTCAGTGCAACTTGGTGCATTTGTTTCCCTTTGCCTACGGGTTTTGGTGTCAGTATAATATATGGATAAGGTTATTGTTGGTAATGGTAAATGCAGATTTTGCCTATGCATTTCACTTTTGGATGAGAGGCTAAATGTATTGTAAGTAGCAGTAACTTTGACCCTCATGGTGGACGTGCACAATAAACAAGATTTTTCTTTGGTAGAATGATTGTAAAGGTAACTATTTCAAAAATAGGTTCTTGCATTTGATTTCTGGGCAAAGATTGTACATATGTGTGACCTACGATGGTTGGGTATTAAGTCCTGTTTGCATTACTCCTGTTAAATTTCAGTGCTGGCCATGTGTCAAACACCTTTTGGAGTACTTCTGTTAAATTTCAGTGCTGGCCACGATTGAGATGCTGTTTGTGGTACTTGTTATATTTCAATTATAGTGATGTGTCATTTGTGGTACTCATTATATTTCAGTGCTGGCCATCTATCATGTGTTGTTTGCGGTAAACCTGTTACATTTTACAGGCCATTTATCAAGTGCCATTTGTTGTATTCCTGTTATATTTCAGTGCTGGCCATGTGTCAAGAGCTGTTTTTTTATACTTATAATTCAATGCATCTGCTCTGAATACTGTGAGGGCAGCCTGATGTTTTAATGTTTTTTGTTCCTAGCTATTTATATATGCAACTTATCAAGACAAAAACTTTTGATGTTTTTTTTTCTCAGTCAACTCGTGACAGGACACTAGATCAGCAATGCACTGTATCAAGACCTGGAATGTCATACATAGCCAGTGCCCAGGCCGTTGAGTTACTAGTTTCCATTTTGCAACACCCAGCAGGGTATGGATAGTAATTTTAGACACATTGTTTAATATGGAATTAAATATTGAATTTATAATGTTTGCTATTATTCTTCCTATCTCAGAAAATTTTATTTTTAAAAAGTAGGATTACATATCAATGTTATTTTATGATCAAGACATATTGGTGTTATGAGGACAGCAGAAGTAGCAACAATTGTTTATAAACATTTTGAGATCATCAGAATTTTTAAAATTTCAGGCTACTTTATTTGACATAATACCAAGACTGTGCAAATAATAAATTTATTATCTATGTAAATTTAATGAATTTAATCTCACTAATATAAGATGATTTAGTAAACAATGTCACTATCAGGTGTATATACATATTGTACGAATTTGCCCTTTTTGACTATGTTAGGAGCTCTCATCTTTGTAGGTACATTCTCTCTCTTCCAACCACTACAGTGGCCTAAGTGGGTAAAGTGTCTGCTTTAGATGCAGTTTGTGTGGTCAAACCCCAACCAAGTCATACCAAACAAAGACTTATAAACACGATACTAGCAACTGCCTCACTGGGCACTCAGAACTAAGAGGTTAGTGTTAGAACTGGTTGACCTGGTGTCAGGATAATACACTGCTGTTGATGCCCCAGTGCTAGACATCACAATAAACTGCCACAAGACAGACATAGTGATATGACAGAAAAATTGCTGAAGTTACATTACAAATCTCTCTCTCTCTCTCTCTCTCTCTCTCTCTCTCTCTCTCTCTCTCTCTCTCTCTCTCTCACACACACACACACACACACACACACACACACACACTTCAAAACTGAGTGAAGCACAATGGCTGTTGTTGGCACTGATTTAATCCACAAAGTTAACTGGTAATGAGATAACAGGCATGTCAGCTTTTGTCTGCCTTTTCCCTTTGTGAGACACATGCTTAAAAATGCATTTTTTTCAAATCTGAAATATTAATATCGCTTACTAGTATTAAAGATGAAGACAAAGACCTCATTAACTTTGTAGCATTGTGCAGATTTTTAGAAAAGAAAACAAATCTTTGAACTGAGTATGTATTCCTTTTGAAGAAAGAATGGTTAATTTCAAACTTTAGCACTTCATTGACAGTTAGTGACATCAGGCCTTGAATTTAACACAAATTTCCTGGTAGCCAGATGGACTAGTGTACTGAGAAATTTACTAGCCCTGCCAAACATTTACTAGCCCTGTCCCCAAAACAATGTCACACACTCGTATTGAGATTAACAACAATTTTATTTCATAAATAGCATTATCATATAAAATGTAGAAGTACAGAAGTATAAATTCTACTTTAAATCATCAATAAATTCACATTTCTTGTTTATCAAGATAATCTGGATCCAATTCCAGAAAGGGATCCAGGTGTCCTTTCTCGTCCTCCACTTGCGCTCTGGGTCCATATGGGGTTTGTTCTGGTCTCCTTACCCGTCTCCCTGAAACATTCCACAATGTATTGCCGATAATCGATCATATGTTGGAATGTCATTTGTATGAAACATGATGAAGAGTAGGTCAGACAGAACCCAAGGTCGCAAACAAGATCTCCAGTTACTCTTCACCATTTTAATCTCTGAGAAACCCCTTTCAGCATCAGCAGAGTGGGCTGGGATTGTCAGTATGAGGTCAATCAATGCCAGAATATTCTTTCAGTCAGCAGCATATGATTGTACAACTGTGGGCCAAGTCAAAGCATATATGTGTTTGTAACTGCAAGATAACAGAATGAATTTTGCTTCTTTACGGAGGCTGAACACCTTCTATAAAACACCACATTTTGCCTGTCTTATAAGGCGGGAATTGTGTCTCGTTTTGAAATATGAGATGTTACAGTACAACTGACGCGAATTATTTGAAGTAAGAAAAGGAATGACATAGTGTCCTTTATATAAAAAAATGTCCAAGCAAGAAACCTGTTTAAAAACACGAGCCTTTGCCCCCCCCCCCCCTTCCATCAAATGGCTTCTCCCTAATAAAGACTTGACTTTAGCGGATGTTCTGTACGATCAAAGCAGTGGCTAAAGTAAACACTGTTATAAAATATTAACATCAAAAGATAATGTTAGTTTCACCTTGGAAAATGTGTGCTCCCATCAAACGAAGCCATCTGACTCGGCGCGTTGCATTTAACTCGGGTGCTCGACGCGAACTTGATGTGAATGAAAAAAGAAAACAATAATCAAAAGGAACGAAATCATAAATAGCAACAAAAATGCCAAAAATATTCCTGAGATATTTTTCTAATGTATTTTTGTCACTGTATGATTTGTTTCTTTAGATTTTTTTCCCCCTTCACATCAAGAGCGCATCGAACACCTGTGGTATTTAACAGCTCCAATTACGGTCTCATCATTAATAACATATGTTTGGTAATTGTTCCTAATTAATCGAACGTCAGAGTATTGTTGAAATTAATAATAAGCGTGAATATTTTCAATCTTAGATGCCCATGTGAGATTTTAATTCCCATCTCCACGTGTATTCAATTATTTGTTCAATCGGTTTTTTGGGGGGTGGGGAAATATAAAATCTATTCTTATTATCATAGAAAAAGTAGTTGCTTGGAAAATGATGTGTCAGTAATCTTATCATAATAAATTGATCTAATTCTTATAATTATTTTGATGCAAGCGTAAAATATGAGTTACCCGTTTGTGACTTGTAGCAAGCAAAAAAAAAAATACCATCAAGAAACAAACATGTAAACTAATTTCTTTGAATAGTTGATGCTATGTTCTTTTGTGTGGTGTAACGTTTCATAATTTGTTACTGTGGTCGCGTGAATAAAGCGTGATACCATTTAATTCGCTATCAGATTAATACGGATCAATTTCCAAACTTCCGTTGTTAATGACGGGACCTAAATTGGTGCTGTTAAGTGAAACACACATAATCAGATGGCTTCTTATAATAGAAATACATTTCAGAGGCAGAAATTGACTTCATCTTCACATGCTAATATTTTATGACTGTTTACAATGGTCACTGCATTGATTCTAAAGAACATCGGCCGAAGTCACGTCTTTATTATGGTATTGAGTAAACAAATGCTGACTGTTGATAACCAAAAACTTACTAGCCCTTTGGACTATTAACATTATGAAAGTTACTAGCCCGACGGGAAATCTACTAGCCTAAGGCTAGCGGACTACCGCTAATTTCAAGCCCTGGACATGTACTTAGTCTGGTTTACAGAAACAGTGTTTACCTTTTAGTGGTCATCATTACAAAAGAATAAGAGGTCAGTGGTGTTTGTCTCTGTATTTGCACCACAGACTTTTGTAGCATTACTGGTTAGAACAATCTATACTTTATGGCCAAAGTGCTCATGTTTACAAAGGCTTCAATCACGGTTAGTGGATTTTATATCAGTGATATAATTCATCTCTGCAAACTTAAAACCCTGAAGATAAGCTGCTTGCTTGGTATCTCCTACATAAAATCTAACTTAAAAATTAACAAATAGAGCCTTTTGATTCTTTAAAATATATTTTGATTAAAACTTTTGGATGATTATATTTTAGTGCTAAAAATCTTTTGATTTTCTACATGTACAGATAAGTCAAAGATATGATCCTTATCATTTTTAATTTGTTTTATTGTCAATCATTCCAGTACTGATGCACCAGCAGATATAAGTGTTGGGGAGGAACATTTGACGGTTGATCACTGTAGTCCACTTGGTCTGGTTCCACATCAGGTCAGTGAAATTCAACCTTCTATGGGAAGATTGGAAGTTAAATTTCATAAAATGTAAGATTTTGAAGGGGAAAAAAAGCATTCTAATAACAAAAGTGTATAGTTATAAATTGTATTTTTAAATATTACTTTGATCCAGTGAATTTAGAAACACAAATATTGTATGCTGTATTATTTGTATCATTATATTGATACTAAATTCCAGTGATGTTTTGTTTTGAGCTCTGAATTAGACTATGGGAATAAATTTATATTTTAAAAGCAATCCTAAAGTATAAAGAAATTTTAAGGTTCCTATGATTGCACTATATTTTGTAAATAAATGTTCTTAGATTTAATTCAATGCAGTGTCCTAGAAGAAATTCATAGCTCATAAATGTAAACAGGTTCATTTTTTTCTGTTACTTAGTTTAAAACCACAGAGTCATAGCACTTGTTAAGAAATAATCTGACTTTAATTTTTAATCACATATGTAAGTCAAATACTGACTTAAAAATTAGCATATATGGTAATAATTAAAAGTGAAAATTTAAAAGAAACTTGAGTATTATGAAGAAAATCTCAAATTAGTCTAGAAAGTTCTTTCACAAGTCCAAAGGTATAGTGTTCCAAATAAATTTCAGTGGTGTTTTGAATGAATTCAGATCTTGAATGTGTTGATGTATCACACTGTTATAATCAAGAAGGTCCTTGAATAATTTCACAGTAGTCCCGAAAAAATTATTAGTTCTAAAGGATCAATGAGTGCCTTGTAATTCCAATGAATGAAATAAATAATTCTTTCCAAATTATAACTAAACTAAAAGACTGATTCCAGTAGCCAGAAGTTAAAATAGGAATGACATAATTGTGTTTAATTCAGACTTATATATAGACTCTCACCTGACATAAGACACAACAAAGTGTCCTGGATCTTAGTCATTTTCAATGTAATTTTTCATCAAATTCCTGAACAAGGTCAGGTATGTTTATAACTTTTAGCAGACTGCCTGGCAAAGCTCAGGTAGATAATGGATTTTCCTTGGAGAAAACCAATGTCCTGAACTCACATCCAAGTAAATGTTGGTACAATACAATCTTAATATATTAATCAACAATCATGGACAAAAGTTAGCTATGTAATAATTTGTTTACAAATGACCCTTATAATCAACAATCATGGACAAAAGTTAAACACAAAATAGATAATCACAAAATAAGTTTGAATCTGTTGACAAATATGGGTCTATGCAGTTTTTTTTAGGGAGTAATCGTAAGGACAAACAATATACACCATGATCTGCCTTTGCTTTATGTGATAGCAGAATTATGGTCTATGTTGTTTGCAGTTGGTGTAACTTAAAGGCAAGTATATATAGCACTAGTAACTTTGATATATATATATACTAGCAAGTACCCGGCATGCGTTGCAATGCCACTCAATGAAAGAAAGTGTTTGAGCAGTGCGAACTCGAACGGTTTCCAATCTTGCTTTCCGTTGCTCGTCTGTTTCTGAAGCTCGTGATGCCTTTGTCTTTCTTGCTTGAGGTGTAGATCGACCAATAGCTTTTCGTTTAGGTGGCATAATTGATTTGACAGCGAAAGTAATGCTTTGTAACGACTATTACAAATTCAAACCGCGATTGTTTGACATAACCAAGGCGCGAACCAAACGTAACTAAGTAAACATGACGTATCTAAGGGGCCTACAGTTCAGAGCGAACACACGGTAAATGTCGTAAAAACACATTTGTTAATTGTTACAATTTTAATGGTTGTACTAATTCAGAAACCTTCGCGGGCGTGCGCAGAACAACTCACCAAAGTTTTATCGCAATCGGATTAACGCTATAGGAACGCATACGACACAAACAAACAAACATTCAGTTTTATATATTAGATATATAGAAGATTACGTCATCATAGTTTCAGCCAATCCAGACTGTGTTCGATCACGTGACGTATTTAAGGCGCCTACTGTTCGATCACGTGACGTACAAATTCACACCACGATTGTTTGACGTAACCAAGGCGCGAGCCAAACGTAACTTAGTAAACATGACGTATCTAAGGCGCCTACAGTTCACACCGAAGACACGCGAAATTAGGTATCGCTACAGACCGTGTTCGATCACGTGACGTGTCTAAGGCGCCTACTGTTCGATCACGTGACGTATCTAAGGCGCCTACTGTTCGATCACGTGACGTATAAAAGGCGCCTACTGTTCGATCACGTGACGTATCTAAAGGCACCTACTGTTCGATCACGTGACATATCTAAAGGCGCCTACAGTTCACAGCGAACACACGGTAAATGTCGTAAAAACACATTTGTTAATTGTTACAATTTTAATGGTTGTACTAATTCAGAAACCTTCGCGGGCGTGCGCAGAACAACTCACCAAAGTTTTATCGCAATCGGATTAACGGTATAGGAACGCATACGACACAAACAAACAAACATTCAGTTTTATATATTAGATATATATATATATATATATATATATATATATATATATATATATATATATTAAAAGCAAAACATAAACCACTGCATACAGCAGCATTGACAGGAATGTACTAGAACAATAGACCAGTGCCTCTACCAAATTCATAATTTATTTGAATTCATATTGGTTTATATATTTTTTGGCAAGTTTTTATTATGGCAATAATCTTTAAATTCTTGTAGCTGAACATTTCTGTTCCTGGCCATGTATACATAGCCAGCTTTATTAGCAAAGGTTAAGAGACAAAGGCAACATATATATATATATATATATATATATATATATATATATATATATATATATATATATATATATATATATAAGAATCTTTCACTTTTATTAGATTCGAGGATTCCTGTCCAGATTTCACCAACTACTGCCAGCTAGCAGAGCCTTTGACAAATGTACAGCTTGCTCCAGAACTGTATGTGTATCTCCATAGATATTACTATTAACAAAGATTTTCACAAAAACATAGATATTACCAGTAATATAGATATATATTACCACTGACAGAGACACATATTACCACTAACAGATAGTGTGTGTGTGTGAAATTTGGATTTTTAAGTAGGTTTAATAATTTTTCAGTCATATCGTTATGATGTCTGCAGCGTGGCAGTTTATAGTAATGTCTAGCACTGGGGCATCATGCCACAGACATTTAGCATCATGTCCCACCGTGTCACATTATCCTGATATCAGGTTATCCAGTCTTAATGCTGAGTGCTTAGCGAGGCAGCTGGTGTTAAGTTTTGCTGAAGCTGTTACATTGTATTGGGACCACTCTGGTGGCCTAAGTGGTTAGAGCATCCACTTCAGATGCAGGAAGTCGCAGGTTCAAATCCCATCCAAGACATACCAAAGACTTAATTAAAAAAATGGTACTGATAGCTACCTCACTTTATGCTCAGTATTAAGAGGTTATTTGTTGGACTGGTCAACCTGGTGTCAGGATAAAGTGACTGGATGGGATATCATGCTACATGTCTGTGGCATGATGCCCCATTGCTAAACATCACTATAAACTGCCACACTGCAGACATCATAGCGATATGACTGCAAACGTTTTAAAGATAGATTAAAAATCCAAATAACACACACACACACACATTGCATTCAAGTCAAGTGTTTATGATGGCAAAAATAAAATTGATTATATTTGCTGAACAATCAACTGTTTATTGTACAAAATATGTAATTTCAGCAGTTCTACCAGCATTTTTTATTTCATTTCTTTTTCTCAGTAAAATTGAAATAGTGATATCACTCTCAATGAGCACTGTCATCTCTACTAAAGTATTTACCATTCAGCTTCCAACATTACAAATTAATTATCAATTACTAAACAGAAACAATGTTTTGCCTGAAAAAAACATTGTACAAGTAAAAGCAGTGCTTTCCATGTGGGATTGGCAAACTGATAATTTTATTACAATAAAATTCTAAAAAATGTATTTTGTTGTAGGAAATTAAACCAGATTGTTGCTTGTTTTCATCATTTGCTTGTACTGGGTTTATTTATATTTATAGGTCATAAAGATTTTTTAATTTTTGTTATTTACAGGTAATAAAAGGATACCTGGAGGGAGGCTTTGGGTTTCTTTTGCAAGCTTTTAATGAACCCACTTATTTAGAGGATCTAACGGGTCTCACACAGATGCATCAGGATACAATAGATGCTGAGGTAAATAATAAGTTAATTGTTTAATTTTTCAAAATAATTAATAGTTGACATTGAATTAACAATCAAAAGTTGGCCTGACAATTTTCACCTGGCTTCATAAACTAACAGTCAACCATTTCACTAAGTTGCTGGTTTTTGTAGAATCATGACTATCTCTCAACATTGTTACATTAACATGTTACTATTAAAAGTTTCATCAAAAGATCACCTTTTTAATATCTCATTTATTATTGAACTCTGTTGAGATTTCCACCATATTCTAAATTTGGTCAAAATCAGACCAGAATTATGGCCTTTACAATGGTAACAATCAGAACAAAGATCACCTCATTAATATCGATGAATCTTGCTCATTATTAAATTCCTCTGAAAATGATAAAAGTCCATAGTTAAAGTTTGATCAAATGTTGATTAGATTTATGATCTCCAGATTGAAAAAAAAGCTCAACCAATTAGATGCAAGATCATCTCATTAGAGTATGCATGGATCTTTTTCATAATCCTACACTTCTGACAATATGATTTTCTAAGGCCATGTAGGGGCCGCGAGAGGCTGAGTGGTCTAAAGCGCTCTCTGTTACGGATCACTACCATCTCACATCTGTCTGCAGTAGCTTCTCGTGGGTCGGTGGTTCTTTCTGGGGGGTTTTCCGGATTCTTTCTCCACCAATAATACTGGCCGCCATGTATATTCTTTCGTGTGATGAAAAATGGCATTAAACCCTACAACAACTTCTAAGGCCATAGGCCATGTTTTTAGTCCAAAATTAGATCAGAAATATGGCTTCCAGTGTAGTAACAAACTTAGCTATCATATCAAATCACAAATATGTACGATTCCTTAGAAAATTACCTAAATGGTGCCTCTCATATATCCAATATGGCCACTGTAGGCATCATGAAAATCTTGCTATCACTATACCCCCTGAATGGCTGGCCCTATCAGTATGGGTTTTTCCGAACAAGGACTTTTTATGATGTCATCTATTTGGCCTTAAATGAAAATGTTGCTAATTATATATCTATCGTGGTCACCTTGAAGATCATGCTATCACTCAAGAATATCACAATTCATTGTATGTATGTGTTGCTGGCAAAATACTTGCTCGCATCTTGCTCAACAGGCTTATTGCAGCAGTGTCAGAAAATAACCTCCCAGAGTCTCAGTGTGGTTTTCGCCCAGACCGCAGCACCGTTGACATGATCTTCGCAGTGAGACAAGTCCAAGAGAAGTGCCTTGAGCAGAACATGAATCTATATGCTGTCTTCATGGATCTGACAAAGGCTTTCGATACAGTTAACAGAGATGCACTGTGGGTAGTACTCAAGAAACTTGGATGTCCTCAGAAGTTTACCAACCTCATCCGGCTCCTCCACATTGACATGAATGGAGAGATTCTCTCAGACGGTGAACCCTCAGAGAAATTCCCCATATCTAATGGTGTCAAACAGGGTTGTGTACTCGCTCCAGTACTCTTCAACCTCTTCTTTACACAGGTACTGCTCCATGCCATCCGGGACATTGACACTGGCATCTACATTAGGTATCGCCTGGATGGATCAGTGTTTGATCTCCGTCGCCAAGCTGCAAAAACCAAGACACTAGAAAGACTCATCATTGATGCACTCTTTGCAGATGACTGCGCCCTCATGGCCCATGAAGAGTCTCACCTACAAGCAATTGTGGACAGATTCTCTGAATCCTCCAACCTATTTGGACTCACAATTAGTCTAGGAAAGACATAAGTCATCTTCCAGCCCGCCCCAAACACTGTCCATTCGCAACCCTGTATCACCATTGGCAACACGCAGCTGAAGAATGTGGACTGTTTCAAATACCTTGGCAGCACAATATCTAGTGATGGCTCTCTGGACAAAGAGATCACTGCGAGGACCCAAAAAGCCAGTCAAGCACTAGGACAACTCCGAACCAAGGTCTTGCAGCACAAGGACATATGCCTGTCAACAAAGCTAAAGGTGTACAATGCAGTTGTCCTCACGTCTCTATTATATGGCTGTGAAACGTGGACACTACAGAAGACACATCAGTTAGAACAATTCCACCAGCGCTCCCTGAGATCCATCATGTGGATCAAGTGGCAGGACCGAATCACCAACCTGGAAGTCCTTGATAGAGCCAACACAACAAGCATCGAAACCAAAATAATCCAGGCCCAGCTTCGATGGACTGGCCATGTCATCCGCATGGATGAATCCCAAAGCAGTTGTTCTATGGCGAGCTATCCCTGGGGAACCGAAACCAAGGCTGCCCTCACAAGAGGTACAAAGACAACCTCAAGACAAACATCAAATGGGCAGACCTTCAACCACGCCAGCTCGAGCTTGCTGCCTCAGACAGAAAGCATTGGCGAGCCCTGACCAGAAAAGCCTGTTCCACCTTTGAGGTTGACCGCCGCCAGCATCTTGCTGCAACCCGTGAGAGACATCACAGAAATGTATCCCAGATACCAACAACCACCGGTGTCCCATGCCCCACCTGCAACCGCATATGTGTATCGGAATTCGGACTCACATGCGCGTCCACCGTTGAATGAAAGTGCACAACTTGTCTTCCTCGACTCGAGAGACTACCAAGAAGACTCATCTAGATGTTAAATTGTAACCTGACCATCAAGATGTTAATTTGTAACCTGCCCATCAAGATGTTAATTTGTAACCTGACCATCAATATGTTTATTTGTAATTTGACCATCTAGATGTTAATTTGTAACCTGATCATCAAGATATTAGTTTGTAGAATGATCTAGATGTTAAATTCTAACCTGACCATCGAGATGTTAGTTTTAAGCCAACCATCTAGATATTAATTTCTAACATGATCTGGATGTTAATATGTAACCTGACCATTGAGCTGTTAACCACTTCAGTGGCTTATTGGTTAAAGTGTCTACTGCAGAAGCAGGAGGTCGTGGGTTTGTTCCGGGCTGAGTCATACCAAAGACTTACAAAAATGGTACTAACTGCTACCTTGCTTGGCGCTAAGCATTAAGAGGTTAGTGTTAGGACTGGTCGGCCTGGTGTCAGAATAATGTGACTGGGTGGGACATCATGCTACATGTCTGCGGCTTGATGCCCCAGTACAAGACATCACTAAAAACTGCCTCACTGCAGACATTGTAGCAATATAACTGAAAAATTGTCAAAGCTACGTTAAAAATACTAATCAAACAAACAAACAAGCCATTGAGCTGTTAAATTGTAACCTGACCATCTAGATGTTAATTTGTATCTTAACCATTGAGATGTAACCTACCATTGAGCTATTAAATTGTAACCTGACCATCTAGATGTTAATTTGTAACCTAACCATTGAGATGTGAATTTGTAACCTCACTATTAAGATATGAATTTGTAACCTGACTGTCAGGCTGTTCAAATTTAACTTGACCATCTAGATGTTAATTTGTAACATGACCTTCAAGATATTAATTTGTAACCTGACTGTTGAAATGTTAAATTGTAACCTATTGAGATGTTAATTTGTAACCTGATCATCTAGATGTTAATTTGTAACCTACACAATCTCACTTAAAAATTTTATTATTGCAGGTTTGGGATATAAATGAGGATGAAGAATTTAGCAGTATGGATACCAGTTCATAAGTGTGGATATCAGTTCATAGCAGTATCAATACCAGTTCAGAACAGTGCAGATATTAGTTCATAACAAGGATTTAAAGACAATTCTCCATTTTAAATCTTTCTTGGCTTTCCATGAGCCTAAATCAATTTTTACCTTATGATCAAGCTGTCTGTTTCCCAGGAGGAGGGATAGACACACAGAACAGGCATTTCTTGGTTCATAATGCATGCCAAACTGTAGACCTGAATCCACTGTTACATACTGTTCTGCTAAACCCAGGTCTGTGGCATGAACTTTAAACACTGTGTCTGTTCTAAAATAGCAAGCAATGTTTTTCATCTTCTGTCAGACCTTAATTTTAGCCCATCAGATAACTGGATTCTAAACTTATGCTTGGACTCAAATTTTGTTGCTGAGCCCCAGACTAGATTTACTAGTGCATTATGTAGTGACAGATATCTGGTCTACACAATTTACATGATATACAAGCAGATATAGTCAATGACATGGCTTTAACATTATGAATCGTTTTACAATTTTTAAGATTGACAATTGGTTTGAATGAACATATTAAGCATCAATTTTAATCAGTTGCAGATACTTTCTACATTTTTCCCTGAAAGTTTCCTTTTCTATTAATTTTTTTAAACATGAAATATTGCTTTGTGTGCAAGAGTCAATGGATTTATCAGTCAACAGTTATGCTTTGGAAATTCCAGTTAAGTTAGATATGTGATTGACAATCAAAATGAATGGTCTATCTAAAACAGCATGTTAGGTTGCAATACACTGGCAATAGTAAAATTAATGGTTTAAATAGAAAGTTTTCTTAAGAAAACAAATTTATTTTTAATTAGATGATTAATATTTGAATATAATCAGATGCCTTCAATTGCTAATCTGCTTGCCAACGAAATTTTGATTAATTTTTTGATTAATCACACTACTGTCATGACCAATGAAAGTTTTGTACACACATACAACTATTGGGTTTTCTTCACAGACATACCTGAGAAATTTCACGTCATTTATAAAAACTTAAACGGCCTAAAGTGTTTTAACCTTTCTATTGTTTAATTATAGATTGTATAGCAATATGCATATCAGAGCTTGCACAAAAAGTTGGAACATTCATTTTGTAAATTTATAAATCTGCAATGTCAGATGAGCATAGTTGTGCAAAATTTCAACCTTTGATTTGCAAAGAAGGTACTATAAATGCAAAATCACAACTGTCATGCAAACACTGTACTGTTTATTTTTAAATAGAATTTTAAAAGATGTGGCACACTCCCATCATTAACAAAGGAATTAAATTATTCTGAGTCCACTAGTTTTTGTGTGGGGTATAAATTCTCATTAATCACATATTTAAAAGACCCAACAAACAATGATCTTGCTTTTAGAAAAATTATTACCCACTTGCAATCCATGAAGTACTAATGAAAATCAATTTCTGCAAGCCTTTGACAACTGATATTATAGGATTACAAACTAAAACACTAAAAAAGTGTGCATATTATCAAAATAGTGTTACTATTTCAATAAATAAGTAACTTTTTCCTAAATAACACGCAAATTGGAAAATAAGGGAAACTCTGATAGTGCTTAATTTGATTACCGTATTTTCCCGCATATATCCCGCGTGTTATACCAGATTTTACAAACCCCGCAGGGGGGGGGGGGGGGGTGCGGGTTATATAAGGGTGCGGGCTATATCACAATTTTTTTACACATAATGATATTTCAATATATTGTTTGAAAAACAACTACATAACTTATATATTGTTCTAGTTTTGTTTTGCTATGGTTGGATATTATGGCTACTACGGTGACTTTACAACAACTTACGGTATCGGGACCAAATCAACATTTCGGGATAAAAACTTAAAATTTCATATCCGTCACGTTTTCATAATCAATATTTTCTGTTTTCGATTGAAATAACTACCTAATTTTACATATTTTGAATTAATTAATATTTTAATGATAAAAATTAAAAACACGTGTTTTGTTGTTTACCCAGTATCTTGTTGACTTGTCTCGAAAAGACCGCTTCCGATGATTGAAAACAAAGACGTAATAAATAGCAAAGATGAAGAAGAGCACGTTTTCGTGGATTCTTCTTCTCCAACGTTCCATTTTCTTTTCTCCAACCTCGGATTACACTCTCATCAATATCAAATTTTCTGCCTGTGGCTCTATTGCCATGCACTTCAGCATACGCAATGGCAGTTAGCTTGAAGTCGGCTGTGTAAGACTTTCGTTTCGGCATTTTTTAAATTAAACAGAAAGAAATAATTTAAACTCGAATCTACAATTCACAAGAATACACTTCACAAGAATACAATATTATTTAGAAATGTCCGTGTTTATGTAGCCTGTAGTTGAGGCACAGCTCCTATAGACAGCCTACGCACACAAGCACTGTGTACCGTGTTTTTTGCTGACTTTTTTTGAGCAAAGGTCGTCGGCTTACTTTGATGATGGCGCCGCTAAAGTCTCCAGTTGAAGGGTCAAACAAATACCTGTTTGTTATTGCTGCGGCAACTTCAGATAATTGTAGAACATTGAAACAGATTTGTTTCGTATATATCAGTGCTTCAAAGGTAATCAGTTCTCTTTGAAGTGTCAGTAAACGTATTTTTTCTTCTTCCATCTGGTATTTGTTTTTAAATTAGTGTCATCTGCTTGACTGTACTCATTTTACGTTTCCGCCTTCTGCGGATTCGGATTTTAACTAGTCAGTTGCATAAAGTAATAAGGCCAGATATCATCATTCGCGGATTATGATATAACAGTGCACTGTTAGTGTGGTTTGTCAGTATGAGACAAGGACTTGTTATTTTAACAATATATTCCAGTACATTGTTTCCTGTCATGGTGCCTTTGATTTTGTCACCAAAACGAAAAACATAATCGCAGTTTGCTACATCATCAAAGCCCCGTGATCCTGTAATTGATTTCATTTCCGATTGTAGCTGTATAAATATATCTATGGTTGCGAGTTATACAAAGGTGCGGGTTATGCCAACGATTTTTTTACACAAAAGACCAAAACCCGCGGGCTATATGAGGGTGCGGATTATCTGCGTGTGCGGGATATATGCGCGAAAATACGGTAGACATGTACGACATTAGGAGTGTTAGAAAAGTTCCACATTTTGTTTCTTTGACTGTTGAACAAAACTAATCTGCAGTTGTATGTACAATGCACCAAACACCTCTACATATATGCAATCGACATTTTGGATAAAGTTTACGAATGTAATTCTTCATTACGTCCTACACTTTCATGGATGTAATTCTCTATTATGTCCTACACTTTCATGGATGTAATTCTCTATTATGTTCTACACTTTCATGGATGTAATTCTCCATTATGTCCTATACTTTCATGGATGTAATTCTCTATTATGTCCTACACTTTCATGGATGTAATTCTCCATTATGTCCTATACTTTCATGGATGTAATTCTCTATTATGTCCTACACTTTCATAGATGTAATTCTCCATTATGTCCTACACTTTCATGGATGTAATTCTTCATTATGTCCTATACTTTCATGGATGTAATTCTCTATTATGTCCTACACTTTCATGGATTACACTTTCATGGATGTAATTCTCCATTATGTCCTACACTTTCATGGATGTAATTCTTCATTATGTCCTACACTTTCATGGATGTAATTCTCTATGTCCTACAATTTCATGGATGTAATTCTCCATTATGTCCTATACTTTTATGGATGTAATTCTCATTATGTCCTACACTTTTATGGATGTAATTCTCCATGATGTCCTACACTTTTATGGATGTAATTCTCCATTATGTCCTACACTTATATAGATGTAATTCTCCATGATGTCCTACACTTTCATGGATGTAATTCTCCGTTATGTCCTACACTTTCATGGATGTAATTCTCCGTTATGTCCTACACTTTCATGGATATAATTCTCCATTATGTCCTACACTTTCATGGATGTAATTCTCTGTTATGTCCTACACTTTCATGGATGTAATTCTCTGTTATGTCCTACACTTTCATGGATGTAATTCTCTGTTATGTCCTACACTTTCATGGATGTAATTCTCCATTATGTCCTACAATTTTATGGATGGAATTCTCCGTTATGTCCTACACTTTCATGGATGTTATTATTCTTCATTATGTCCAACACTTTTATGAATGTAATTCTCCATTATGTCCTACACTTTCATGGATGTAATTCTCCATGATGTCCTATATGTTTATGGTTGTAATTCTCCATTATGTCCTACACTTTTATGAATGTAATTCTCCATTATGTCCTACACTTTCATGGATGTAATTCTCCGTTATGTCCTACACTTTCATGGATGTAATTCTCCGTTATGTCCTACACTTTCATGGATGCAATTCTCCGTTATGTCCTACACTTTCATGGATATAATTCTCCATTATGTCCTACACTTTCATAGATGTAATTCTCTGTTATGTCCTACACTTTCATGGATGTAATTCTCTGTTATGTCCTACACTTTCATGGATGTAATTCTCCATTATGTCCTACAATTTTATGGATGTAATTCTCCGTTATGTCCTACACTTTCATGGATGTTATTATTCTTCATTATGTCCTACACTTTTATGAATGTAATTCTCCATTATGTCCTAAACTTTCATGGATGTAATTCTCCATGATGTCCTATATGTTTATGGTTGTAATTCTCCATTATGTCCTACACTTTTATGAATGTAATTCTCCATTATGTCCTAGACTTTCATGGATGTAATTCTCCGTTATGTCCTACACTTTCATGGATGTAATTCTCCATTATGTCCTACACTTTCATGGATGTAATTCTCCGTTATGTCCCATACTTTCATGGATGTAATTCTCCATTATGTCCTACACTTTCATGGATGTAATTCTCCATTATGTCCTATACTTTCATGGATGTAATTCTCCGTTATGTCCTACACTTTCATGGATGTAATTTTCCGTTATGTCCCATACTTTCATGGATGTAATTCTCCATTATGTCCTACACTTTCATGGATGTAATTCTCCGTTATGTCCCATACTTTCATGGATGTAATTCTCCATTATGTCCTACACTTTCATGGATGTAATTCTCCATTATGTCCTATACTTTCATGGATGTAATTCTCCATTATGTGCTATACTTTCATGGATGTAATTCTCTATTATGTCCTACACTTTCATGGATGTAATTCTCCATCATGTCCTACACTTTCATGGATGTAATTCTCCATTATGTCCTATACTTTCATGGATGTAATTCTCCATTATGTGCTATACTTTCATGGATGTAATTCTCTATTATGTCCTACACTTTCATGGATGTAATTCTCCATTATGTCCTACACTTTCACAGTGGTTTCATCATTCTAAAGATGATCACAAACCCCCCTTCTTGAAGACCATTGTAATTGGTAAGCAGAAATGGCTGCTGTGAGCTGGGTAATTGATGATGAAGCGCAGTGAAAAGTGTAAGAAAACTTTCATCATAGGTATTATTCAGTAGTTTTTAATGTATTGAGAATTTAAAAGTTGGAAGATTTATGCAAATTGTGTCTGATCAAAAATAGGTAATCATCAAAAATATTAAACAAGTGACCCAAGATCTTTGAATTAGATTGTCACAGATGATGAAACAGATTTACTTTTTTAACCTGACATATATGAAAATAATAAAGTTTGGAGTGGAGAAAATGAAGAGAGACCACAAATCTGTCAATATAGTTGGGATGTCAAGAATTTATATTTCGATGAAAAGGACCCTGTCATCAAGATACCTGTCCTTCATGCTGCTAGTGTCTCTAGATATGCCAAAAGTTGTGGAAAATTAGTGAACCAACTATCCTCATACTGGTACCTGAGGTATGCCAACATATCAACACAAAAAAAATGTCATTGCTGCAGGCTTCTTGAAGCAGCACAGCATCCAAACTTTGCAACACTCTCTATACAGCCCTTATTTAACACCAAAGTAATTTTTTTACTGGATCCCATTATTACAGAGCATCCAAACTATGCCACACTCTCCACACAACCCTTATTGAACACCATGTAACTTTTGACTGGATTGCATTATCAAATTTGTTGAGGGGAAAACAATTAAAAAGTCACAATGCAGTTTGGTGTGCAGTTTAGCAGTGTATGAAGAAAATACCAAAGAGTGAATACAAAATAGCATTAATAACTGGATAATGAAAAAACATTGTTGTACAGTGCAATAATATTCAGAGTTTGTTAAATACCCCATGGACTTGAATAAAAGTGCATGAATTCCCAAATTAACTTGAAAATCATCATACCAGAATATTCCCTTAAGTAATGCCACTTGTGTAATCATTTTTTAATGGGCAATTACAGTTGTAGAGGTTTTTTTCCCCAGAGATTGATTTTTGTGACTAAACAAAAAACAACTGATTACTCTCACTCCATGCCCTTTGTTTGTTTCATATTTCAATAAAATTTTATTTCAATGGTTTACTACCTGCAGACCAGTGCACCCTGTGTTTTTCTGTATTAAGTACAGGAATAAATATGGAAAATTTGTATTTGGCAAGTACAAAAAAGGAAAGCAGTACAGAAATAAAGCAACAGTTAGCGCTGTAATAAATATATGGGTCATATACAAAATGCTATGCAACGGCCCACATCATTTTTCTGTGTTGTTGTGTCTGTTGTGTAAACAGAAACATGGCTGAGCTGGAAATGTATTTGAAATGGTATCAATGCGGAAGAGAGTGACTGAAGAAGAATTAACTTTAATAATAATGAGGGCTTTGTATAGAAGCTCTAAGCACTTTACAACATCTAAAACGATATGACTACAGAAAAACAAAAACCATGAAATTAGAAACATAAAATATGATGAAAATATTTACAGTACGAAACATTATTAGGTCTTTAAGTTTGTTCTTGCAATTGAAAAAGGTGAGTTTTATGAGCACTCTTGAAAAGGATCACTTTCTTTCCGTCTAATTTCAATGGTCAATTCATTCCACATTGCTGGGACCTGGTATGTAAATACCATCATGTTGAAGACCTTTCAAACATTTCCCATAATTTTCCTGCATAATTTTTAAGATTCATGGAGTTTGGAAACTTAGTGGAAACAATGACACAAATGATCAGTTTATTAAACTAATTCACATCCACATTATTTACAGGGCATGCTAATATTATGCATCTTTACATAATGGTGCCAAATGTTGTCATTAGGGTGTACAAGCATTTTTTCTGTAAGTGATGAAGATGGAGATCTCACACAAAAAACTTATGACTTCTATCTGTTTAATAAACTGATAATTTATGTCATTGTTTCTGCTCAGTTTCCAAACTGTAAGTGAAGAAGATGGAGATCTCACACATCAAAACATTGACTGCTGCATAAGAATAACATAACTATACTTTACTTATCTGCTATTTATAGAAATTGTATATGACCCATTAACAAGAAAACAAATGTTTCTTCAAGATCAACTCAAAGATTGATTATACCAGGACCAGTCTATACTTTAAAACAAAAAGGACCCCAGAAGTTAAGTGCAACTCTTTGCAGTGTGAGTTGTGAATGCTATAAGATGGAAAATGGTAGCACATATGATGTTTTCAAACTTCAATCATGCAAGATCAGCAAAAGGAAAAATCAACACTTCTTTAAAAGAAGAATGTAATACAGCTTTCTGAGTACATTGTCATGGCAGAATCACATTTTTTTCAGTAATCATTCAGCAATAGTTACACATGTAGACCAAGTTAAAGATGAATACAAATAATTTTTCAGTAAATTTTAGTTTCTATTCTGGTTCTAATTCATATGGGTTTAACCCTTCCTGACAAGAATTTTGACTGCAGAAGCAGCTTAGTAGCAAAAATAAATTGATTTGTTCCTTTGTGCTGTAATTACACTTTTTTCACCAAAATTACACTTTGTTTCCACTTTTAATAAAAAAATACTTATGCTTATAATTCTTGGATGCTTGACATAAGATGGGGCCTAAGATTAAACGGAACAAGCTTCAGCTTTAAAATTGTATGGATTGATTCAAAGGGCCTGTTATGCATCTACGTATTCAGTAATCCTTGAACACAACACAGCCTTATGCTGATTTTACCTTATCACATGATTACTGTTTTATTTACATTAATATACCCATATACATAATAATATTCCGATATGTACTGTGTAATAACACCTCATGCTGTCATGAATGACTTCTTAAATTTATGCAAAGGCATAACAAATGAAGCATCTGAATATATACTTTAACATGCAATAAAAAAAATCTAATATTTCAGCTCATTGCAAATAAAATGTCTGAAACTTGGCTAGTATTATCAATTGTTTGCATTGGCACCCCAACAAAAGAATGCATGACAAAAGCATACCGACAAATGAGCGCAATACCAAAAGAGCGCCGATTCAATTATACAAACAAGTAGAGACCAATAACACTATCTTTCCCTTCTATGACTCGATCGTTTCCATGTAAATTTTTGTGCAACTATTATACTGTAATTTTGTATATGTTGTAAAACTGCAGAACATGGTGAACTTAAAAAGGAATTTGTAACTATATATAAACGTCCAACAGATTGTTTGATTGCAAATCTGTTTGTATCAACGTTGTACAAACTTCTCTATTTGATCTCTACTCTACTTGTTATTATAATTTAATCGGTGTTCTTTTGGTATTGAGCTCTTTTGTCTTTTATACTTCATAGTATAGTTGCAAACCTATTTCTTTTGCTCAACAATGTTTTCTTTTTTTTTATTATCTAAAACTTCTACCATTTGAAAACTTGTCTACTTGTTAGTATAACTCTACTTGTTTGTATTACTCTACTTGTTTGTATAATTTAATCGGCGCTTTTTTGTCTTACGCTCATTTGTCGGCGCTCTTTTGTTGTGTGATCTTTTGTCGGGTCACCGTTTTCATTACAATGTTTGCAAAAGATAAAAGATTTTAGACTCGTTTCATAATTTGCATTTGAAGTCAGCACTTGTGTCAGATCTTCTAGTAATTTAAAGAACAGCAATAATTATGAAACATAACCACAAAGCATTCAGTACTACAAAAGTCTATTTATTGCAGAAAACAAAATACATGATGACAGATTGGGTTTCTTGTTTAAAGATGGGATTATTTCAAACTAATATGAAAACTTCAGAATTAAAAGAGATTTAAAAAAATTAATTTTCATCTATTATTTTGATAAGATTATAATATTTTTGCTGTATTAAAAACAATACAATGTTGTATCAAACATTTCTCTAATTTACAATTCTATAAATGTTTATATCACAAAGATAGAAGAAAAAAAACACTGATAAAAATAATCTGTAAAATTTGAAGGAAACAAAGTTAAACTTTTAATACCTTATAATGAAAGAATTTTTTTATTCAGAAAACATCTGTAAATATCTGACAATATCCATATATTTCGCTCTGAACTTTAAAAAAAAAGCAAATGGCTAAGACCTGATCTTAATCCCATATTGCATTTAAACACTTATATTCAACTATATGCTTTACTGATGGAAGGTAGGTGGTCTCTATTTCCCCCGATATACATCAATGAAGGACACAGTTACCCTATGTGAGTACACCAGAGAACAACAAACTGACATCATTTAGAACTGCAACATAAATGTCAATACTCTGGTCTTAACCTATATATTTTGTATAATTGCATCCAAATGCTATATGCATAGATCCAAATCTTGTAATACACTGGTAGATTTTGAGTCTACACTATTTGTTTGGACTAATCAGTAACATATAGGGTAATGGATAGAAGTTCAACTCAGAGGGTGCTGATTCTAGCATAGGAGTTTTTAAATGTTCATTAATTCTGACCTCTGAGTTACATCTTTAAAAGCAAATAGGAATGCAAAATATTCTAGTGCAAACGATCAATAATGGGAATATACTGTTTATTTTAGTAAGTTTAGTCAATGTCACGTACAAATATAGCTTCTATACAACTATAAAAATAGATAAAAGTGTCACAAAAAGGACAAAAATTACATACAAAGACATTACACTTTGATTTTAGTCATCTTAAAATGGATTTCCTTTTTCAGCTACATTGTTAAAATATTGCAAGTAATATAATGTAATCAATAATGTAAATGTTATATCAGAATGAAAATTATTTGATGAAACATAGACTAATATTGCCACTCAGTATTGTATTACACTGATAACATTGACCCTCATTCACCTCCATTGTATAAAACTTTATGGCAAATCTTAATCTGCATAGTTGGTGACTGTTGATAGATAATTTTATCATATAAGAAAAAGTGCACTTATTTTATGCCACAACACATAGCAGGTGCATCTTTCAAATGTCTATATTATTGATTAGGCATGTGATGAAACAAAAACAAGACCTGCCACCTTGAGTGGAATAAAAATCAGGATGCCAAAGGAAAACATTTGTGACTTGGAGAAACAAATTCTGGATCTGTATTTGTGACCATATATTTTTTTAAACAAAGGAATGGAACTTTCCAATGTCTTATGCTATTTACCTAATGTAAAACTGTATGCTACAGTCATATCAAAAACTCATTTTTTCCCATTTTCATATTTTATGCTGACATTTAGTGTTGCTTCCATTAACACACCAAATATTAGCATAAAAGATGAAAAATGGAAAAATTAAAGATTTCACAGTATGATTGTACTGTATTTCTCACATAATTTCTGCAACACTTGCTCTCTTGCACAGCCATTTTGAATCAAAAGGTAATTTTTAAAAAAATTTTATGGTATTTTTAAAAGTTGGGATTTTGGATACAAATTGGGAAATCTGGATTTTCAGATTTTTTTAACAAAAATTTAAGATGATCCCCAGTAAATTTGGATAAGTAGTAGGTCTGCAATAAAATAATAATGATTACCTTTTAGTGCATTTAATCCAATGCTACAATTCAACTACAATTAACAATAAAAAAAACTGCTTAAAAACCAATTCTGAACTTAAGAAATTTCATTTAATATCAGAACATAAGAATAATAAATGGTCAACTATGATTTTTAATAAATGATATAACACTGTAAAGCTGCAAGACCAGTTGCCTTTTTTAATTACAAATCTTTATACACAAAGAGAAACAAAAATAACACATCAAAAGAAATTTTGAAGACGAGTATTTTTATCTCGATACTAGTCCACTGCAGCGAGGGAAAACTATTTTTCCAGCTAAAGAAACTGTCTTGATGCTGAAAAATTTCCATCAATAATTGCTATCTCTAGTATACATTTTCTCATTACAATAAGTGAACTAAAAATGACAAGAATGTAATTGCTATAATAGGATTCGAAACAGAAAATTAATTTGAAAACAAAATAGACAAAAATGATTGGTTCTATGCCATCTGCACTTAGGGGTACATTATATCAGCATGATATGTTTTAGTGTTCAGAGTCAATGCTATAATTGTTTAAGCCAAAACATGGTACCAATTATTGTGCATTTGCTGTTGCTACAAACCACAAGTTTAAAGGTAGAAACAATATTACCCATTCAACAATCCATGAAATTAGGCACTGACAAAAAACATTTTGCAATAGCACAACAATTATAACCAATTAAAATAAATTTTCAGTATTTTGTGGTGATTTACTACTTGTAGTACTTAGTAGCAGCAAATAGTCGAGTATAATTAAATCTGACTTCATCAAGCCAACTATTCAGTTATACAAGATTTAAATTTATCCAAAAAACATTTCATTGTTAGTCTGATTAACACAACTGTATAGCTGGCCATCAGTTGCTATGGGAAAAGGTTAACACAACACATGATGACCATTGTTATGAAAAATAAGCAGACTGGTAATCAATGCAGTTATTGGTCTATTTCCACAGTCAGAACTCTTTTTTTTTTTTTTTTTTTTTTTGTCCTTACCTGGTATTTGATAAACAAGAAAGTGTTTATTAGTCTTTTAGGGATGATATATTCAAATGAAAATCACCACAAGCTATATATTCAAGTGGACTTTGAGTTATTTGTTGCCTGATTTAGATAGATACAGTGGTTTCTTGGGTAGTAGTTTCAAAAATTTCTTTCTAATGGAATTAAGGTTCTACTGAAATTAACAAGCATGAAAAATTGAGGATAATAATAAAATCAACATGTTTTCACATTTGGCACTGTAATTTTCCCAGTAGTTGCCAAATTTTCCCTATTTTATTATGTTGTGAACAAGGCAAAAGCTGCATCATGGAATTCTGCATCTTGCTCCAATTCAACGTCAGTTCTTACCCATATCTTATCTGAATTTGTCTTTTTAAAAAATTACAAAGTTGATTTATTGCCAAATCCTGCATTTCTGCATCCTCCTATATGTTGGAAATATAATCCCTTGATTTTTTCAGCCTTGAAAATATGTTACAGATGTAGATGTCACTGCCTTGAAAACAAAGATTATGCTGATAATAGCGTTGTCCATAAATATTCAATTGCTAAATATGTGTTTCTTTTAATATACCTTGCATCCCCATCTAAAATGTGTTTAACCTTTACATTTTTGACAATCATTAGCAGTAATACAGACTCTAAACACTTTAAAATTACAATCAAACCTGTCAATAACACACTAAACAAGAAAAAATGTAATTTCTGATAGATATCCTTTATAGAGATAAAAAAAGGGGTTATAAATAAGGCCCTTTATAAGCAGTTTCCAATTACACGAGGTGTGTGCTTAGGCAGGTTTCCAATAATATACATGTATGTCATCTTCAGAAATGTTTGTCCAAAATCTGTGACCTAAGGAACAATGTTTTCATCAGTTTGCATTTTTAACTGCAGTATAAGAATATGTTCACTAAATCAACAAAAAAATACCTCTCTTTCTCACACATACACAAACATACCAATACACATTTACACCAACAATATGCACAACAGTTCAACAGAAGCTATTCCAATATTTGTGAGGCACAGAACAATGATTGTCAACATTTAGGTATCCATTTACATCTACAAGTTCTGTTTTGATCTCCTCAGTTTTCTGGCTCATTTTGCAATGTTGATACACTGTCAGAATAAGTACTTGGATTCTAATCATCATATAAAATGACCTTGTCCTTTACACCATCAATTTAATGAGCTAAAATTACTAGCCCCTTTCATGTACTACCTAACATGGTCACATCACTTGTTATTCATCTAAGACACTTGGTGACAGGAATAATAAAAAAAAAGACAATGTCAAAACAAGTTGTTATTCCTTAAACTGATAAAAAAAATGCAACTTTGCAATTCTCTAATGGAATTAATAATGCTAAAACAATTCATATTGGACAACATGATGAAATATGTTTGTAAATCTGTTGTAGTCCAATTCGGTAGCACTATGACCTCATTGTGGTCAATCATAAAAGACCAGATACATGAGGGATCTAAAGAAAACAAATATCTTTTACAAAACTCAAAGGACAAGCATGGTTATATTTCTTGAAAACACTTTAATTATCATAATTATTTTGCCTCAATATTTTCTTGACCTTTTTCTGATGAGGGTAACTTTCAAAAGGTGGTAAGCCAGAGAATTCCTTCTAAAGAGAAACATTTCAATAAGAACATTAAAAGAAAAGAAAAAAACTACCTCTAATGAAGACTGCTCCTTCCATCCTGATTAACTATTGTCTATGTGCTTCAGCTTTTGTCAAATATACAACTTTCCCCGAACTTGTGCTGCATGTTGATATATCAACCATATCACACATACAACAGCCCTTGAACAATACAGCCTTACATCCTGTAGATCTTCCTCAATAATCTAGTTACCCTTTTGGGCTAATAATTATGACCTTTATATGGCAAAAAAAGAAAACAATCACAATCTTATATTATAGTTAAAACATACACACTCAACATAAGTATTGTAAAATTACATTATACAACCACCATGTCAAGTTATTTTGTAGAAAGCATGACTTTTTTCAGTTTAAGTGAACTCGACATATTGACCCAAAAATCTGGTCTCGGACCAAGATATCATGCAAAATCCATTTTTCTTCTTTTAGTTACTGTGAACTTTACATTTTGACTTCAAATTCATGACGTGTATTCCTTATCTCAAATACCAGCCATTCGCAAAGTTTAGTTGATGTATCTTGCATACAATTAAAATTATCGAAAACAGTTACCTTCTTGTACTTCCTGTGACCTTGACCACTGGCTTCCCCCAAAACAAGCTACTTATAGTCTGACTAATAAATATGGAAAACTAGTTATTGTGCAGGAATGAAACAAAACAAATTGACAACAAAAAGATGTATAGAAACTGAACATTATAACAACAGTATCCTTTGATATGCACTTTTCAAAACTCAAATTTACAAGAAATGCATTATCACGCTTAAAATCTTCAATCCAAGAAAGGCATATTAAAGGGCAAATAAGTTTGATACACGGCATCACATGTAAACTAGTTTAAAGTCAGATGAAACAGAATTATAAAAACATGAATGCTGTACACAGTATATATAGGTAAACATCAAGCACCCACAACCAATTATCCATATTCATCAATGCATGCCATCTAGATCCACTTTGTTCTCTAGGCTTTCCACCAATGATCAGCAAAACATTTCATAGTACATTATCCATACATCGCCCTGTATTTTGTTCTTTGTATAAATAACATTATTTATCCCCAGACATTCACAATTTGTGACAAAATCCATGCTCCCAGGGGACTCATGTATTTATGTAAATGTAGAAAAAAAGACTCCAATGACCTATGCATGCTGATTTACTAGTCAAACTGCAAACAACAGAAATCCTGTGATGTACTATGCATGCTGATTTATTAGTCAAACTGCAAACAACAGATATCCTGTGATGTAAAATGCATGCTGATTTACTAGTCAAACTGCAAACAACAGATATCCTGTGATGTACTATGCATGCTGATTTACTAGTCAAACTGCAAACAACAGATATCCTGTGATGTACTATGCATGCTGATTTACTAGTCAAACTGCAAACAACAGATATCCTGTGATGTACTATGCATGCTGATTTACTAGTCAAACTGCAAACAACAGATATCCTGTGATGTACTATGCATGCTGATTTACTAGTCAAACTGCAAACAACAGATATCCTGTGATGTAAAATGCATGCTGATTTACTAGTCAAACTGCAAACAACAGATATCCTGTGATGTACTATGCATGCTGATTTACTAGTCAAACTGCAAACAACAGATATCCTGTGATGTACTATGCATGCTGATTTACTAGTCAAACTGCAAACAACAGATATCCTGTGATGTACTATGCATGCTGATTTACTAGTCAAACTGCAAACAACAGATATCCTGTGATGTACTATGCATGCTGATTTACTAGTCAAACTGCAAACAACAGATATCCTGTGATGTACTATGCATGCTGATTTACTAGTCAAACTGCAAACAACAAATATCCTGTGATGTACTATGCATGCTGATTTACTAGTCAAACTGCAAACAACAGATATCCTGTGATGTAAAATGCATGCTGATTTACTAGTCAAACTGCAAACAACAGATATCCTGTGATGTACTATGCATGCTGATTTACTAGTCAAACTGCAAACAACAGATATCCTGTGATGTACTATGCATGCTGATTTACTAGTCAAACTGCAAACAACAGATATCCTGTGATGTACTATGCATGCTGATTTACTAGTCAAACTGCAAACAACAGATATCCTGTGATGTACTATGCATGCTGATTTACTAGTCAAACTGCAAACAACAGATATCCTGTGATGTACTATGCATGCTGATTTACTAGTCAAACTGCAAACAACAGATATCCTGTGATGTAAAATGCATGCTGATTTACTAGTCAAACTGCAAACAACAGATATCCTGTGATGTAAAATGCATGCTGATTTACTAGTCAAACTGCAAACAACAGATATCCTGTGATGTACTATGCATGCTGATTTACTAGTCAAACTGCAAACAACATATATCCTGTGATGTAAAATGCATGCTGATTTACTAGTCAAACTGCAAACAACATATATCCTGTGATGTACTATGCATGCTGATTTACTAGTCAAACTGCAAACAACAGATATTCTGTGATGTAAAATGCATGCTGATTTACTAGTCAAACTGCAAACAACAGATATCCTGTGATGTACTATGCATGCTGATTTACTAGTCAAACTGCAAACAACAGATATTCTGTGATGTAAAATGCACCTGCAGGTCATGGTCTTCTATACTGTATTGTTGTTCTACAGGTTACTCCTAACAAACTTTACAAGTTCAGATCTGCTGGTCCATCATGTGATTTTTATCTGACATTTACTTGTAATTTAATATTTTCTCAAGAACTCCTAATAATCACCACAGAACATGTTATTTTGATAAAAAATGAAAATATCATGCCAAAATTTGATATTTAAAATTAGTCACAACAAATCATACTAAACAAAAGAAAAAAAGAAAATAAATTATGCATATGATATAAAGTTCTTTTTTTTTTAACCAAGCGAAAATAAACCTTTTAATTCCTAAAGATTTTTAAGATTGTGACAGCACAATTATTACAACATGAATAATTTGTTTGTCCTGCAGGTTGGAAGCATTTCTTCTACTTAAATAAAATAAGAAATGTACATGCAATGAATACTGGTTTTACAACTCATTTTTACTAATTTATTTTGTAACTGATTATACATGAATTAAACCCAGGTAAGTGATCATTAGTATACCATTAACCCATTCAAAAAATAAATGGAATCATTTTCTGTTCACCACCAATTAATCTTACCTGAATTCATAATTAATACACTCACTATTTTCATGAACATAGATTAGGACTCCAATACAGTGATTGTAGACAGCAAGAACTAAACCAGCAACAAATGCATGCATATATAATCTAAATCACTCAGAACTTGGGATTTAAACACTGACTGCTGTAACATCAAAATTACTTTCATCAACATGCAACATTTCTCAAAAGACTTCATGACATTATGATACCAGCATGATCAATGTTTACAAAGTTTGGATAAAATGTAACTACATCAAGATATTATTGATACAGAAATATTCAATAATTCAGTTGCAAAACGGTGCATTTGTTGCTGCATTTTAGAGTCTGTATATATATGTGTAAATAATATATATAAAGTATTTTTGGAAGAAAAAAAACAAAAGAACACCAAACTTAACCATTAGGAATAACAACCATCAATATACATCATAAATTCTCATTAGTAGAAATAATGTACATGCATATGGTAGTTCGTGTTAAATGAATATCCAAAGCCACTGAGCTTAGCTCTGTACCCATCAATCATCATAAAGCCTCTGTGCTGGTGAAGCTAAATCCCCTAAACACACCCTGGTTCATCGTCTTAAGGAGATCCATATCAGGGGGAGTTAACTGTACCTTCTCCATTGTGAAATCGGAATCAAAGTTTGATATATCACTGTCTGATTTCTGAAACATGAAAGATTTAATGTTGACAAATAATCAAACTGACCAAAAAATCCTCAAATTAAGGTGATTTCTGAAACATGAAAGATTTAATGTTGACAAATAATCAAACTGACAAAAAAAGTCCTCAAATTAAGGTATGTTAAGAAGATCTTGATCAATTCTTTTTCAATGATAAAGAAATTATTCTGGACTTAAAGTTGCTGGTTAAGATTCAAATTATGTCTTGAATTCTTCTTCATGCAGTTCTGAAACAGAGGATCTCATAAAAAAAAAAAAATTTTCTAAATTAAATTTTGAGGAACAAAAATATGCTCAAGTGTCAATTATTTTCCCTTAGATTACCTCTTCATTTCATACAAATTCCAATTTATAAACAGTAGCACATGAATGATTTTATAAAATCTCAATTTAAGGAGACATGTTGAAATTTTTAGTCAAAAGGAAACCTGGATTTTTTTTAATACAAACCATGTGCACAGGATATAATGCAGTGATTGTTGATAGTATACAATGTTAAAAACATTAATCAACTAAATGGAAGTGTTTGAATACCAAAGCAAAGCTTGGGAAACACCAACAGTAGTTAATTATACAACTGGCACAGGAAACCTACAGCTACCATTGAATTATAAAATTGGCTTGGGAAACTCTGACCTGCCTGTGTAATATATAATTGACTTGGGAGACCCAAACCTGCCATTATACTGTTGAATTAGCTGTGGGAAACGGACCCGCTAATGTAATATACATTTGGTTTGGGAAACCTTGCCATTTCAACTGTATTACATAATTGGCAACCAGATGTAGCATGTGTATTGGCAATGATGGTTATGTCATGTTTTGAAACATGTTTTCTGTTAGATATTACAAAAAAGTCTGTGTTATGACATATTTTCTGTTAGATATTACAAAAAAAGTCTGATGTTTTCTGTTAGATACTATAAAATACTCAGTGATTTGAAGATTTTTAAGCAGAACCCAGTATCTCACATAAATCCATATGCTTGTCAGTAAAAACCTTGTATCAATTAAAAATTTTCATACAAAATGTTGACACTGCTGAGAATGAACTAACAAGTTTTCTTCTTAAGTTTTTCTTGGCAGGAAAATGATCATGTGCCAACATGTTTGTTTTCCGTTTTAAGTTAATGTGACAAACATGACTTGAAATCTTTGCATATCAATATATTAACTATAGACCTTTTCTAGTAATATCTCTTTCAGATGCCACTCTGGTTGTTTGTCATCAGCATGGTCTATTCAGGAATGCTTCGGTTGCCTAGTGGTTAGTGTCTGCAGATGCAGGAAGTCGCTGGTATGAATCCTGACCAAGTCCAACCAATGACTTATAAAAATGGTACTAACTGCTGCCTCACTAGGAGCTCTGTATTAAGAGGTTAAAGCCCTGAACTGAGCTACCATGGCTCCTGCCTGGAATCTAGCCTGGAGCCTAGCTACCATGGCTCCTGCCTGGAATCTAGCCTGGAGCCTAGCTACCATGGCTCCTGCCTGGAATCTAGCCTGGAGCCTAGCTACCATGGCTTCTGCCTCATACTAGCTACTATGGGTCCTGTCTGGAACTGAGTACAAAAATGGCTCCTACCTGGAATCAAGCTACCATGATGGCTCCTGCCTCAAATTTAGTAATCATGGCTCCTGCCTTAAATCTAGCAACAATGTCTCCTGCCTCAAATCTAGCTACAATGGTTCCTGCCCTTAACCTTGCTACCATGGCTCCTGCCCTTAACAATAGCTACCATGGCTTCTGCCTCAAATCTAGCTACCATGGCTTCTGACTAGAATCTAGCTACCATGGCTCCTGCCTCAAATCAAGTTATCATGTCACCTGCCTCAAATCTATCTACCAAGATGGCTCCTGCCTGGAACCTAGCTACCAAGATGGCTCCTGCCTCAAATAAAGCTACCATGGCTCCTGCCTGGAATCTAGCTACTAAGATGGCTCCAGCCTCATATCTAGCTACCAATGCTCCTGCCTGGAATCTAGTTACCATGGATCCTGCCCAAAACTAGTTACTATGGCTACAGCCCAAATCTATCTACTATGGCTTCTGCCCTTAACGTAGCTACCATGGCTCCTGCCTCAAATCTAGCTACAATGGTTCCAGACTGGAATCTAGATACCATGATGGCTACTGCCCAAATCCAGCAACCATGGCTCCTGCCTCAAATCTAGCTACCATGGATACTGCCTTGTTTAGCTCACATTACTTCAACCCCAGACCTAGGTACAACAGCTTCAACCCGAAATCTAGCTAACATGGCCCCTGCCCTAAATCTTGTAACAATGGTTCCTGACTTGAATCTTGCTAACAAGCTGCAGCTTGCAGCTTGCCAGAGCTACTAGGAATAAATATTTTTTGTTCATGCTGATATAATAAATCATAATACCTCTAAGCAGTTAGGAAGAATGCTAGCTATGTTGTAGACCTTTACAAGCACAAAATCAATTTTTTCTTCCACTCATACTCATTGTATTAAATGCAAAATTAAGTTTTTAATATTTCTGCATATTTGTCACACATACACTTTGCTTAAAGTAAATTCTGATTTACAGTACGTACAATCTTTGGCTTAAAAGGCGGTTCTATTTGCCTCTTCTCCAGTTTTTCCCAGTCCATGTTGCGGAAGAATGGGTGACTACGGACTGGTCCTGCTGGACTCCCTGGCATTCCCATCCTCTCTACTGGGTTGCGTTCTAACAGCTACATTTAAAATAATAAATATAGATTTTCACTAATTTCATTACATAATAAACTATAACCATTTGTACAATTTAATGCAAAGCATGTAACAATTTTAACTTTTCTTCAAAGAGACCAGGGATTTTATTATTTCTTTCATTTTGTTTTGGCTTTTGTTATCAATTTTTGTTGTGTCTGAGATAATCTGAGGGGTTGACAGCTAAATTCGACTGCACTAATAATAATGGTCTTAGTTGCCTTTTAACTGTTGTTTTAATTTATATTACGTACATGATGGTTTTAAGCAAATATTGGTTAAAGATTGACCATGAAATACCTTACACATGGTAACAGACAAGTTATATAAATAATTTAATGGTGGTGCAAGTTTGGTCCTTCACTCATTTTCCTTAGTAATTAGTTACTGTACCAGAGACAATTTAGCTGGTTCATAACATGTTACCATTGTGTTATCATACCAGAGACAATTTAGCTGGTTCATAACATGTTACCATTGTGTTGTCATACCAGAGACAATTTAGCTGGTTCATAACATGTTACCATTGAGTTGTCATACCAGAGACAATTTAGCTGGTTCATAAGATGTTAAAGGTGAGTTACCATACCATAGACAATTTATAAGATGTTATCGTTGAATTACAATACCAGAGACAATTAAGATAGTCCATAAGATGTTACAGGTTAGGAAGCACCTTTCTTAAAAATGAATGATCAGATATGCCTTCTTCTGAACTGTCATCACTGTTATCAGTTTTAATCCAATTTTGGCATGAACATCTAGGAACTGGTTAACAGTACAATGACATAATCTTTTATGATTTCTGCACAAACCATGACAATATAGTGAAGCAAACAGAATGCATTCTGCAGAAAGTTAATTTTATTTTATGTTTCTCTGAGAATATTTATCGTACCACAATATCGTTTTTACATTGCTACATGCTGAATGCAGCAAGAAAAAGATAAAAAGTTGTCACTCCTGTCAAATACAGGCAAAGGGATGAAACTCCTACTCATTATCCTGTGAGGTGACTACCCATCACATGGATATTAAACAATTTAAGCTGAGTGATACATCAACAAGGTTTGCTTTTGTGCTTTTCATGCCATTTATTCAGCACACATTAGGCCATACATGGTGGCCAGTACATTTCATGGAGAAAGAACTGAGAAAGACCCATGGAAGAACCGCTGACCCATTGGCAATCTTTCTTATATACCACATTGGTCAATCTGAAACTCAAACCCAAGTGGACAGAGGTGAGATCTAGTGATCCATGAATGCCAAGGGCCCAATACATCAACCAGGATATTTATATTTGTGGATAGGTGTGGGTGGGTTTAAATGGGATGAGATCAAGTTATGGTATTCTTAGCAAAACATAATTCTACTAAAATATTAACAATTTATTTACTTTCTCCATTGATTACATTTCCTGATTACACTAACAATAAAAAGGGTGATAGGAAGACAAATGTTTGAGCATCCAACTTCTACCATTGCCATCAAATGAATGAAGAATGTATGGATTAATTATAAAAAGGATAACCAAACATCTAGCATGACAGCACAGTCTATAGTAACACAACATGCTATGGCAATATGTCATAAGATGAAAAGAACAACTTTTCTGAAAAGAGAACAAATCTAGGCAAATCCAGCAAAAGTGTTAAAACCTGCATGCATGAGGAGGTTGGACAAACTCTGATTTTTGCCTGGTGGTCATGTTGCCACAGCCAATGGACACACCAGATTCAATTCACATCTCTGTAAAGCTAGGTGATGGAGATAAAAACTAGAGATGGCTGATTGTGTATGCCAGACAATAGTTTATAAAGTCTTGAATTGAAATATTTTGTCCAAACTCCAAACTTGCTGAGACCGCTCATATCTTATGATTTGAAATTCACCTGATCTCTCAAGATCTTGAGGTACATTGAGCATATTATCCCTTTCAGCTATGATGACATCTTCTTTACTCGCCATCCCAGGATGAACAGATGTTAGGACCTACAATCCAATTCCATGTGCTTCAAGTAGTGCAACAAGGACCAGGTATTACATTGCCACCTCAATAAAGGAGAAGGTATAGATATACAAATGAAGGAGAAGGTGCAGCTGACAACACTCAGACAGCCATCTGATAGAAACCCTTTCCAAACTGCACAGCATGGTTCAAGACATTAGGACCACGAAAACATTTGTTCTGAAGTGGAGATAGTTTGGGAGTACTAAAAGAGCATACAACTCACCCTGCAAAAAGCTAGAGATGTCAGAAAACATGTTTTATAGGATAGAAGCTTCAGTGAGGTTGTAGCAACAGGTACAAAATGATCTGACTTAATCTACATCAAAACCTATGAAAGATTCCAGTAAGAAAACAGGGTGAAGCATTTTGGTCTGATTAAGTCTAACATAGATAGCTGGTCTGATAACACATGACAGATGGCCAGCATAACCGGTGGAGGGGCCCCAAGTGGTCTAAAGTGTTGTCCGTTACAGATCACTGCCATCTGACCTCTCTCTGCATGGGTTAGAGTCTTGGATTTGGCCAATGTGGGTATGTGAGAAAGCTTGCCAGTAGCTTCTCGTGGGTCGGTGGTTCTTTCTGGGGGGAGGTGTTCCCGGGTTCTTCCTCCACCATTAATACTGGCCCCCATGTATAACCTATATTATGCTGAAAAATGGTTTTAAACCATAAGAAAACAAAACAAAGAAACAAACATAACTGGTGGAGGACAAACCAGAGAATAACAAGGGAAGAACTATCCATGGAAAGCTACTTGCAAGATTTTTCACATACCATAATGGCTGAACATGTGATTCAAGACTACATGGACAAAGGAAAGATGGCAGTAATCTGTAAACACAAGTGCCTTGGCCCAATCAGCCATTATGGGACCCAAAAGCAAAAGAAAATAGTCCAGTTGCAGGATTGATGTACTCAAAGTGACAATGCTAATGACCTTGCACCATTTTCTGAAAATCTACTACATTTATTCTTAAGTTTTACAGTGGAGGGCCATCTAGTTCCTGAGATACTCTCTACAAATCTGTTTCTACACAAGGTTCTCCTGACAAGCTAAACATAACTGAAAAGTCTTTCCAAGCAGGGATGAAACACCTGCATCCAAAGCTGTTTGCAGAATAGGTCTCAGTGGAATTTTACAATTCATCACTATACTGATCTAATCATTCTGGACTTGTACCACCTGAAGAAGGACTGACATAACCACTAACTTTCTGATTCTTCTGCATTATGCTTGGTACCAGAATGATGATGAAAAAGGGTAGTCATATATCCCAAACCCATTACTGCTAATTGAAACTCCTTCCAAAGCCCAGGCTTTTGAGTTGGGGACAGAAGAAAATGAAGGGGCATACTGTGATTCCACACATAAATGTCTATTATTTGACAACACAAAAGTGCAAAAGAAAATTCACTAAAAAGCAAGGACACTAAACCTCGCAGGAATATGTCTGATCTGGACCATGATATTCTGCTGGAAGCACAAGCAGAGATAGTCCTAAACTAGAATACATAGGATACTTTGAATTCCCCCTCTGTAGGAAGGCATGACACAACCACTGAGGTGTCCAAAATGATCAGAATTTACAAAACAGTTAATCCTTCCAGAAATGAAATGCACCAAAAATAGCCAGCATTTCCAAACAGCTGATGTGAAGATGCAACTCCACTAGCTCTCACTTGCCAGTCACAATGGTGAAGCAGATCATCCAGTGACTGGGAAAGAAAAACTCCATACAAGGTGGACAAAATGCTTGGATGGGTTGAGATCTGACTTGTTCATAAAACATCTAACTTGTATAACAGAGAAGATTTATTCTTCCTGCCACAAAAAGATGAATTTTACCAAGTGGTCTCTAGACACACTGCATCACTAATGACAAGGTTGTCCAGAAGCGAGTGTTGATGCATTTGATGGATTATATGAATGATCAAAGACTAATGCTGAGATGAAATGTGAATTAATGTATTGGGCCCTTGGCATTCATGGATCACTAGATCTCACCTCTGTCCACTTGGGTTTGAATTTGTATATTGTTCATTGGAAGCAAAACCAAAAGAATTTGCATGATATTTGGACATAGACTTGAAAATACATTGACATTCTAAACCTTGGAGTATGTTCTTGTTGAGACATTTGATGTCTATGACTGGTCCATTGGCTTCGAGCAATACCTAGAATAAAATCCTGGGGAACTCAGCTTGTGAACTCTGTCCACCATCTACTTGTCAAGTAATGAACAGATAACTTTCTGCAAAATGAAACGAGATGTCTGTTATGGAAAGAACACCATAAAGGAGAAAGCTGGATAAATTAAATCTCAAACAACTTAGATGACCCATTTTTTTGCAGAAAAAGGTTAATACATGTCTCAAAATTGAAGGAGTCTGGTGCCTGCAAGCAGGTTGTTGCCAGGCAGCTGGGTTGGCAAGTCAGCAAAAACATTTGGAAGGTGTGAGTAAGAAGAAACCTTGCTTCCTATCTTCTCCAGAATTACTGCTGCCTGAATTAACACAGATTCTTGCACCAATCTTTGTATCTCTGAATTCAGTGGCATCTGGGAAGGATGCACGACTTGCATCTCTGAAAATCCTTGTTCATCCATTTTGATTTGTCCAGCTGTAACAGTCGCAACAAGCATCATTTTGGATGGAGAGGGGGACCCTGTCATCCTCATTTCACTGGGAATTGACGAAATCGGGTGAAAATTCAAGTTACAACATTCTGTCTACAAGAGTTAGCGTACCACTCTTAGGTCTTCAAGATTTTATATAAAAAATATGGATCAAATCCTTTCCAACCATAATGCACATACATTGCAGGTCAAGTTAAAGAACACTTTATACAAGACGACATCTAACACAATATCCTCATTGGCTTTACATGTCTTGCACTTGGTAATTTAATCAATGTTGCTTAACTGAAATAACAAGAATGTCAAAAGTACAGGAAAATAACAAGCTAAAGTTTTTCACATATAATGTTAACTCATTACTTAATTTAAAAATACAGGTTGTGTTCACAAATAAACAATCAACAAAGTGAACGAACAATATTGTGTTGAAGCACAGAACCCAAAAAACTACCTACACAACTGTAAACCAATTCCCTCAAATACTTTAACCAAAGTCAATACCAACAATTGGAACATGTAGCAAATACATTATCAGAATAACGTTGATCAAACAAAGTGAAAATGTAAGATGGTAAACACCCAGTTAATGGGCAGCCACCTATCACTGGTAAAGAGAGATAATGGGTAAAGATTTCTTCACAAATTATACAAGTCAACAAGGAGTAGCGGGATTCGAAGGGTTGTAGAGTTTATTTCCTTATGTTAATTCTATCATGGAATATATATATATATATTCAATGGAGAATGTTATTGTTATCAGGAAAATATTCAACAGATAAACTAAATTTGTCCGTGAATGCTTGCTTATGAAATATGTCTCAGTCCAATAGTAATAATTTAGCAAAGGATATTCTTATATACAACGTAAATTCAACATGATAAAACTGCATAGTACCAATTTTCATGAAGAGATCTCAAATGGAGTGTTATGGAGATGAGTATAATTCTTTTGTAAAAATGAGAAATGAGGGTACCAGGAAAATGCTGATTTGTGGAGAACTCTGTATACATAGGATTGTGAAAGGAAGAACACAAATGTTAGAATAGTCTGAATTTCTACTATATGGCAATGTTTGAACATAAAGCAATCCCTTTTAAAGATATCACAACTCCCTGCAGTTGTTCTTTATAAACAAATTCAATGTACATACCAGACTAAGTATAGAGCCAGCTTCTTTTGGCAGCCAGCGGGGATAGTGGGGAGTATCATTCAAGATGGAATGAAACAAGTCATCCTCATCATCTCCATGGAATGGAGATTGGCCGATCAACATCTCATACAGCAGGACACCAAAAGACCACCAGTCTACAGAACTGTTGTATTTGTGTCCCTTAAGAATCTGTAATAAAATTAAAACTATATTAATTAATGTGCATCAAAAACAAACTAGATTGAAGAATATATCAAAACTTGCCAAATACTGTGCAAACACCGACTTAAAACAATACAAATTGATGAGACTCTGAGTAAAAGTAAAGTCATTTACAAATATTATGAGAAGAAATTATCACAGAAAATGTTGTTGTTGTTGTAGGTTTAACACCATTTTCAGCACACGATAGGCTATACATGGCAGCCAGTATTAATGGTAGAGGAAGAACAAGGGAAAACCCTTGGAAAGAACCACAGACGCATGAGAAGCTACTGGCAAGCTTACTCACATAACTATATTAGCCGAATCTTAGACTCGAACCCACAGACTGGGGCAAGATGGCAGTGATCCATAATGGAGAGCGCTTTAGACCACTCAGACACTTGTAGCCCCATTCACAGAAAATGCAAATGTGACCAAGATCCTGAAGTTACCCCTTATAGAGTTTATAGATATACTCCAATTTAAGTTACCCATTTAGAAAACATGGGATAAAATGTATACTTAATATGAAATAAAATGTTTCAGCAAAATTACAAGAGAGTATTAAATATTAAACACTATAATTTAAAATGTACCAATCAAGATATCAGAACTGGTAATTTAAGAGAAAAGAAGTGAAAAACCTAGCTCTGTAAATATTTTATGAAACAAATGGTTATGATGAAAACTTTCAAAACAAGCAAGCTTCTGGAGAGAAACACACCTCTGGAGCTATGTAATCTGGAGTCCCACAAAAGGTTGTGGCTTTGTTTTCTGCAAAAACCTTCTCTCTGCACATCCCAAAGTCAGCAATTTTAACATGGCCATCTCGATCCAGTAATACATTATCTAGCTTCAAATCTCTGTAACGAGATCATATATTGATACATATAAACTTTTGTATGTACCAAAGTTTCTGTATTTTGCAAATTCATATATACCTATATACCGTATTTTCGCGCATATATCCCGCACACACAGATAATCCGCACCCTCATATAGCCCGCGGGTTTTGGGGTTTTGTGTAAAAAATCGTTGGCATAACCCGCACCTTTGTATAACCCGCAACCATAGATATATTTATACAGCCACAATCGGAAATGAAATCAATTACAGGATCACGGGGCTTTGCTGATGTAGCAAACTGCGATTCTGTTTTCCGTTTTGGTGACAAAATATACCATCTGGTGATATTTGTGGCGACACCTATTTTGGCTGCTAAAAACCGTATATACAGTCTTGCGTTTGGAGTAGAGAAAATCAAAGGCACCATGACAGGAAACAATGTACTGGAATATATTGTTAAAATAACAAGTCCTTGTCTCATACTGGCAAACCACACTAACAGTGCACTGTTATATCATAATCCGCTAATGATGATATCTGGCCTTATTACTTTATGCAACAAAATCCAAATCCGCAGAAGGCGAAAACGTAAAATGAGTACAGTCAAGCAGATGACACTAATTTAAAAACAAATACCAGATGGAAGAAAAATACGTTTGCTGACACTTCAAAGAGAACTGATTACCTTTGAAGCACTGATATATACTAAACAAATAAAACAAATCTGTTTCAATGTTCTACAATTATCTGAAGTTGCCGCAGCAATAACAAACAGGTATTTGTTTCACCCTTCAACTGGAGCCTTTAGCGGCGCCATCATCAAAGTAAGCCGACGACCTTTGCTCAATTAAAGTCAGGAAAAACACGGTACACAGTGCTTGTGTGCGTAGGAGCTGTGCCTCAACTACAGGCTACATAAACACGGACATTTTTAAATAATCTTGTATTCTTGTGAAGTGTAGATTCGAGTTTAAATAATTTCTTTCTGTTTAATTTAAAAAATGCCGAAACGAAAGTCTTACACAGCCGACTTCAAGCTAACTGCCATTGCGTATGCTGAAGTGCATGGCAATAGAGCCACAGGCACAAAATTTGATATTGATGAGAGCGTAATCCGAGGTTGGAGAAAAGAAAAAGGAACGTTGGAGAAGATGAATCCACGAAAACGTGCTCGTCGCGGACCTAAAGCAAAGTGGCCTCACCTTGAAGCTGACCTGAAGCAGTGGATCGTGGCCCAGCGGTAAAATTAGGTACCGTAGTTATTTCGATTGAAAACTGAAAATATTGATTATGAAAACGTGACGGATACGAAATTTTAAGTTTTTATCCCGAAATGTTGATTTGGTCCCGATACCGTAAGTTGTAAAGTCACCGTAGTAGCCATAATATCCAACCCTAGCAAAACAAAACTAGAACAATATATGTTATGTAGTTACGTTTTTCAAACAATATGTTGAAATATCATTATGTGTAAAAAAAATTGTGATATAGCCCGCACCCTTATATAACCCGCACCCCCCCCCTGCGGGGTTTGTAAAATCTGGTATAACCCGCGGGATATATGCGCGAAAATACGGTAATTAGCCTAAATTAAAACTTACTACATTATTTAACTGTCAGTTCCACTCTGTTTATTAGGGGAAGCTCTATAATAATAATAATAATAATAATAATAATAATAATAATAATAATAATAATAATAATAATACAGAAATCATTATTGGATGGGATTTTTCTCTTTTCTTAAAATTCTTGTCTATTAACACCAACCATAATTATTAAACCTTCCTAGGCTCACAGGTTCTTAAAGTAATATGATGATCTGTGAATAAATATACTAAGTGAATGGAGACTTCCAAAATTGCATTCAAATCCACTAAGCAGTTTCAATGATCAGGCCAACTGTTACAAACATGCGCATTACATGTTGCGGCAACAAGTCACCACGGTGGATCTAGTTATTACATCAATAATCTGAATCTAGTCTATCATGATAAATGATTAACCGATTTATTGCTGCCATAAAGTTCACTGGGAACTGTTGATAAAAATCCTGAAAAGCAAAGTTAAAATAATACAGCAGATAATGAAGATGAATTCCAATTTTGCGATATGCTGGAACAAGTTGTAAGAAATTACTGCTTTTTACTGGGTAACTGACAAATGATTTGTTATGAGATACTGCTAAGATGTATATTTTTTTTAAAAGGAAATTAAATCAAATCAAAATTCACTAACAACTATCAAAACTTTGAGTCCCTTTCAACTGACTGTCATCTTATCACATCACCAGAATGAACATTATATAAAGTCACACATATTGACTATTAGTAATTACAATGTCACACAATGGGGGGGGGGGGTCGTTCAAGAGGGGGACTACTGTAGTCAAAATGTGACATTGTAATTACTAACAGTCAATAGACTACAGTAGTCCCCCTCTTAAACGACCCCCCTGACCAGCGGCCACCCACTTCTTACGGCCAGAATCCCTTGGCACCGACAAGTTTGTATCCAAAAGTACCCCTCAAGAGCAGCCACTTCTCTAACACGACCAGCGGCCAGCATTTTAGTACAAAAAATGTAAAATGTCCCCCACATAAGCAGTTACTTTTGTTTCTTCAAATGCAAAGAACTAAGTTCATTTAGTGATTTATAATTAAATCTGATTATGTGCACGTGGGATTCTAACCCTGTGATTGTCTGGGTGTATCATTCCAAATGGAAGTTTTCAGCGTAAAAGACAACCCTGTTTGCCAGTCATTTCCAGTTCCTGGACATGTTCATTTTCAGAAAAGCACAACTACACATGTATATACAAAGGAAAATATGATGTCATCTGCTTCAATGTCAAATAAATCAAAGGAAAAGAATGTACAAATTTGCCTTCACATGGATTTAACAAGCAGTGTAATTTCTATGTACCTGTGTACAAAGGGATATAACTCTCAACATTATGGTAACTGATGACAGTTATCGAATAGGATGAATCAGGTCACAATGGCTATAAGCAAATCGATTAAATAAAGCAATAAAAGCAATATATTTCAAATTTATTTTCAGAACCAAATAAATGCACTTCTCTACATTGTTTACTATTGAACAAATTTACCTGTAAATGATTCCCTTGGAATGAAGAAATTGAAGACCACATACAATTTCTGATGCATAAAATCTGTAATGGAAAATGAAAACCGTAATTTTATTGTAATTTTTGCAAAGTTTGTTAACATTTACAATATTATTATTATTTTTTTACATGTCAGCATTTCACTTTCTGTGAAACCAATTGGTCAAAACCCTTGTACAGTATTGTACAAATTAAATTTACTATTTACTATCAGTAACATGACTGTAACCCCTTTAGTCAATAAGTGCGAGACATCTGAATCGAATGAGTGACTATTATAGAAATGTGCCACAGAATTAAAAGGATGACAGGATATGGTCCATTTACACTACACAGAATTATAAGGATGGCAGGACATGGTCCATTTACACTACACAGAATTATAAGGATGACAGGATATGGTCCATTTACACTACACAGAATTATAAGGATGACAGGACATGGTCCATTTACACTACACAGAATTATAAGGATGACAGGATATGGTCCATTTACACTACACAGAATTATAAGGATGACAGGACATGGTCCATTTACACTACACAGAATTATAAGGATGACAGGACATGGTCCATTTACACTACACAGAATTATAAGGATGACAGGATATGGTCCATTTACACTACACAGAATTATAAGGATGACAGGATATGGTCCATTTACACTACACAGAATTATAAGGATGACAGGATATGGTCCATTTACACTACACAGAATTATAAGGATGACAGGATATGGTCCATTTACACTACACAGAATTATAAGGATGACAGGATATGGTCCATTTACACTATAAAGAATTATAAGGATGACAGGATATGGTCCATTTACACTACACATAATTATAAGGATGACAGGATATGGTCCATTTGTTGGCTTGACTTCGCACACGAAGATTAAGAAGAAGATTTCTATGTCTATTGCACTTGTGCTGGTGGCTGACGAACCCAATACGTGATAGGCACGTCCGTCCACAGAGGCTGCAGGGGAATGTCTGGGTTTTGGTGGGTGCTGACAATGGCTCCCGGTTTTTTCTTTGCCAACGTTTTTCCTCCAAGATGGCCCGTCTGTTTTGTTCAAACGTATCAGCGGCCTGGTGAATTGTACGTCGCCAGCTTGTATGGTCAACAGCTAGTGATGCCCATTGGCGGTGATCGATGCCACAGGAGGTAAGGGTCTTTTTCAAGGAGTCTTTATATCTCTTTCGAGGTGCCCCTCTATCACGGTGGCCAGTTGATAGCTCACCATACAGTGCAATTTTTGGCAGGCGATGATCCTCCATCCTGGACACATGCCCTGCCCAGCGAAGCTGTATCTTCACGAGTGTGGCCTCAACGCTGGTGATCCCCGCTTGCTTGAGGACTTCAGTGTTGGTAACGAAGTCACTCCAGTGGATGTTGAGGATGGTGCGGAGGCAGCGCTGATGGAAGCGTTCAAGGAGACGGAGGTGACGGCTGTAGGTGACCCAGGATTCGGCGCCATATAGGAGGGTGGTCAGTACGACAGCCATGTAGACTTTGGTTTTTGTAACTCTCTTGAGATTGGGATTGTGCCAGACACGTTTGTAGAGTCTGTCGAAGGCGCTGTTTGCTTTGGCTAATCTGTTGTCTATTTCTTTGTCGATCTTTGCATCAGAGGATATCACACAGCCCAGGTAGGTGAACTGGTGGACTACGTTTAGCTCTGTCCGGTCAATGAGGATGCTTGGTGGATGGTACTCTTCCTTGGGGGCAGGCTGGTGAAGTACCACGGTTTTCTGTAGGCTTACCTCGAGGCCAAAGAGCTGGCAAGCTTCTGCAAAGCAAGATGTTGCTCTTTGTAAGGCAGCTTCTGTGTGGGCAACAAGGGCGGCATCGTCTGCAAATAGAAGTTCTCTAATCAGTTTTTCTAAAGTTTTGGTGTGGGCCTGAAGTCGCCTTAAGTTGAAGAGGTTGCCATCAGTACGGAATCTAATATAGATGCCATCTTCGTCATCAAGGTCTTCTGTAGCTTTTCGGAGCATCATGCTGAAGAAGATTGAAAACAGTGTAGGAGCTAAAACGCAGCCCTGTTTCACGCCATTTGCAATGGGGAAGGTCTGTGACAATTCGTTATTGTTTCTAACCTGACCAAGCTGGTCTTCATGTAGTTGGATGATCATGGTAAGGAATTTGGGAGGACAGCCAAGTTTTTCAAGGATTTTCCACAGTCCAGTTCTGCTCACCATGTCAAAAGCCTTTGTTAGGTCCACAAAAGTGATGTACATTCCTTTGTTTTGTTCTCTGCATTTTTCCTGGATCTGTCTCAGGACGAACACCATGTCAGTTGTGCCCCTATTGGCTCTGAAGCCACACTGACTCTCTGGAACATGATCTTCTGCAATGGTAGGCACTAGTCTGTTTAGCAACACTCTAGCAAGGATTTTGCCTGCAACGGAGAGCAGAGTTATCCCACGGTAGTTTGAGCAGTCAGACTTTTCCCCTTTGTTTTTGTACAGGGTGATGATGACTGCATCACGGAGATCTTGAGGAAGTTTCCCTCGCTCCCAGCAGCAAATGAAGAATTCGTGAAGTTTGGTGTGCAATGCTAGGCCTCCTTTCTTCCATATCTCAGGTGGAATACCATCTTTTCCTGCAGCCTTACCTGCCTTCAGCTGTTCTATGGCTTTTAAAGTCTCTTGCAGCGTGGGTGCCACATCAAGTTCCATCTTTGGTGGCTGTTGTGGGATGCGATCAATTGCTGCCATTCGGACTGTACGACTAGTGCTGAAGAGGGTGTGGTAGTGCTCTGACCAGCGGTTTAGGATAGATTCCCTGTCAGTGAGTAGCTCTTGACCATCTGCACTCCGTAGGGGGCTCTGTATCTGGAAGGAGGGACCATACACTGCTTTCAGTGCTTCATAGAACTTCTTGTAGTCTCCAGTGTCAGCGTACAGTTGGGTTCTTTCTGAGAGCTTTGTCCACCAATCATTTTGTATTTCACGAAGACTGCACTGGAGGGAGCTGCAGATAAGGCGGAAGGCTGCTTTCTTTTTTGGACAGGATGGTTGTGCGAGGTGGGCTTGGTATGTTGATCTCTTACTGGCAAGTAGTTCTTGGATTGTCTGGTTGTTTTCATCAAACCAGTCTTTGTGGTTTTTAGTGGTGAATCCAAGGATTTCTTCTGAGGTTTGCAGAATGGCAGCCTTGATGTGATTCCACATATCCTCCGGAGGTAGATCTGGTGGAAAGCTTGGTTCTTCAAGTCTAGAGTGCAGGCTCTCTTGAAAATTTGCCTTGACGTCTTCAGACAGGAGGTTTTTAATCTGGATCTTCCTTTTTATGGTACGACCGTGTTTGGACCTGGGTTTGAAATAGAAGTTGAGCTTGCATCGAACAAGACGGTGATCTGTGTGGCACTCTGCACTGCGCATCACTCTGGTGTGAAGGACATCTTTTAAGTCCCTCTGGCGTACTATGATGTAATCGATTAGGTGCCAGTGGTTTGATCTAGGATGCATCCAGGTCGTTTTCAGGCTGTCTTTCTGCTGAAATATGGTGTTTGTAATAGTGAGCTGTAATTCTGCGCAAAGTTTGAGAAGCAGGTGCCCATTATCATTGCAGCCACCCACTCCATGTTTCCCAATAATTGCTTTCCAGGTTTCTAAGTCTCGGCCCACCCTGGCATTGAAATCTCCAAGAATGACTATTTTGTCGCTCTCTGGGACGCTCTTGAGAAGTCTGCGCAGGTCAGCGTAGAATTTATCCTTTTCAGAAGAATCTGCCTGTAGTGTTGGAGCGTATACACTGAAGAGTGTGGCGTTTTTTTGGTTTCCTAACGGGAGACGCATGGACATGATGCGGTCGGTGTGACCAGTTGGAACGTTTGATAACTTAGCGGCGATTGAGTCCTTGACCATGAAACCGACTCCTGAAAGCCGTTTTTCAGTTTTAGGTTTGCCTGACCAGTACAGGGTGTATCCAGCGCGGAGTTCTCTCAGACTTCCCTCCTCTGAAAGGCGGACTTCACTAAGTGCAGCAATGTCAACAGCAAGGCGAGAGAGTTCGTGTGCGATTAGGGCAGAGCGTCGTTCAGGTCTATTGCTGTCAGTTGAGTCTAGCATTGTTCTGATGTTCCAACAAGCCAGTTTTAGTTTTTTCCCACGATGAGAGGCCGGTGGGACATGCCTTGTTTTTTCTGTTAAGTTTTGACCGCATTGTAAGATGCCCATTGGCTGCGGCAGGCCAACTAGGGTGTAAGGAGACGAGCTTTGGTTAGGCCACCTTTTCTAGGCCCTTCTCCATGTGGAGCAAGCAGTGCTGTCCCTAAAAAAGGCTGCTTGGGCACTCAGGCTGCTGCCGGGTGATGGTGTCGTCTCCAGATCAACACCAGACGACCAAAGGCCTGAGTCGCCTGCATGCAGGATTGGGACTGCGGCTTCCAGTGACATCTTTCACCTGCCGTTTTCGCCCCTTTCCCATCGCTGCAGGGCTTGATAGAGTCGAGCATAAACAGTAGACGGTTCCTTCATGCCTGCGCGAAGGAGCTTTTAGGTGGAGTTCAGTCTGCGCAAACTGACCCCACCCTTTAAACCTGTGGTTCATCTGCCATGGCCTGGCAAGCCAGGACGGTGACAGCGAGAATCCACAGGCCGTAGGTTTTATATCAGAGTTTCCCTCTCCTATGCAGATGGCCGACCATGGCTGAAGAGATCTGCCTTCCATGCTATTTTGAACCATAGCTGGTCAACCACAGCCGCAATCCATTAATACATATGGTGCGTCCTGGTTCCGAACACTTGGCCGTTGATCTGTAGAGACCTTCCATCCTAGCCGGTGACTTCCTTGTAGAAGTTCATACGCCTAGTGATGCAGTGTTAACATCCATTTACACTACACATAATTATAAGGATGACAGGACATGGTCCATTTACACTACACAGAATTATAAGGATGACAGGACATGGTCCATTTACACTACATAGAATTATAAGGATGACAGGACATGGTCCATTTACACTACACAGAATTATAAGGATGACAGTATATGGTCCATTTACACTACACAGAATTATAAGGATGACAGGATATGGTCCATTTACACTACACAGAATTATAAGGATGACAGGATATGGTCCATTTACACTATACAGAATTCTTATCATGCCAAACTAAAACTAGAACACAAGTAAACCTGCAAAATGTTAGTTTGGCTAGTCAATACAATTGCTAAGAGATTATTACATAATTAATCTTACGAGCACTTCAATGCAGCTGTTCAACCCATTTTTCCATATCAAACAGCTAGATTCCAACACTTATATGTCTTTCAGATGTCCATATATCTTGCAACAAGACTTTTATAAATCGAATTTGTTTTGAATTTCATTCATAATGATAAAGATATTCTGAAAAAGTATGTACGAAAATAGAAAAACCTCATTTATGTTTTGTTCTCAGTCATGGGAAGAACTCATTTGGTATTACTTATGAATAGAACATGGCCTGACTGCTTCAAGGTATTAATACAAACTTACTCTGTCCTCTGAATCAAAACAAAACATGTTCACCTCTTCCTCGATAACTTGCACTCTGTTAACTCACAAACCCACAAAAAATTGATCCCTATTTGTTGAACTTGAAGAAAATCACGATCAAACTTAGTAACAGAAACTTTGATATATCGCTCATTTTTTATTGATGAAACAATAGATATGACCTGGAATTCTTAATCAACATTATGAAATATCAAATTAAAAAAATAGGTCATAATTCTTTTTATATTTTCTTTCCAAATGACATTCTTATTACACAGCAATTAAGGATAGGTTAGGAAATTTCAATCAATGACAATGTCACTTACACAGAGTAAAGGTGGTACTTTAATAAATACAAAATTAAATGTACATGCCATTCCCATGCTCTGAAAAATGTATATGATGAAGAATTTAAGTGCAGAAACCATTTTTCTTCTTTCAGTCACAGTGACCTGACCTTTCAACTTATGACCCTGAAATTAATCGCGCTTTTCTGTACCCAAAGTGCAAGACATTCACAAACTTTATTAACCGTAGATGGTGGACAACTTAATTTGACAAAAACAAATATGGAAACAATCTGATGTGTTGTACAGATGGATGGATGGAAATCATAAAATAAGGCACGCATGTACAAAGGGGTGCAGTTTGGACCAGTCTTCTTTCAACTGATAAATCTGATTTGTAAAGACAATTTCCACTCCTAGTTCTGTATTGGAGGTAAATGTTCAATTAATACTCTTCAACTATATAATTTTCCTAATTTAAATTTCAACAAGTCATGATCTGAGAGTTAAAGTAACAAATATGCAACCATGAAAAGTGTTACCTTATAACTTCTCATATTGAAACCATTTAATATTTTAATTAAAAAATCAGTTTTTATGACAATGTAGAATACAGAACAGTCAATATAATGCCATCTATTATAACACAGTCCCTGAATTAAGGTAAGGATGGTTGTGAATCCCATTTCATTATGTGATTTTAAAATTATATCATAATTGTTGTTGTGGGTTTAATGTCATTTATCAGCACATGACAGCCAGCCTATATATATATATATATATATATATATATATATATATATATATATATATATATATATATATATATATATATATATATATATATATATAGGCAGCCAGCCAGTACATACATCTAGTCAGAAATAACCTGGAAATATCCTGGGAAGAATAAATGAATCCACAGGAAGCTACTGACAAGCTATACCTATTGTACCTGAGACATGAAGCCACATGGACAGAAATAATGAGATGTTAGTGATCTGTAAAGGCCTTAGTCCATCTGCTGACTCCAAAATTATATGTATAATGTACTTCATTATGAGGCTGCCTGACTACAAGGCAGTATACTCCATAGCATCATAATGAGAGAATACTGTATCATGTATTAAAGCGTAAATATCAGACATAAATGCATGAAACAGTAACAATGATTGACAGGCAATATACACCAGATGTGTACCTTATACTATGTCAGATCCTACTGCAAACAAGATAGACAATGACCCATCTGCACTGACAGATCAGTGTCTATATTGTCTGTTTTACTGATTATTCTCACCAGAACTACATAGACCCAGAGCTCCTACATTACTATGCAACAGCACATCTGGGTCTAAGTAGACTGCAGTTGTATCAGACTTGTATCACATGTCTGAAAACAAGTCAGCTCCAATGGCAAACTGCACAGAAACAGGTCTTCATGTGTGCTGGCAGGTCTGGTTCAATGAAATTTGTCAAGACTAACCACATAGACCCCTGACTAACCAGTGTATTATGGTAATACCACTGACAATTGAAGAGCATTTGGTGGCCATTTGCTGGATTGTTTGTTTTCTGCACTGACTGACACTTACTGAGCTCTTGGCACCTCAAATTTGCCTGATGCCTGAATATGGAACATCAAATCTCCTCCATTTAGATACTCCATCACAAAGTACAAATGACTCTGAAAAAAAATACAACTGTCCTGAAGCATTTATTATGGATGCAATTATGTCAGGATACACAATAATGAAATGGTCACTAAGGTGACTACTTGTTGAGATATTATCAGAAGATCTAAAAGATTCAGCAAGCACAAATTTCTGTCATGGAAACTAAATTCATGAAAATATTACTCTGGAGAACTTATATTACAGAATGATAATAATGATATTGCAGAATAATAGCAAATATTATGAATTTCGGGATACATACATGCATGCAGCATTTTACCAGTGATGTCATTATCACAGCATTTTACATTTTACTATACTTGTTCCAGGTCTGTTATCCCAGTGATGCCAGCTACAGCATTTTGCATCTGGTTATACTTGTTCAAGGTCTATGATACTAGTGATACCATCTACAGCATTTTATATTTTTTCATACTTGCTCCAGGTCTATGATACTTGTGATGCCAATCTTCAGCATTTTAAATCCTACCATATTTATTTTCATGGATTTCATGACTGCCGCAAATTAAATAACAGAATGTAAACTTATCCTGCTATGAAAATAACAGACCCTTGTGTCCATAACATTCATGAAAAGAAAAGACAATATTCACTCATCCTTCCAAATATACATGCACACAAAATAAAAGTAAGTTTTTTGGTATGACTCAGGGTTGGAACACGAAATCTAATGCATCTGAGGTGGAAACTATAACCTAAACACTAAGGCAACTACTGAGTGATCCCTAGGACAGGGGAATAAAAAAAGCCGAGATGCAGTATGGCTGAATATAACTTTTATAAAAGATGACCTTATCTACATTAAAGTATCTAAAATATCATCAATATCTTCAAAGATTTGGACTGTATTCTATGGAATCTCTTTCAGATCTTCCTGGAATGTAACAATATCAAAGTTTTGAAAAGACCTATAAGAAATGGATTTATGGCTATTATTATTTATTTTTTCTGCCATTGACTTTATGTGCTAGAAAAATTGCAAAGATCACTTATAACAATCTTTGGAATAATTACTTCCACAACATTTTCTTCTGTATTGGTATAAATATGACCTATAAGTGTTCCATTAATGTTTCCAACCTCAGTCAGTTAACTAACCCATCCATAAACTTGGTCACATTTTAGACTGACGTTTTCTCTGCTGGTAGAAGGAAAAGTATTATTTTTACTTTGTATTGATTTAGTTAGTCTCTATGGTGCTTTTTTGCTCTTTAACTTTCTCAGTTCTGGCTGAGTTAGTGACAAAGTCAGAAAACTGCATTGGGGTTTCAAGACAGATGAAGATCTTTTGAGCCAGGTGACCTAAATTTGCATATATTTTTAAATTTCATACCTTTTAATTCAGCCAATATGAAAAACTTGTCATTTTTACTTAAACACCATTTTATTATGAGATTTGTATATAATATCAAATATCAGAGTAATTGTTTTAATAAGTGAACAAATCTGTCTCCAGGCATATACATTACATTAAATTTACATTACATTACATACATACATGCATGCATCCATCCATCCATACATCCATACATACAATGAAATAATTCTGTTGATATAGTCCTTAAGCTGTATAATTTTATGAGCCAAACCATATATGAAGTGTTTGGCTTCCTTTTCAAGAAGGTCTACATTTCTGGCTTCATTTTGAATTTCTAAGGTATTTTTATGTCGTATCTCTACCTCAGTCTGGAAGGTACTGTGAAGATGAGTAAGGAAGGGATGGGAGCAGCCGAGAGCAAGGACTCGCATTTCTACCATGGTACATTCAACATCATCATCCTCAAGCACAACATCTTTCTTCAAAACCTTGACTGCATAGAATTTGTTCCTGCCCTTGAGCTCAGCAAGCATAACCTTAAAAAAAGACGAGAGGTGTAACACTAATTAGATAATAATTATCAAGAGTCCCAAGAACAGCTCACTGTTGCTTCTGATCCTTTATAATATAAAATCAGCTTTGCACTTCAGGTTTGCAAACATTAAACTAGAAAATTAAATCAACAAAATGCTCTAAATAATATGTTTTGGAACCTCTGTGGTTTCTACCCTTTATCAACAAAGGCTATATAAAAGCACAAAAATTGTTGATTCATTTCTTTCAAATATGTTTACTTTTTAATCCTTCTGCATCTGCATGCAAATATTATTATATTTATATCCAATCCAAATTAATATCTTTGCTAATGCTAATTCTGCAACAGCTTAGTCCAGGTCACTTAGTTGTTGAATAAACTGTTAAAGCCTTTGATATTCAGGTGAATCAAGGAGTAAGCTGTTGGATCCTGTCTTGGAAGCTCTAAATATTTCATACAGTGATCCTTTAGTAAAACAGATAATTATAAGAGTATATTCACCCCTTCTAAAAAGTAGACTTTTTCAGCATCCAAAGCATGCAATTGGATGAAGCAAGTCCAGATTACAAAGAGGTTCTGAATTTATGCAGTGAGATTAATATTAGTCAAGCCATATTTTCAAGCACATTTTATGTTTTTTTTAATCAGCTATAAACTGAGTACAAGATATAGCAAGTCGCCATATTAGCTACAGATCAAGCTGTGCCACTTTTAAGGGCATGGGTAAGCAAGAGGCCTAAGATAATCTAGTGTTTTCACATGTTTAACCAAACTATAGTTTTTGTAACATATGTGAATAACAAAGATTATTAATTTGAGTATGGGGTAATCCATCTGGTATATGAGACTGTTAATGATGCTGTCTTACTAAGCAATGATGTTTGTGGTCTCGTTTTCATATTATTTTGACAGTACAATGATGGCTTTGAAAATTTATCATGTAAATGCTACTAGAAAAATTTATCAACATTATTGCTAAGTTGATCTATAATGGCTTGCTATATAATATTATTAAAAAAACTGCAACTATTGCAACAAATGACTGCAATAACTGTAAAATATGTAAAACAAAATAAACCAATAAGGAGATTCTTTTTCCACAATGCTTTAACTATGTAGGCACTTATTGGGTTTAATAGCAAATCAGCACAATATTGACCACATGGTGACTAGTAAGTGTAGGTACAGAAAAAAAACCAAAGATAAACAAGATGCTCAATCGGACCTGATATCACTCACTTATCTAGTCAATGCATGTCAGCCTGTAAAATTGTAAAAGCTTGGAGCACATCGTTACTATGTTGCTAATTAATGTTGGTGTCAATGATCTACTTTCCAATAACATACATATGTACCCCTACTTCATTTAGACTACAACATCATAGCTAATATATTACATGCCATAATTACAGTATGCTGTATATAAAATTTAGATTTATTTTTAATACTAACATGGATTTGCAGGTCAGATTACTTGCCAAAAACAGGCAAAGTCCATGTAAATTTGAGCCAAAATACAAACACAAAACATACTGAAAAATTATGTTCACCACTCACTTTAGCTAGTCTACAGGTCTAATTTTTTAAAAATGATCATGAAGTCCACAAAGTATGCAACGAGTTTATTCTGAGTGCTATATTGCATCACTCTCATAATGTTCTTTAAAAATCTGTAAAGCAATATTGATTTGTCCTTTTTCTGACTGGACATAATTTAAACTTTAAAAAACTCATCTACTCTATAAATTTTCATTCACAAGTCAAATCATAAAAGCAGCCCATTTAGCTCAATATCAGGTGCTATTTTCTTTAAAAGTGCAGGCTGGTCTGTTAACTAACTTGATTGTCAATATAATGACTCTGTAGGCAAAGTTTCAAATTAAAGAAATATGTTTTCTTGGAAATGGGACATATACAGTTACTATAAAAAGAAAATCAGGAACATATAGATATATGATGGACAAATAAATTCTCATGTTTTTTTTATGCAACAGTCCTCATTTTAAGAACATTCTAAAAGAATTATGAGTGAATTAAAAACTTGATAATAGAAGTGAAAAAACACCAACTATTTATTGCTTTATTTTCATTTTATTTTTTAATATACCAGAAAAGCATAATCCATACACCTGCATTCAGAAGTTATAATTTGGTGAAAAAGAGAAACGATTATACCGAAAAGCCTAAATGGTTAGCATGCTTGCATTCATATTCAGAAGGTTGTGATGACAAAAGCTTGTATATCAAATCTGATCAGAAATAGGACTAATGAGTTTGTATAAGCTCATTTGATGAAATAAAGGACAAGTCCATTAATATTTCTTCATGATGCTCATTATTGAAGAGCCTGATGATAAAAGCACATATCCCAAACTAGATGAAAACTGGACTGGAAAGACAGCTTTCAGAATGCATAGATCTAGTTCATATTTGAACTTATCTGAGATAATGTCAGTGTGAAAATACATTTCAAGTTTATTTTAAAAAAATACCCCAAAATGGTCTCCAGACTGTTAAGAAGCAAATGTAGATAGATAGAAGATGGACACATGATTGACACACAGCCATACCATAAACTCACTAGCCTAAGTCAAATTCCTGATACAGCTTGAAATCCTGCCCAAACGTTCTAGATATGATAATCATGGGACATGTCACTGGCAAAAAGACTCCCTCCATTAGTTGCCTCTTAAAAAATAAAGCAGGGTACATTAAGTCAATTCTACATCACCCAAATCTGCTGGGGTGCTAAACCAAAACGAGGGGATTAATCAAAAAATGAAATTCCATATCATGCATTCTTATATTGCCAAAAGTCATAAAATCAAATGAATTCCAGATCATGCATTCTTATATTGCCAAACATCATAAAATCAAATAAATTCCATATCATGCATTCTTATATTGCCAAAAGTCATAAAATCAAATAATTCCTGATCATGCATTCTTACCTTGCCAAAGCTGCCTTTTCCTAATACTTTGAGCATCTGGAAGTCCTCTGGCTTAAACTTTCTTCTTGGTGCAGGTGGAGGTCGTGATGGTGGTTGCAGTGGAGCATTTTCTCGTTCCCATATTTGTTCATAGCTCTCTGACTCTGAATCACTATCTTTTTTATTATCTTCCTTGTCATTCTGAAACATATATCAAAGATATGAAATGCATGTGAATGTTTTTCATAAATCATAAAACTACAATGGTCATTAAGGATCATTATATGAAATATAAAGATTTTTTTTTTTATAAAAGTCAATTAAAAATTATTGATTTAATACAATTCAAGTTCATATACACTGCTCACATTACATGAAACAGACCTTTGAATCTAAGTGAAGTTAAACACAATGCTCACATTACATGAAACAGACTTTTGAATCTAACTAAAGTTACACACATTGCTCACATTACATGAAACAGACCTTTGAATCAAATTGAAGTTATACACATTGCTCACATTACATGAAACAAACCTTTGAGTCTAACTGAAGTTACACACAATGCTCACATTACATGAAACAGACCTTTGAATCAAACTGAAGTTACACACATTGCTCACATTACAAGAATCAGACCTTTGAATCTAACTGAAGTTACACACAATGCTCACATTACATGAAACAGATGTTTGAGTCTAACTGAAGTTACACACATTGCTCATATTACATGAAAAAGATGTTTGAGTCTAACTGAAGTTACACACATTGCTCACATTACATGAAACAGACCTTTGAATCAAACTGAAGTTATACACAATGCTCACATTACATGAAACACGTTTGAATCAAACTGAAGTTACACACACTGCACACATTACATGAAACAGACCTTTGAATCTAACTGAAGTTACACACATTGCTCACATTACATGAAACAGACATTTGAGTCTAACTTAAGTTACATACAATGCTCACATTACATGAAACAGACATTTGAATCTAACTGAAGTTACACACTGCTCACATTACATGAAACAGACATTTGAATCTAACTGAAGTTACACACTGCTCACATTACATGAAACAGACATTTGAGTATAAGTTACACACACGTTTGAATCTAGCTGAAGTTACACACACTGCACACATTACATAAAACAGTGTTTTAAAATCCAACTCCAGCTCATACACACAGTTCAGATTTGCATAAAACAGGGTAACATAGGAGTTGCTTCCCTCACAGATTTTGGCGCATGTATCTATCCATTGAAATTACATACTACAGTTAAAATCTCATGATCTGATTTGCAATCATAAACTGCTGAATTGGCATTGATCAACATATCTGCAATGAAGTACTCTCCAAGGATTAACAGATGACTGAATTCTACTCCATGTTGTTTTACTAATGTAAAGAGGATGCACACAACTTTCAGACTGTCCTGGAATACTTGGATCATACAGAATGAAGAAAAGAGCAACAACCCCACCAAAAAGAAACAAATGAAAAGAAATCTGTTGGAACCTGTGACTCATTCACAAATGTATTACAAAAATTTTGAAGAATGACACTAGATCTGTCCAAGACAAAAAAATCACAAACACTGTCAACAGTGTAATTGTAACAAGTAATTAGACTGCATGAGATGTTAATTGGATTGGCAGTGCATGACATGAATTGTAAGCACTCTTTATTCCAGGATAATCTCTTTGCATTTCTCTCATTTTTATTTCCTGGCAAGTGGTTCGAATATACAAAAATTTTAAATGCTGTTTCACCTCCATTTGTACCGTAATAAGAATTTAGCAGTAGACATTTTAAGTCAATTATGATTTGTAATTGGTCGTAATGGAAACTTTAATAAAAATATGGTGCCCTGGACTTTACCAAATTTTAAGTAGGTTTAGGATTTATCTTGGTGTAAATTGACGAGGAAATGATAATAGTTTATACTCTCTTAAGCTTGGAGTAATGCTTACCTAGATGTCAGCCTCAAAGAATATGTAAATATTATGGTACCAAGTAAGCGGAAACTACATGGCCTAAGTCACTAACCAACACAGATGACTCACACATGTGAGTTTCTTTAAAGAAATCTTGGTTTCTGTTGGTTTTATAATTGTAACAATTTTCTCATTTAATACTTGGGTGCTTACAAATAAATGGATAAATAAAAAAAACTTTGAAATTTATAATTTTATGTTCAATCTTCAATATTTTATCAATTTAAAATATATTATAAATAAATGCATTATACATAATAATAAAAAAGTTTTAAAAAATGTTTATCTCCCTTTATCCATAAAGGTCTACTTCAGTTTTCAATGGAGATGATGGCATCCTTATGATCTGGTTTTATTTTTGTATCCATACTATATATGCATTTAAATGGTTTTATCTTATTTCTATGACTATCTAAATGTCTTTTATCCATACTGTATATGCATTTTTCCTGCCACTCATGCATTTATGTAGACGAATGATTTTAAGCAATGACATGTTTATATAATGTTGTTTACAGGACTGATCACATAGAAACAGAATGTATTTGATTATGTAACAAAAAAAATTTTGAAGTTAGTTTCAATTCAGTCTGAAGAAGCAATAAAGTGAAAATGGTTTACTTTGTTTTATATATATATATATATATATATATATATATATATATATTTTCCAGCATCTGCAATAAGTTGAAATAAACTAGTTGAAACATAATACATTTAAAGGTTTAATTCCTGTAGAAACAGCCATGTAAAGTTTTGCAAACACAACAGTATTTGTGTTTTATTTATTTGTCTTACCTATGGTTTGTATTTACCTTTGAAAAAGACTCATTAAGAGTTGAAAGCGCTTAGTCTAGTTAGATACTAGTTTTGCACTGTTCATTGTCAGTTTATTGCATTTCCTGTAGAAATAGCCATGTAAAGTTTACAAATAAATTTTGTGTTTTATTTGTCTTGTCTTTGTTTTGTAATTGCCTTTGAAAAAGACTCACTAGTCCTCTTATTGAGCTCAAACACATAGAGAATATAATTTAGCTATGTATTAGCTTTGATATACATGTCAATCAGGTCAAGCAGAAATGAACTTAATTTTGGACAAGATCAAGTCCAGCATACAATGTTACATTGCAATAGCATGTAATGAAATATATTAAAAAATTAAACTAACAAACAAACAATTAAATTAAAAATACATAACAAAATATACATAACCCTTAACTCATGGTGGGATCTAACACTCGGTTTCAATGTTTGATTTTGAGTCTCAGCCTGAGCTATGTTCAAATAAAGTATCTTAGAAGAGTGCTCATTTCAAATTATGTTTAGCCAATGAGTGAATACATTTATAATTTTGTGATATTTTACACTGCTTAGAAAGAGATCAAACTTGTTCAATGAGTTTATTAATTTGGAATCATATCAAATCGAAGAGTTCTTTTAGCACCACTCAAAAATAGACTGATTTTATGAGATTTAATATGATGAAGCTGCAGAATAATATAGCAAATTTAATCTGAAATACATTCAGACTCCTCATTACACTATTTATCATGTCTTTATCATAATGTTCAGCATATTATATTGTTGTGTTAACACAAATAGTACAATATTTATGTCATAAAGTTTCATTAACCTCAGAACCATGTGTTAGATTTAAGTATGCAAGAACAAGCTGATGCAATCAACTGTCATAAATAACAATTAAAGTAAACATATCATTAAGCAGAAATTATAATGTTATGTGTTATCATTGCAATCAAAATATAATTGACTTCCACAAAGAGGATAAAGATAAATGAAACAAAATATGATCTTTTGAAAACAAGCTGACTTAAAAGAAGAGATACAATAACGAAGCAGTGAATCAGTCACAGGTTTTGCTATAAGTCTGATGCAGTTTTTGGTAAAGCAGGGTAAACCTGCACAATTAAGCTCTCGAAATATATTTAAAGTTATTTTTTTAAAAGATAAAAACAACCACAAATATACATGTTTGTTTTACTTTTGATGCATCCCTGGATCACCTGAGACTGCATCCAGGATCCAAAAAATACATATCCCACAAATGAACTTGTCATATCATCTTCAAAAACAGGGTGACCACAAGAACTTAAAAAAAACTCCACACAGTACACCCAAAAAATGCTAAAAATCGGCAAATTTCAAATTCCAGAAAACACATTAATGGTAGGTTTATCTTTCTTAAGAGGAAATAGTTTTCTCCACATTCTACCCAAGATGAAACACTATTATTTAACATCTAATTAACATCTTATTATTTAACATCTAATTATTTAACATCTAATTATTTAACATCTTATTATTTAACATCTTATTATTTAACATCTAATTATTTAACATATTATTATTTAACATCTTATTATTTAACATCTAATTATTTAACATCTAATTATTTAACATCTTATTATTTAACATCTTATTATTTAACATCTAATTATTTAACATCTTATTATTTAACATCTTATTATTTAACATCTAATTATTTAACATATTATTATTTAACATCTTATTATTTAACATCTAATTATTTAACATCTTATTATTTAACATCTAATTATTTAACATCTAATTATTTAACATCTAATTATTTAACATCTAACTATTTAACATCTTATTATTTAACATCTTATCATTTATCATCAAAGTTAAATTATGTATTTCATCTTAGGTAGAATGAAGAGAAATTAATTAAATGTCTTGAAACAGAAGGAATATAATAATTAGAATATCTGCACAAATTGCTAATTCTGACACAAATACACAAGTACATTTGAAAATCTGCCTTTTGCTAAAAAATCTATAATTACTCTCATCCTGAAGAAATAACAAACCATAAGTGATGATTGTCCCTTCATACAAAACTACTTCAGGTTACAATGAAATACACAAATCATCCTTCATTATCCAAGAACTACTTCAGGTTACAATGAAATACACAAATCATCCTTCATTATCCAAGAATTACTTCAGGTTACAATGAAATACACAAATCATCCTTCATTATCCAAGATATACTTCAGGTTACAATGAAATACACAAATCATCCTTCATTATCCAAGATATACTTCAGGTTACAATGAAATACACAAATCATCCTTCATTATCCAAGATATACTTCAGGTTACAATGAAATACACAAATCATCCTTCATTATCCAAGAATTACTTCAGGTTACAATGAAATACACAAATCATCCTTCATTATCCAAGATATACTTCAGGTTACAATGAAATACACAAATCATCATTCATCATCCAAGAACTACTTCAGGTTACAATGAAATACACAAATCATCCTTCATTATCCAAGAATTACTTCAGGTTACAATGAAATACACAAATCATCCTTCATTATCCAAGAACTACTTCAGGTTACAATGAAATACACAAATCATCCTTCATTATAAAAGATATACTTCAGGTTACAATGAAATACACAAATCATCATTCATCATCCAAGATATACTTCAGGTTACGATGAAATACACAAATCATCCTTCATTATCCAAGAATTACTCCAGGTTACAATGAAATACACAAATCATCATTCATCATCCAAGATATACTTCAGGTTACGATGAAATACACAAACCATCATTCATCTTCCAAGAACTACTTCAAGTTACAATGAAATACACAAATCATCCTTCATTATCTAAGATATACTTCAGATTACAAGGAAGTACACAAATGATCCATCATTATCCACAAAAATGACATAATGATGACTCTTTCCCAAATTTTCAGATAACGCAATTCCTTCACTGGGAATGGTTACCTGACATTCATAGCTACTTATCTCATATACAAACAAATTCTGATGTCCCTTCGCATTATTTTCTGTACCTATTTCATTGCCATTTACCAGTCATCTCACTTAACCAGCAAAAATCCAATATTGCCTTCCTTAAGCTGGCTGGTAACAAGATAGTTTTTAGTACCACATTTGCTTCTGCAGTGTTCAGGCAAAGATTATATATGCAAGGTCTTAATTACCTATCAGTAGAATAAAAGGCAGTCATAATCTCATTCATCTGTGATACCACAGAACAGTTAAAAATGCATGAATACACTAAATGCTGAATCAGGTTACTATATATTAACAGCATTTTCTGAATCAGGTTACTATATATTAACAGCATTTTCTGAATCAGGTAACTATGTATTAACAGCATTTTCTGCAGCATCTCAACTTTAGTCCAGACTTATCTGAATTTAAAAATTACATTTTTTTTTTCTTTCTTTTTATAGGGTTTAATGCCATTTTTCAGCACACAATAGGCTATACATGGCGGCCAGTATTTTTGGTGGAGGAAGAACCCGGGAAAACCCCCGGAAAGAACTATGACCCACGAGAAGCTACTGGCAAGCTTTCTCACATAACTACATTAGCAGAGTCTTAGACTCGAACCCACACAGAGTTGAGACGGCAGTGATCAGTAACGGACAGCGCTTTAGACCACTCGAACACTCGAGGCCCCCAATTAGATTTTTATAACTACCTGGTAAACAAATAAAAAGAAAAAGTCTTCACAGTTGCTACCATTACTGCTAAGAATATTAGCTGCAATGTAGGGGGGGGGGTCATTTTAAAGATGTATGCTTATCTTATGCTATTGCACAGCTGAGTCTGACGTAATGACAAGAATTCATCCTAACATACGAGTGAACCTAAAGATCCCAGAAAAACCCCATGGACATAATGCCTGTGTACAGCCCTTTATGAACATCACTGTAGGATTGGAGGAAGCATTCTGGTAACAGCAACAGGTTAAGTATTACATCAATAAAATTAGTTTACTCCCCACACCACATACCTTTTTATATCAGTAACACCATACTGGCTGATATTGCATGACTGAATTTGTCAGTCTGGTGGGAGAATAATGATATTACAACTGGTCAATAAAAAACTAACACAAGGAATACTCACAGTAAAGAGTAGAATACTACAGGATGGAATTTGCCTGTATACTTTCTGAGTAACGAATTTTGGGAGAAAATATCTTCTCCTGAGTGAGCTAACAAGAGTAGAAAGCAATATGAGAATGACAAAATGTGGCTTTTATCACATCCTCCAATGACAAAATAGATGTGCCCATAAATCAGCAATGACTTAAACCTCATGGGCTTTAATATTCATAAAAGAATGGCCCCCTATTGGTAAAAGACAGGTAAGCTCTATTGCTAGTTAATTGAGTCAACCTGGAAAAGGTGGAAACTGAAAAATCAGTGAAACCTTTAATAGTGAGGAAAAGACACTTCCTGCACTTTTTCTTCTTTTACAGGCTGCTAAAAGATCCAGAAAGCCTTATAACTGGACACAAAAGTCTAGCTTGATCATCCCCAGCACAGATACAGCCAAGACTGGAGATTTCAACTGGGAGTGGAAATGGATGGAAGCTAAAAAATTGTTTGGCACATGGAGAGAAGTTGATTCTTAAATCCGACTACCAGATACATACCAGCTCTATGGTTAGTATTGTGATATTTATACTGTGTGTGTGTGTGTGTGTGCGTGTGTGTGTGTGTGTGTTTGTGTGTAATTTGGATTTTTAACATAGCATTAACAATTTTTCAGTCATATCACTATGATGTCTGTAGTGTGGCAGTTTATAGTGATGTTTAGCACTGGGGCATCACGCTGCAGACATGTAGCATGATGTCCCACCCAGTCACATTATCCTGACACCAGGCCAACCAGTCCTAACACTGACCTTGTAGTGCTGAGCACCAAGCAAGGCAGCTGTTAGTACCATAGCTGTAAGTTTCTGGTATGACTTAAACTGGGATCGAACCCATGACCACCCACATCCAAGGCAGATGCTCTAACTACTAGGCCAGAGTGGCCTACTGTGTGCTGAATTTTTGCACATGACTGAGAGTTGTAGAATTAATCCCTGCCTAATTTTGTCACAATTGAAAGAAGTAAACATTGCTGTAAATGTCTCTTAAAACGTCACTTTGTAGGTTAGGGAATTCAATTATTTGTTGATTGTATTCTACTTTTGGGTTTTCCTTCATTCTGTAATATAGTTTAAGACAAAAGAGTCATAACAAAATAGAATTAAGCAGATGCTATGGTGAACAAAGGAATCCTCTTGATGGAAAGGTTCTCGAAGAACCTTCATCCAAATGATTGTTGGTGGTTGGGGTATTATGAGATCACAAGACACAAGAGTCCATGTAGGTACATGTATTAGACAGTGACAGAATGGTTTTGCTGTTGAAAATATCTAATCAAGTTTTGCCAAGGAAAAATTTATGCCAATGACTGGGCCTTTAGAAAATGAGTGCTGAAAAGGGCTGCTTGATAGTAGAAACCAACCAGTTTCTCTTGGAAAAAAAAAACAGAAGAAAATCAGCCACAGCACACATTATGGTGTAACTAGGATTGAAGCGTTTCTATTGCACCAATCACAAAATATTCTTCATTTTGCAATTTGAATGATGCATGTCACAGCTTTGATCATATACATGTACTTTTATTGTGGAGAGATCATTTGAGATGTGCCAAGCATGAAGGTGGAGAATCTGTGAGCTGTTGTGTAGGTGACAGCCCCTGTGCTGTGACATGAGGTTCTATTCTCAGGTAAAGTCCTGGGATGGTCCACCAGCAGATCAAGAAGATTGCTGAACCACAATCACTGGGGCCACAGAGGGGCAATCAAAATGAGCTATTCAGTGGAGTACATGACTTTGTGTAGAATCTGTTGATCATCCTGAAGGGTGGGAAAGCATCAGCATGCAGATAACCAATTCAAATTTGAAGGACTCTAGTTGGCTATTGTTGATCAGCCTATCATTGAAATATTGGAATATCTAGTAACCTTAAATGGGATGCAACTATTGCTATGACCCTGGCAAAAGCTCAAAATTTGAAGATTTCTCTATCTGAGTCAAGCAAGAAGTACTTCATTTGTAAAGGAAAGATAGGAATGTGAAGTTACATATCCTGAAGATCGATGGAGACTGACCAATTGTCAAGTCTTATGGCATTCCTGACTGAAGATCAATGGAAACAGCCCAATTGCCAAGTATTATTGCATTCCTGACTGAATATTGATGGAGACAGCCCAATTGCCAAGTAGTATGGCATTCCTGACTGAAGATTGATGGAAACAGCCCAATTGCCAAGTAGTATGGCATTCCTGACTGAAGATTGATGGAAACAGCCCAATTGTTAAGTAGTATGGCATTCCTGACTGAAGATTGATGGAAACAGCCCAATTGCCAAGTAGTATGGCATTCCTGACTGAATATTGATGGAGACAGCCCAATTGCCAAGTAGTATGGCATTCCTGACTGAAGATTGATAGAAACAGCCCAATTGCCAAGTAGTATGGCATTCCTGACTGAAGATTGATGGAAACAGCCCAACTGCCAAGTAGTATGGCATTCCTGACTGAAGATTGATGGAAACAGCCCAACTGCCAAGTAGTATGGCATTCCTGACTGAATATTGATGGAGACAGCCCAATTGCCAAGTATTATGGCACTCCTGAATGAAGACTGATAGAAACAGCCCAATCGCCAAGTCTTATGACATTCCTGACTGAAGATCAATGGAAACAGCCCAACTGCCAAGTATTTTGGCATTCCTGACTGAAGATTGATGGAGACAGCCCAATTGCCAAGTCTTATGACACTCCTGAATGAAGACTGATAGAAACAGCCCAATTGCAAAGTCTTATGGCATTCCTGACTGAAGCTGTGGTCTCCATCTTGAATGATTTCTCCAGCAGAAAAAGAATGAATACCCAAGGACAACATATCTATGGGGAGACACAAGGGCAATTCAGTGTAATGTAATCTTCTGGAACAACAAAACAGGACAATTTCTTGTAATGTGGTTGGGGTATTTGCACCTGGAAAATAGCAACAGGTGTGGTATCATTCTCCATCTTGAATGATTTCTCCAGCAGAAAAAGAATGAATACCCAAGGACAACATATCTATGGGGAGACACAAGGGCAATTCAGTGTAGTGTAATCTTCTGGAACAACAAAACAGGACAATTTCTTGTAATGTGGTTGGGGTATTTGCACCTGGAAAATAGCAACAGGTGTGGTATTACTGTTAATAGTTTTAATACAAACATTCATGCTTCATGTCCAAATCTGATTTATCAAGAAAGTGTGTGACTAACTGCACAAAGTAAACCCAGCCAAAAAAAGAAACATAATACTTAATATGTGGGTAACATCTTTCATATAAACCTATTTTGATAAAAGTAGTTTTGTTTCATACAAAATTTGCATAGTCAAGGCATAAGACTGATTTCTAAATTATATTGCAGAGCAATCTGCATAATGAAGAAAATAAATTGGTAAGAATAAACCAATCTCACCAGGATCTTCATTAATGTTGATGAACACTTAAAAATGGTAATAAATTTTAATTGCAGGAAATTCCATCAAACACTGCCAAAATGTTTGATTGCTCTGATGATAGAAATTACATACGACTTTATTACAAATCACTAGGACCCATCTGGATAATGGAAACGGAAATAAATTAGAGCAGGAATGGCGTTGCACCTGGCCACTGTACAGAAACAGTAAAATGTATAGATAAAAGCATGATGTTACACTGTGCTGGCAGATTCAAGTCAAAACAATGCCAGATCTACTGCTTAATTAAGCAACTGTACACATGGTTGACAACAAATGTTATATATCCAGGAATTTATTGTTCTTCTTATATTGTATGCCACAAAAATGTCTAAAAATTACAAAAATAGTTTTTAAAAAATCTTCAAACAAAAACCCATATCCTAAAAGTAGTGCTGAAATTGTAGCAGATTGAATTAGAAACTTTGAGCATCAGAATTATGTAAAACAGGAAGAAGACTTGTGTAAATCCATGAACACCAAAACTAACAGCAGGTCTTGCAGTGCATACTTTTCAATGTTAGCAGTTAGATAACAGTGTTAAATATAGTCATCTGATTCTTTGAAGCAAAATGAGAATCTTACCTTTTGTATCAATTTCGTTTTCTGGAAGTTCAAAAATATATTTTGGCGCATACTCTTCTATGCTACATATATGTGCTATTAGTAGTATTACATCAGGAAATGTGTGATGGAAAGAGGCTCAAGTGGTCCCGAGACTGCTCACCTGGCTGACAATTGCCTAACTGTACTGGCTTTGTCTTCTGGACATTCAAAGATGTGCATACTGTACTTTGATACATACATGTACTATTAGTAATAAATTTACAAATTTACCTGGAAAAATATCATGAAACCAGGTAACAAGGAGCCTGACAGACAACAAACAAGAAAGATTTGGTCAACGTTCGTCCAATGTTATTGATTGCATACTGTAATATAATTTACATTTTGTGGGTCTTTACTTTTTTTTCATGGGTACTTAAAATCTGGTTTTGTCTGTCAATGTTTTGAAGTATTTGATTCCATAGATTAACCTCAACAAATATCTTAACTAAACCATACATATGAACAAATATATGCGGAAAACAAACATTGGTCATGACAATGATTAAAAATGTACTACCACCTGTGTAAGTACAATTCAAACACCTGTCAAGATCAATCACTCAACATCAAAGGGAGCTGACAGTGCCAACAACACTAAGCTACTAATTGATTATTAAGTACATTTGAAAGAACTCTTCCTTAAAATCTGTCCATAAAAATCTGCACCGTGAAGTTACTTTCAAAATGACTCTGGTATTAGCACAGTGCCTAGAAATGATAAAAGTCGACTGAGATCCCCTTTGGTTTGGATAATGACATTATTCCACATGTGAACCAGATACATTTGTTCAGAGCCCATCAAAGAAAGAAGATGCTAACGAAAATGAAAAACAATGTAATCACTTTTATGTTTGAGCCTGTCCCCTGCACAAACCAACTTTAACCGCTAGAATCTACTTAAGTTATTGTCACTAATGCCAAATGATGCTGACTGGATAATTGAATCATTATTTATTATCTGTAGCCTAGAGACTACTGGACTAGTTTAATTCAACAATTCCTGTATTTTTACCCAATAAACATTTGTGTTTACCAGCCAAGATGAAAGAATCCAATGCAGATTCAGTGGTCTTGTCCATAATTGGTCAAGTGAAAGCTTCAGTAGTATGTTGTAATTTGTATACAGTTTTATTAGTAACAATGCCTTAAACTATAGTTTTAATATTATGTAGTCATGTTGTTCACTGGGATCAAGCATACATGGAAACAATAAGACATGCAGAAGGAATTATTTTTCAATGAGTTTCAGTTAGGTATTAAATCTAATTTTCATTTATAGTATACTTTACAATTCTTTCTTCAGTTAAGCCAGTGTATGAATAGCTTATGATATTTCTCATTCTCTCTCGTCTTACTTATCTCACAGCAAAGGGAGTGGAAATCATGGATACCATGTGTTCATTAAAACAATGTAAAATGATTTCTACTTATTTTTTTAAAAGGGTGGGGAAAAAACAGATTAGTACAAGCTTAAATCTTTAACCATATTACAGAAATGATGCTGATTAATCCAATAACTTTACTGATTTCTATAAGTGAAACAGTTCAAATGAGACAGGCTTTTTTTATTACACATGGCTATTTTTTCATTGGGTCTTTAAATCTGTGGCTCTGGGCAACAACAAAATACACAAAGCTTTATACCCCATGAAAATGAGTATGCTATAAAAATGGCTCAAGATCTTATTTTTTTGAGTATCTTTGTCTAATTTAGTTAAATTCTAGTCATCATATCTGATGGTGGATCAGCAATGTTCATACAAATTTGAAGTTCTAAATGCCCCAATGCCCTGTGCAAAATAAGGTTGAAAACTTGTATGTTTTGTTTTCTACAACGAGTTTAGAATAGTAAACTTTGATAAACACAATGGACATTGTCCCAGTGACAGGTGAACTCAACACTAAAGGAAAAAGCAAGTTATAACCAACATACAAACCATCAATAATCAAGTTTGCTTTATTGTTTCATATAATTTCCTAAAATTACCTAGTCAAACCTGTCTACAGAGGCCACTCATAAGAAAAGGACAAACAGGCCTTTGTAGGCAGGTGACCTCTATGGACAGGTTCAACTATCAAACTTGGTTTGTGACAAATGCATGTACTATGCACTGAATAGGATTAGCATTAGCAGAAGTAATACTATCATTGTTATTATTCATTTGCATGTATTATTAGAAGTAGTAGTATGCTATCAGGATATCTATATTTAGTAGAGTTATTTAGCAAAAATAAAAATAACAAAATAATAAGAGAGTTCCAACAAGATTACTGTATCCTTCATAATCTCTCATGTTTTTGCAGATTCTTCAATTTGCACCCAAACTTCACCTATGGTTGGAAAAAAGGGCTGACTTTTTATTTGAGCAGTTGATATATTTGGCATGAAAACTTGTTGACCCTTCAAACAATGGCTGGATGAAGCAGGTGCTCAAACTCACTGGGATAAAAAGACAGCTTTTATGAGACCTTTGGTAATTAGGGACTGAGAAGAAGATTCTAAGTACAGTGGAGCCTCATTAATCCAGACTGTTTATCCGGAAACCTCGCTAACCAGATATAATTCAACGGGAATGGAATTCCTAAAAGTTAATTTGCTCTGTTAATCCAGAAATCTGTGTTCCAGATCCGGAAATCAAGATTGGGGACCAAAGTGTAAAATTACATTAAAACTTGTCTCGATAATCTGGAAATAACATGTCCAAAAATAAGAAAATTCAAAAAATCGTATATGAAAATACATTCAGTAGAATAATGCATAAAACACAATAGTGAAGCCCTTGAGAATCTATGGCTACTATCAATAACTAAGTAGCGTAACCATATTTTAACCAGCGATTGTATAAACAATGTGCAAACTTTGGTACTTTTAACTCCCAATCATGAAGATTCTTTCTTACCCAGAGTCAAGTGCCATCCATTCATAAGCTTTGGTAAACGCATGTTTGCAAGATCAGCTTCTAGTGCAGATACCATTATTTATATCAGCCTCAGTAACCCTGAACTCTGACTCTAAAATCATTAGCTTTTTTCTTTACTCCAAGTACATGTTATCCACAAAATATAATCCAGGTCTGTGATGCAGAAGCAATTTGTCTTCTTTCAATCACCAAAAATCTTAGACCTTTGTACCCCAAATTCAGTAGGTTTGTTCCTTACCACAAGTGCAAACTTTCAACAAGTTTGATCTATGTCTATAATGCTGAACTAATGCTAGAGTGCAGAAACCATTTTTTTCTCCTTCAACCACAGCAACCTTGACCCTGGACCTTTTGACCCTAAAGTCAATAGGCTTCTCTAACAAAAGCATTAGCCATCCACAAAGTTTGGTAAAAGAAAATAATGCAAAAGTAAGGTTAATGTGCAGAAACAAAACAAGCAATAGACATAGCAGGGTATAGAAAATGTCATAACACTGTATGTGTATTTACAAGTTAATAGAAAGAGCATAAAACAGACCTTCTCTCTGTGTCAATGTCAGCCATTTTCATGTTTGCTTCTGAGTAATCTTTTGAAAATGGCAAGTTGTGGTTTACTTATAAAAGGTAAGCTGTCAACATGCCCTCCAAACAGGTTATTTTGTTCAACTCATTTTCTGAACCAATACTTTTAAGACTTTGCTATTTTCCAGAAGACAACAATGATGAGAAATAAAGTGGCTGACCTATGGTAATTATCCTTCGAGTCCATTTTACCGTTTCGGGAAAAACACTTACTATTTTTCAGTCCATATTTTACTGGTTTATGACAGGTTTCCTGTCACTTGCTCACTGAAACTAGAGACAAGTAGGGAACTCTTTATGAAATAATGACTGGCTAAATAATAATTTTCTAACAAGAGCTGTAAGTAGATGTAAGATTAATGGTTGTATCTGCCATCTTGCCTGTTTTTTAGAATAGGATGTATGTAGCTCAATTGCATTTATCAGATGGTTGCAAAAATGACCAAATAATAACTAAAAGCGACAAACATTCTGGGTCACACTAACCAAAATGCATCACAACATGGCACTTGCCCATTAAAAATCTCCAAATAATTCAAAATAAAAAAAACTTAATAAATATCCTAAAATACTTTTTGAATAATGATTTCATTGGTATGTATGTTACATATCACAAATTCTCAGTATAAAACCAGGCTTGAAGATATATCCATCCAGAACATTGACAAAACTTTGGCCAGTTGTTATATGTGACAGCTGTTTCTAATGACAAGACCATTCCAAGCCTCTCTAAAAATTGTTAAAGATAACCTTCCTTGGCTTATTATTAGAGATATAATGTAATCTTGGATTACTTACACTTTGAGCATTTTTCTGGGGGGAGACAGAATGGCGTTCACTACCCTGCCCTAGGACACCGCCCTTTTTGACCTGGTGTAGTGCTTCTGCCAACAGCTTCTGATTAATCCCACATAGGTTTGGCATGAACTTCTGACACTTCTTGTGACAGTTTATACCACAAACTGAAAATGCAAGAGTCTTGTATTTGTTTTTGATAAATAACATGACACTGATACTATCTTGACAGTCACAATGCAAAAGAAATTCTGCTGACACAACTATAAATAAAATAATTCCTCTGCTAACTTTCTGTGTAAAGGATATAACAGTCAAAAATTACTTCTTAACAAAGTGCTGTAGACATCAATTCCATTTTGCCAAACAAAGTAGAAAACTAGCAAAATGTCATCAATAGCAAAGAACCAGGATGTATATACATGAATGCAGCATAGCGTCTGCCCAAACAACCCCTGCAAGGCACCCAAATGAACCAGAATGTATTTATGCATCATTGGGATTTTTTTTTATTGAGAGAGGATCCAGTCTTAGTTTTATGGGGGGGGGGGTATTTACAGAATTTCTTGATATGCCACTGGTACGTATGTATGTATATATGACCATCATCATAATAATAGCTATAAGTTACTATTTACAGTTCAAGTTTAAAACAAATTTAAAATAAAGTATCATTAAAAAAAAAATAATAAAATACACATAAACATAAAGTACTGTGATATAAACAAAATCAACCAATATTTATTTCACAACCTAACACCGTCATTTAAAGCAAATTCATATCTTTCTGATTTCATATGGACACTAACTTAACTGCTTTCATAAGAATGCATGAGTACAAGACTAAATTAGATGCTAGACTAATATCATCAGTAAAGACACTGTAAGGACTTCTACCATAGAAACTGGCAAGTCCAAAATTACTGAAGAAGTCCATAAATCTGTAGTTTTACCAAAAATTGCTGCTCCCAACTAGATGCAGGACTTTAATGATTGTTTCATTCATAAATCAACTGCAAGTTTTCTTTTTTCCAATGAAAGTTATTATGGCCTTGTATGGAAAATCTGTGTCATCCAAAATTGTATGACAGACCCTGGGCTCACTTTGTGAACAGATTTTCAACAAATCACAATTTATTAATCATTTGTAGAATCTACCTATTGTTCTTCTGTACATGCTTCTTTTCACTTGTTCTGTCATTATTCATCCTCTACAGTGAGTAATGTTTAAAAACATGAAATAAAATGCCCAAAGACAAACTCACCCTGACATTTGAGACCCTGTCTAAATAGGCCATACAGTAATGTACCACAGTGATTGCAGAATGTTGGAGACATGTAGTTGTTGACTTTGAAGGTGTGTGGAACATTAATGTTGAATCTCTCTGACATCATCTGAAAAGAGTTAGGTAAAATAAAAATTCCCAATATATATATATATATATATATATATATATATATATATATATAAAACAAGGAATGTATGTCAGACTTAAATCATGATGTTTTTGGCCCCCAACTATTTTTCAAAATGGCTAAAGAGGGAAAATAGAATGACAGAGAGGAAAAGTAGAAGGAAATGTATGGACAGAAAGTCAATTAAGGAAGCATCCAGACACATGTAAGCACACACATACACACAATATCAGATGTAAGCACACACATACACACAATATCAGATGTAAGCACACACATACACACAATATCAGATGTAAGCACACACATACACACAATATCAGATGTAAGCACACACATACACACAATATCAGATGTAAGCACACACATACACACAATATCAGATGTAAGCACACACATACACACAATATCAGAAAAACAACTTCTGTGTAACATAGTTAACAAGTTGCTGTACTCAGAGAAGCATTTTCTGTTCAATCTTGCTTTCATTTTAGTTGAGTTTAACTTCAACTTCTTTTTAAAAATATTTCTCCCCTTTACAACTGTTTTACAATTGTATATATTTAATATTTAGTTGAATGCTAAACTATGCATTTTGAAAAAGCTATTTTATTTATGTCATCAACATGACCTGAAAAATATGTAGCAGTTGGCACTGAATTTCAGCAGCAGAAATGTTAGAAGCAAGCATACAAAACAGGTCAATACTGGAAAGTTTTCATCACCAAACTTGTTGTTTATGACACAAAATATCAAGCATCTGGTTGTCTTGTACCCAACAGCCAAATGCTGGACAAAAGCTGGAACAATAGGATACTTTTTGTTCAGTGGTGAAGCAACTGCCAAAGCAATCCTTGGGGGAGGGGGACACACCTCTCATCAAACAACTCTTATTTCAATTGAAAGAAGCCCCCCCCCCCATCTGAATTAATTATTACGGTAGCAGAAAGTGGGCAGAATATTTTGCTACAGTACTGTTTCTGTTGAAATACATTCCAATGCTCTTAACTGCATAGGTTATAAAAACAACTGTTTCAAGGTTTCTCTTGTTTTATCTCTTCATCCATACTGGAAGGTAGTCCAGCTTTGTGTGTGCGATACTATAAGGCCACAGTGCCATGACAGTTTCTGTCCAAGACAGTCTAATTCTTTGAAGTAGTTTTTTAGTTAATAAAGTTGTGAAATCTTTATCTGTTTCGAGTAACATCAGGCATAATTTATGGCAGATTGGCATCAAGGCTTTCAAGTTAGGATGCTGTCACATTTACTCAACTTCTATTCATTACTGTTTTGAAAGTTTTTCTATGTTTAGTAAAATCAGCTGCCATACTGGATTGCGGATTGGCATCATTTGTCTACATCCAAACCCTTCTTGCCAGGATGCTTTTGTCAAATATGGTCAAATTCTTTTCTACTTTTTGTAATGGTAGCCATGTCTGATGGTGGATACAAACCATTTCTATAAATCTGAAAGCCAGAATGTTCAGTTAAATTTGGTCAAATTTTGCTGAGTAGTTTCCAATAATTTTAGTAATGGTGGCCATAATTAAAATGGCAGATAATATCATTTGCAATTATTTGATTGCAAATTAACAATACACCAAACCGAAAGCCTAATGCAGTCATTCTTTCTGTCAAATTCTATTGAAAAGCTTTATATAAATTGAAAACCACATGTATCAGGTTGCTGTCTATGAAATTTAGTCATGCTTTTGAGAAACATTTAAAAAGTAATATTTTAAAGGTTTTTTTCACTATTTTTTTTTAGTAATGTTGACATATTTAACAGCATACTGGCATGATTTGAACAAATCTGAAAGACCTTAATGCCATAATGCTTTCTGTCAAAACTGGTCAAGTTCTACTTATCAGCTTTTGAGAAGATACTAGTTTTAAGGTTCTTATATACTGAGCTGTGTATTATTGGTAGGGCGAGAATGGACTGATGTAGTACACTTAACAACTATTTATTATAAACTCATTTATTAGTACATGGATGATCTGATACTTTATACATATGCTCAGTCTATATTTCCGTACTTCCAGAATGGAACTCCTGCAGTGTTTTCACTGCCATCCATCAATCAATATTCTCATATGCAACTAAATGACTTTTTTAAATACCAAACTGCTGAACATTCCATTTACATTGCTTGTCCAGAAATATTTTAACTTTAAATAAGGCCTTCAAAAAATAAATGTCACTTTTGTTCAAAGAACTCATTTGATATGGCATAGGAATCCATCAAGGTAATCTCTATTCCATATTGAACTCATTCTTAGTGGGAACAAAACACCCGTACCTTTGTGCATATACTATACATACTCACTTAAATGACGAGTCCAACTGCAAAATGCACAGACTCAGGTCTGCTATTGCATAATGCTGAGGAAGAGCTAGGGTTGTAAAGTTTGTTTGGAATAACAAACAACACAGACCATGATCTGCAGGCGCATTATGCTATGGCAAATCAGGATCTTTATTGTTTGCAGTTTGACTAGACTTATCAGCAAGTACAAATGGTATTCCGTACCTTGGTCTCCCTGCTATCTTTGGCACTACCAGGACATTTGCCTAGTATCTTGTCATGGCACTTTTTATGAACAGTGCAATTGCATGCTGAAAACATATCAAAGATAGTGATGATGTCACTCTAAGAATAATCACTAAACAAAATGAGCAAAAGAACAGTTTCAGTGACAAAAACAGAATATCTCCAACATCTTGCTTTTTAAAAATCAAATTCATTTGACTTTTAACTGCAAATTTTTTCACTCATTAAAAGTTTTTCAATCTCAGATACATATACTGCCATAAATCTGCAACAACAACAAAGTACTTAATTTGTTTTACTCTTTACAGCTAAATGATATTTTCCCAATATTTTAACTCACTACGACATATATTCTCATAAAAATTAACTCCAACAATTGATTCCAAGATTTGACTCAACCAATCTGCCATTGCATATATCACAGAAATCAGGATTTATACTTTGTTTTACTGATTAGTCTTATAAATAAACCTGCATGACACACATCTACCAGTACAAATAATGACAGATTATGCAATTGGCAATTGAATGTAACTTAAACATGATTATACAAAGTGATGCACAAATAAATACAGCAAACTTATTTATAGCCAAACAATTCTGCAATGTTAATATAAAGTTAACTATTATATATGATGACAAATTAAACATTAAATTCATAAATGAAATTCGAAATTTATGAACAATACAGTGTATATATGAAATTATAATCCCATGCCTGATGACAAGCCTGTACCTTTAGTGCAGATATTTACTATATAGATCCCTGGCTATTTATAAGCCCATTCCATACTATCGGATAAATTATTTGGCTGACACCCAAACTCTCCCACCCCCAATGGGCTGATCACTTTTAGTTCAAATTAGATTTTTAATTTCACACCACCAGGACCAAAAAAATACATAAAACTTGTTAAACACTATTATACTTACATGTACACTGGTAGCCTTGTTTGTTCAAACCCCTGAAAAAAACATTGAAAACTATTCCTAATATATGTATTTAATTAAAGCAGTCATCGAATGATTCTTTCTGTGCAAGAGTTTCTGCAATTCCTCTATCTATCCATAACAGTCACACAGGGATTTAACCAATCATAGCATCTTTCCTTGTGTTGATGCAAGCAAGAAAGGAAACTAAAGTATATATAATACTGTTATGACCCTATGATCTTAACCGATGTCAGAAATAAGGGAAAAAAGTCCACAAGCATAGAATGTTCCAAATGAATTCCATGTCTTGAATGTCTTGATGCATTATAATGACATAATCAAAAATGTCTTTGAATAAGTCCTCAAAAATCCAAAAGTAGTACCTTAGTCTGAAATATCAATGTGCCCTATAGCTCTTCTAAAATTATAACTGAAACTACTATAAACTCTGATCACAGATTCCCAAAGAATGATATTAAAACAAGATCAAGCAATTTGTTTATCTAGTCCTTGATATACAGGCTGACCTTTGACACAACAAAATGCAGTGGATGTGGGTCATTTCCCATGGAAAATTCCATCAAATATTTTCAACAAGTTCTCTTCCAAACCAAGGCTAGGTCCTGAACTTTAGTAAACATTTGTAAAAAAACATGACAATAGTCAGATAGACCAAAAACTCAATAATGGACAATGGACAAGCACACAATATAAATTAAATCTACATAAGAATATTAACATACAAATTGCCAAGTAACTTAAATACAGAACATTTTTAATTACTGCTGCTGCAAGTACAGAAGTAAAAACTTTAGGCATATACTACTAGTGCTAAAGTTTCATGTGACTACAGTAATTACACTGTCATAAGCCATGGGTTACAATCCACTACACAACTTTATCACCATTGGTTATCTGTTCCAAGAATTCCTCAATGCACATAAATATAAATATACCTGTTAGACCAATCATTGTGAGCACAAATAATATTTTCTTGCAGAATGACTAACCATAACCTTTCATCAGGTCTAAATGAGGCAATCAAAGTTTCTCTTTCCATCATAGTAACTTATTGTTCCATAAAATGGGTACTTCTGCTTAGGTGTAATAGTCTGCTACATTTTTTTATTGATGGCAATTTTTTGTTTTAACATTCTCATGAAAAATTAAAAAATCTAACCACATGCAGTCGTGTGTTAAAAAAGAGCATAGCAGATGCTGTTCATAGCTTGTGACAATGCAGAAACTGATAGAGATAAAGGTCATTAGTACCAAAAAAGTATCAAATTTATTTATTATTTACTGATTATTTGATGGCACAATAAGAATAAATATGCTCTTTTATTTTTATTCCAAAACCATTTTCATCAAGGCAGTTCTATATTTCATTGTTTTCATACTTGTCAATAAGATATTTACTTTGAATTAAATGATGAGGTCATATTTTATGTCATCAGTTTGTTTACACCTAATTTAGCCAGATCAAACTTTACAATGGGCAGCACAGTTATGACTTTTAAAAAAACCACCAATCTTCAGGTTGGCAAAGATACCATCATTAATGCTGAAATGAAAGTAAAATTGTGGATACTGGATGAATGAACAAATGAAGAAAAAAAACACACATTACAAACATTGAAATATTAAAAAACTAGGAATAGCAAAAGACACGACTTTCACAAACACAACAGTATTAAAATAGATGGAACTTATTTTACTTATGGTGACCCGACAAAAAAGCGCATGACAAAAGCTCGCTGACAAAAGAGAGCCGACAAATGAGTGTAATACCAAAAGAGCGCCGATTAAATTATACTAACAAGTAGAGTAGAGATCAAGTAGAGAAGTTTTCAAACATTATTGAGCAAAAGAAATATGTTGGCAACTATACTATCAAGTATAAGAGATCAAACAGTTATATAGATAAGTTTTCAAACGATGGAAGCTTTGATCTATATACATGACAAATTCCTATTTAAGTTCACCATGTTCTGCAGTTTTATAACATTTACAAAATTACAAAATAATAGTAATACAAAAAATTTCATGGAAGCAATCAAGTCACAGAAGGGGAAGATAGTGTTATTAATTCCTTTTAAGTCATTTTAAGTAAAGATTATAATTTAGTAAATCATTTACCTAATTTATGCTTGCACTCTTTCGTCGTTTTTTTTTTGTATTGATCTCTTTTGTCTTGCGCTCATTTGTTGGCGCTCTTTTGTCAGTGCTTTTTTGTTGTGCACTCTTTTGTCGGGGTGCCTTTTCCCATTACACAAGTCTAATAAGTGTACCAAGTTTTACATATCTTTAATAGTTTTTGAGTATGCAACAAAAATTAAAATCGTGATGGATGAATGGATAACAATGTTAGCAATACTGAAGAATTGTGATTAACAAAATGAATATGGACAATTTTAGAGAGATATATTAAATGACTTTTAGAAGCTTTGCTCTGGAAACAAAAACATGGATAATAGATAAACAGAAAAATTATCAAAAACATTAAAAAAGAATTTTAAATAGCAAAAGGTACATCTGAATATGTAGTTTAATATGTGTATCAAGTTTCTTAATGACTGGTTTGAAAACTACATGCCAGAAACAAAACCGAAATAGTAAAAACTTAAGCCTTAAAATGCAAGCTTTACTTATTGCATGACTCAAAATAATTGCAACTTATACTGCTTACCATCAGACAGTTCTGCAGTTAACTTGTTAAGACAAACACATACCAACAGGAGTGATGTTTTCCAGTGCAGACGACAAATTAACATATCATTATACATGAATCATGATTTTCAGAGCTGCTTCTAGTAGTGGGATAATTAACCCATTACTATTTATCCCAAGATTTTCTGAGATAATTTTGAAAAACTTATTGTGTCATCTGAAAGTTTTTAGGATGAAATAAATAACATAACAAATGGTCAAAGGCACACTTTCATAAACACAACAGTATTAAAATTGATGGAACACATTTTTCCAATGCACAACATGAGAGAACATGACCAATAAAGCAAAAGACTCACCAGAGAAATTCATTACAGAATGAGCAGTAAGTTGGCTGTCGGAAGAACTTTGCAATGAACTGATGTCCCTGAACTTGATGAACTTTTTGTTGTTTTATTGCTCCTCTTCTACGTGTAATACCTCCTCCAGTCATGAATTTTTCACTTTCATCAGGATGAAAAGGTACTTGTTCTGTGCAGACAAAAATCACGCTTATCAGTAAATTAAAGTTCAAAAGAAGGAGAATTATGTCCAACATTCATAAGCAATGAACACTTTATAAATTCAATCAAGGGAAAACAATATTCTATCTGACTATTAATCAATCAATCAATCAATCAAGCAGTCAATCAGCTGAATCAATACTTCCATCAATCAATCAATCAATCAATCAATCAATCAATCAATCAATGTTCCTTGAAATACCTTGGGATACTGAGTTGTTCACGGAGATTATCATATACCAAATTGCATTCTTACATTTGATGAACATAATTTTTATTTCTATAACAGTAGTATACTAAAGTCATTAAATTGCCTGAAGGTGCTACTTTCTATACACAAACCACCTTTAATTGAAAGTAAATGTGTACTGTTTTCCAGATATACAGAGGGAAAACCTAATTTTTGGGACTTGTTTGTTTTTTCACCTATAATTTGCCCATAATCGAAATCCAATTTTGTGTCCAGGTTATAGACTTTTTGGCCTCAGATCTAAGGCAGAGCTGTATCAACTGCAGCCAGACAGGTGACCCTGTGCAAAAAGGAGGGTAAGGTGGGCATTTTTAATAAAGAGTGGTCTCCATATAAAATTATAGTCCGTTAAGCAAAAAAAAGGAAAAAAAGAACTCCAACTTTTCACCTTCTGCTCATGCACAAGCTAAATAACCCATGGAAAACACTGTTTTTAACAAAACTAGGCATTAGACCAATGGAAAATTGCTTGGAAGTTGATGTATTAGGATGTATTCAGAAATAGTCTCCAAAATGTGTTTCCTACTCAAATTTCATGTGAAAACTGCAAAAACATTCAGGGTTAATGTGTTCATATAAAACATTAGCATTGCCATTGATCTAGAATGTGGAATGAAAGACATGGACAAATGGATAAACACACTAGCATGACAATATTTTAATATTTATGATATAATGAGTTGCACTGTCAAAAAGAAAATCAAAGTTCCTGGAATAAAGGTAAAAAGTACTTTAAAATATTTGCTATTAATGAAGATATTATGCCAAAAAAAATTAAGGTTTTTTCTCAATGATCTTCCATGTATGACATTTGACAGGCATCACATTTTGGCAGTTTCTTCTGTACAATGCATCAACTCGTATGCATATTCTATCAGCAATGACTATTTCATTAAAAAAAAGTGGTTCAAAATCACCACACAGAGTAAAGATAGCACAAGACATTTAATGAACTGATCAAAGAAAATTTTTAAATCTTGATACATACAAAAGGGAAAGTCTATTCAGGGGTATGTTTAAAACTTGATACATACAAAAGGGAAAGTCTATTCAGGGGTATGTTTAAAACTTGATACATACAAAAGGGAAAGTCTATTCAGGGGTATGTTTAAAACTTGATACATACAAAAGGGAAAGTCTATTCAGGGGTATGTTTAAAACTTGATACATACAAAAGGGAAAGTCTATTCAGGGGTATGTTTAAAACTTGATACATACAAAAGGGAAAGTCTATTCAGGGGTATGTTTAAAACTTGATACATACAAAAGGGAAAGTCTATTCAGGGGTATGTTTAAAACTTGATACATACAAAAGGGAAAGTCTATTCAGGGGTATGTTTAAAACTTGATACATACAAAAGGGAAAGTCTATTCAGGGGTATGTTTAAAACTTGATACATACAAAAGGGAAAGTCTATTCAGGGGTATGCAACCTACTTTACGTAGTGTGCCACTTTTTTTCTGGATTAATTACAAAATAAACAAATGCGTGTCACCAGTATGGGAGTAATACTCTTAGAATCAAGATTTTTTAGCTGCCCTTCATGTGCAACACAAAATCTCTTGATGTGCAACCTTGTGGCCGATCCGTGGTCTTTTTCTCTTGACAAGTCACTATTTTGTCTGCACTTGTCATTTTCTGCAGTAGTAAAAGGTCCATCTCAAAATCTAGTTAACAAAGCATTACAAAATAAATGAGAAAAATTGGTGACCATGTAAATGTAGTTATTCATAATTTATCATGACAATGGCTCCAATGGTTAATACCCAGTCCAACCTCTCATAATCATCAAATTCATAACACAGCCCCATTTTGTATTAATCCATGTTAAAAATAATTTACCTTCTCTCAACTGCCTCTTGCCTTATATGGCAAAATATTGCTCTATGTCACGGCAAATGAAGGTTACACTGCTCTATGTCATGGCAAATGAAGGTTACACTGCTCTATGTCATGGCAAATGAAGGTTACACTGCTCTATGTCATGGCAAATGAAGGTTACACTGCTCTATGTCATGGCAAATGAAGGTTACACTGTTTACATATGCTACAACACCTACCTTCATTTTCACTGAAGTAGCGAATCTGGATTTGAAGTCGACCCGAGGGCCTAAAGTCGAGCTGAAAAAGGATATTTTCAAATTAAATCAGCTGTAATAAGTAATAAAGACAATATTTACTACAATCAACGTTGTGAGTTTTCTAATGCTGTGGAGCACCTAAAATAATACTAATTTACAAAACAGGAACATAATTCCCAAGATATTGCTATACATAGACATCATAAATGTAATGCTGTAAATAATATGTTTATATTTTTCTAAATTTCATTGTCTGTATATGTCACCAGAAAATTTACATTTGCAGCCAAAATTTTATTTTGATAAACTAATTATTTAAAAAGTATTATCTAATGTTGCTTTAGGGGAAAGAACTACTATATGGCTAATAATTTATCTAAACTTGAATTGCCTCCCTTGATATAAAAAAAAATATTGCTAATGGCTGATAGATTAATTAGAACTGTAGCCAAACTTTAATGTTGGTTACTATCTTAAGTAACAAATTATCTTTGAAAACAATGAAAGGATACCATGCAGTTTAGCTGCATAATAAAATTATATTTATCCTCCTAAAATGTTTGGACTTTTCATTGCAAATACTGGTAACTTGAAGTGTTTTCTCCAGGTTGCACCATTGTACTTGTCAAGACAGTACAATTCAAAGGAGTGAATATAAACATCAGCAATAAACCATAAAAGGCACACTAATAATAACAGTCTATACAGTGCAAATTTGTGTTATGTACATGAAATGATAATTAAGCCTGTCAAACAAAATAATCAAAAACATTTAACTCTCATGCCATGCAGCAAGCCTCTCAATACCATATTCTTTCTTGCACACAGCAAGTGATTTGTTGTTGTCATAGGACTTAATGCCATTTTTTAGCACAAGATATGCTATACATGGCCATAAGTATTTTTTTTTTTTTTTTTTTTTTTTTTTTTTTTTTTTTTTTAATGGTTTAACGCCATTTTTCAGCACAATATAGGCTATACATGGCGGCCAGTATTAATGGTGGAGGAAGAAACCGGACAAAGCCCGGAAAGAACCACCGACCCACGAGAAGCTACTGGCAAGCTTTCTCACATAACTACATTTGCCGAATCTTAGACTCGAACACACGCAGACAGAGGTGAGAAGGCAGTGGTCCGTAACGGACAGCGCTTTAGACCACTCGGCCACTCGGGGCCCCGCCATAAGTATTAATGGTGGATGAAGAACCTGGGAAAACCCCGGAAAGAAACAATGACCAATAAGAAGCCACCAGCAAGCTTTCTCACTTACCCATATTGGTTGAGCCCTAGACTAGAACCCCCACAGATGGAGTTGAGATAACATTGATCCATAACTGCTGGAGAAAGAACCCAGGAAAATCCTAGTAAGAACCAAAACCCTTCAAGTGCTACACATTTTAATTGAATTTGTTCCTTGTTGAAGTTTAAGTCCTAGTTTCCACCTCCAATGCCTAGTGTTGTTCCGATTATCGATTATAATCGATCATCAGTTGGTTGAGCAAATCAATAAGATAATCGATTGTGAAACTCCATAATCGATTTTGTGTAAAGGGAGACTACTTATTAAGCGTATGCAAAGCACAAAGGTTAGTAAAACTCCCAGCCACTAAAGTTGACCTGAAATTTTTTAATCACTTCACAATTACAAATAAAAAACCTTATGATTTATAATTAGGAACATATTTGTCATGATTACATAGTCAAGTTCTAAAATTGTTGAGTTAATAAATTTAAACAGATTTTGTTGATTTGTTTCAATTAAATTGCAACATATTTTGTAGTATTTATAAACAATGACAAACAAGAAAATCATGTCCATCTATACTTTAAATTATAGACACATCACATATGAATGAAAGAATGTAGCAGTATTTCAGTTACATATGACTGATCATCCATAAAATGTTGCTTTCATTTAACAAAATTGTAGAAAGAAAGTAACACACAATGTACAGTCATGTAGATTACTTGGTGTAAATTCAGTTTCAAAGTTTTCATCCAGCCCAAACAACACTTTTCAATTGGAAATAAGGTTTTGGAAAAGAAGCCAGAAGATCCTGCACTGCCAATATTGTAACAAAGACTACTTTTGGCTAAAATGAAGAAGAACTTGTCAAGACTTGTCCACTCACAAGTTTCACAATTCATATAACATGCCTAAAACTCGTATGGTTATGAGCTAAATTGAGGTAATGGGGATCGGGTGCCTTATCTCTTCCAGTTACTCATTGTGCCTCATGATCCTCAACAGACCATGATTTTGCAAAGATCTTCCTAAGTAGCTAATTCAGAGTATAATCTAACATGATGCCTAATGACAAATGATTATCAATAATCAACAGTGGGAGAAAATGCCAAAACCTTTATGTATAGCATTCAGCAATATCCAGTGCATATTTAGCAAAAAGCTCCTGCTATGTAAATAAACTTTACCTTGGCACAACAACAAAAAAAAAGCACACACTTTGTAGTGTTCAAATATAACTGCAGATACTGCTGGACTTTTTGACCTCCCTCTACTGAAACAAATAGCATTATGCATTATATACCCCATCCTTTAAAAAAATTCAATTTAATTGATATCTCATAATAATTAAGGAAATGTATTGAAAGAAATAACATTCTGATAAAGAATATCATACAAATTTGGAATGTAATGTGTCCAAAAGTAAAGATGTTATCCTTGCATTTATTTAAAAGAGGTTTGGACATGTGATTTTGTTTCTTAAGTCTATTATTTTTAGCTTTAAATGCCTGGATCATTTCATGGAGCTTTCCCAGCCAATATAATTGAGAAATTGTTCTATATTGTGTCAAAGAGTTGCTGGTTCAGGACCATAAGATTTTCTAATAAAGACAAAATATTTTTGTAATTAGTTCATTGCTTGGGGATAATGTTTTCTATTGGTCTGGGTTCTCATTTCATTTCAGAAAGTCACCTTAGGGCATTTCTCATATCTCTTGCCATTTGCTACTTTGATATTTTCTTTTTCTGTCTTTCAATGAACTCATCAAAATTATTTTTTCCCCAGGACCATCCCTGTTTGAGGTCTTATTTGTAATACTGTCCACAGAGCTGACCCAATGTATGTGTCGAAGATTAGACTGTTATCAGGGGAATAGGTTTAATGTGCAAAATGGCCTGATAAAAAAAACCCTGTAAAATGTTAAATCTGATAACAAGTCTATTAAATAATAGTCGACAAGCAATTTCACAGCATCTACATTCGACTTGATCACTTTTTTAAAGGACTTTTAATAGTAGTTCCACAACATGGCTGAACATTAATTACTACACATCAACAAACAGACTGGGTCTTATGTGTGCATGATAACAGCAGACAAATGTTTGACAACATCTGGAAAAATTGTATGGTATCATCCATTGCAGTGCAAATGTATCAGAAGTCATAATCTGGATATACAATGATACAATATATCAAGTTCCATTAAGCTAGGTTGACTAGTTTTGCTGCCTATTTATGTAAGACATATGGTCAAAATAATCCTTCTAATTATAGGATTTTGAGTAAATTTGATTTTTAGAACACGAGTTCGGACATTTTTATAATGTCTGCCTTATCTGAAAAACTCAGGATCACTTTATACAAATTTTTATACAATACTGATAATATCCAAGAGACTGACCAGTCTCCAAATGAGACGGATACAAACTAACATTCATTTCAATCCATTTTTAAAACAAAAATGTAGTTTTGCATAACTGCCTTTTAAATTTAAAAAGAATTTAGAGAAAAATTTTCAGAAGTGCATTGTATTCGTTGTTCATTTTTAAATAAATGAATAAGTAACATATTATGTATATAAACAACATAAATTATTCTGAGATCTACCTGTTTGGGAAAATCTTAAATCATATATATATATATATATATATATATATATATATAAAACATGAACCCTGACCTGCCATTACATCCTACACTAACAAATCAGGATCTATGTTGTTTTTTCTTCAATTAAATTTTTCCCAACAAACTGCAGTACACAGATCTGCTAGCATATATTGCAACAGCAGAACAGGGTCTGTTTGCTGTGAGACCCAACTTGTACAGAATATGTATGGTACCTTTGGCTGTTAATGAGCATAGTGAGACCCAACATGTACAGAATATGTATGGTACCTTTGGCTGTTAATGAGCATAGTGAGACCCAACATGTACAGAATATGTATGGTACCTTTGGCTGTTAATGAGCATAGTGAGACCCAACATGTACAGAATATGTATGGTACCTTTGGCTGTTAATGAGCATAGTGAGACCCAACATGTACAGAATATGTATGGTACCTTTGGCTGTTAATGAGCATAGTGAGACCCAACATGTACAGAATATGTATGGTACCTTTGGCTGTTAATGAGCATAGTGAGACCCAGCATGTACAGAATATGTATGGTACCTTTGGCTGTTAATGAGCATAGTGAGACCCAGCATGTACAGAATATGTATGGTACCTTTGGCTGTTAATGAGCATAGTGAGACCCAACATGTACAGAATATGTATGGTACCTTTGGCTGTTAATGAGCATAGTGAGACCCAACATGTACAGAATATGTATGGTACCTTTGGCTGTTAATGAGCATAGTGAGACCCAACATGTACAGAATATGTATGGTACCTTTGGCTGTTAATGAGCATAGTGAGACCCAACATGTACAGAATATGTATGGTACCTTTGGCTGTTAATGAGCATAGTGAGACCCAACATGTACAGAATATGTATGGTACCTTTGGCTGTTAATGAGCATAGTGAGACCCAACATGTACAGAATATGTATGGTACCTTTGGCTGTTAATGAGCATAGTGAGACCCAACATGTACAGAATATGTATGGTACCTTTGGCTGTTAATGAGCATAGTGAGACCCAACATGTACAGAATATGTATGGTACCTTTGGCTGTTAATGAGCATAGTGAGACCCAGCATGTACAGAATATGTATGGTACCTTTGGCTGTTAATGAGCATAGTGAGACCCAACATGTACAGAATATGTATGGTACCTTTGGCTGTTAATGAGCATAGTGAGACCCAACATGTACAGAATATGTATGGTACCTTTGGCTGTTAATGAGCATAGTGAGACCCAACATGTACAGAATATGTATGGTACCTTTGGCTGTTAATGAGCATAGTGAGACCCAACATGTACAGAATATGTATGGTACCTTTGGCTGTTAATGAGCATAGTGAGACCCAACATGTACAGAATATGTATGGTACCTTTGGCTGTTAATGAGCATAGTGAGACCCAACTTGTACAGAATATGTATGGTACCTTTGGCTGTTAATGAGCATAGTGAGACCCAACATGTACAGAATATGTATGGTACCTTTGGCTGTTAATGAGCATAGTGAGACCCAACATGTACAGAATATGTATGGTACCTTTGGCTGTTAATGAGCATAGTGAGCATTGTTTACTGTACTGATTATTCCTAACAAACAAACAGATCTTCTGGTACATTATATGATGCCAGATCTGGGTCTGTACAGTTTGGACTTGTAAGCGAATATATAGGCACTTTGACTAGAACTGCATTGCAAAAAAAAGTATCATGGTATGGAGATAATGCATATTTGCAAACAGAATTATATTTGATACAAAATCTCCAATGAAGCAGCATGATTACATGGTCTGGTCAAAATTGGACATGTGCAAGATCATGTTGACCATAAAATTGTAGGATACATTTATTGTTCTATCATAATTGTCTTACAATGCAGCAACAAGGGAGGGTGTGAATTAAAAGAGGACAACAACATACTATATATAATCACCAATATGTTGGGTGCAAACAACACAGACCCTGATCTGATGTTGCATATTGCAATCACAATGTTCCTAATTCTACTTATTTTCACCAACAAAGACCCTGAACTGCCAGCACACTATGCAACTGCAGATCTGGGTTTATACAATTTGCAGTTGGATCTAAATTATATAATATAACCAATAAATTTTTATAAGAGGTCGCTTTTTGTTGAGACTGCCTATTTTATGGGAATGTAAAAATGTTAACATGGAGATTTATTCTAGTAGGTCTCTGGATGTCCAACTGGACAGATTTGAAAATAGGCATCTAAGATGGACATATATGGATACAGACACCTAAGCTGGACAGATATGCACAAAGACACATAAGCTGGATAGATATGCATACAGACATCTTGCTGGACAGATATGCAAGCAGACACTTAAGCTGGACATATGAGCACACATATACCTAAGCTGGACAGACATGCACATAGACACCTAAGCTGGACAGATATGTACCGACACCAATGCTAGGTAGTTTTGCACACAGATACATAAGCTGGATTGATATGCACACCGCCACCAATGCTGGACAGACATGCACAAGGATACCTAAGCTGCATAGTTTTGCACACAAATACAAAAGCTGGATAGATATGCACACATACACCTAAACTGGCCAGACATGCACAGAGACACCTTAGCTGGCCAGACATGCACAAAGACACCTAAGCTGGACAGATATGCATACAGACACCTAAGCTGTAAAGACATGCACAGAGACACCTAAGCTGGACAGAGATGCACAAAGACACCTTAGCTGGACAGATATGCATACAGACACCTAAGCTGTACAGACATGTGCACAGACACCTAAGCTGGACAGAGATGCACAAAGACACCTTAGCTGGACAGATATGCATACAGACACCTAAGCTGTACAGACATGTGCACAGACACCTAAGCTGGACAGATGCACAAAGACACCTTAGCTGGACAGATATGCATACAGACACCTAAGCTGTACAGACATGTGCACAGACACCTAAGCTGGACAGAGATGCACAAAGACACCTTAGCTGGACAGATATGCATACAGACACCTAAGCTGTACAGACATGCAGAGAGACACCTAAGCTGGACAGAGATGCACAAAGATACCTAAGCTGGAGAGTTTTGCACACAGATAAATAAGTTGTATAGATATGCATACAAAGACCTAAGCTTGACAGACATGCACAAAGACATCTATGCTGGCCAGATATGCATACAAACACCTAAGCCAGACAGATATGCACACAGACACCGAAGATGGACATACATGCACACAGATACCTAAGCTGGACAGATATGAACACAGGCACCAAAATGCAAAGTAGTTGCAATGTTGAGTTCACAGAAAGGCATGTGAAGATGATGAGAGAAAAAGCCCGCAAACACTCGAGATCTTGCAGAGAGGAAGCTACATGCATGCACATAATAATAATACAAAACTGTGTGCAAGGTAACCCAATAATTCAAAATTTCAGCCCCTAGAATCTGCCAAGAATAGTACTGTGAATGGAACATTACATGCCCACCCTGTATTAACAGTCCTCCATGTAGTCACTAGTAGAGCATGGTTAACCCTGGAGATTATTGACCAACAAGTCTCAATGACCTGGACATTATGTCTAGGTATACAGTCCTGAATTAAATTTGCTGTGCAGAAACTATATTTCCTTTTTACACTTTATTGTAAAATCTGACCTTTAGAACCAAGAACTGAAAGGTTTCTTTATAACCCTAACCTTCCACAAACTTTTATTACTGTAGGTAGTTCAGAACTAGTACCATGGTCTTGAAGTAAATTTATTATTAAAAAACATTCTTTCAATTTGTGACCTTGACCTTTGGACCCTGAAATCAATAGGCTTTTTCTTGTTCAACATTATTCACCCACAACATCAGTGAAGATACAATGTCAAGAAATGAAAGTTTTGTGCAGAAACCATTTTCTTCTTTCAGTCAGTGACATTGGCTTTTGACCTTTAGAAATTAATAAATTAACATGAAAGTAGGATAAAGATAGATGCAGTAAAACTAAAATTATTATGTGAAGAGGAACTGTTCTGGACAGTTGAATGAACCTTCAGACAGGGTCATAGCTCAATTATGCTCCACCAAAAGGTGGGCACATAAAAATAATCATTTCACTATTAAACTGTTTGAAGATCAATTAATCAGAGTCAAATGCAACAGAGAGAAAAAATAAAGACACAACAGATGGATGGACTAATGGCTAAAAGAAACGAGAGACACAGAAATCAAAACCATATAAACTATCTTGAAAGACTACTGCCCCCCACCCAAAAAAATCAGTAAATCGGTACAGTATAATCTAGTCTGTTTCATCATAGGCACTGATCCTTCCAATTATTAACTACTTTCTCTCCAACATCCCATTAATCTGAACATGCTGCAGTCTACCGTCTGCACGCATCCTGTAGAACAGAATGTTTGCAAGCATTACATTTGGCTTATGCAATAAAAAAAACTTCTCTTCCACAATATGAAAAGCATTATAATTTTCCAATTTTAATAATTGTGCTCAGCTTTAAATTGATGCATGTGTTCCCTTTTCAAAGCAATTAATTAACCAGTCAAAATGGTTACTTAAGGTCAAGGATGCAAGTGTCATTGATGATGATTTAAAACTGCAAACAGCAAAAACCATAAACTTTCATTTTGTAATGTACTGATAGATAAGGGTCTGCGGCCGCTTTGGTGCCCTAGCGATTACAGCACCCACCTTATAAAAATGTTAATAACATCTGCCTTTCCTGGCACGCAGCATTAAGAGGTTAGTGTTAGGATGATGTGACTACATGTCTGTGGCATAATGCCCCAGTGCTATAAAACACACACGCACACACACACACACACACACACACACATGGGTCTGTACTCATTACATTGAATCTTACATACTCATGAACAACTACATAATTTGCTGGTAGATCTGAGTCTATGCAGTCAGGACTAATCTGTAGAAGACACACAAACCATGATCTACTCATGCATTATATGATGGCAGACCTGGATCAATTTATGTGAGGATTAATCAGTAGAATATAGACCCTGATCTACTGGTGCATTATTGAATGTCAGACATGGATCAATGCATGTTAGGATTATCCAGTAGAATATAGACCCTGATGTACTGGTGCCTCATGTGCTGGTAAATCTGGGTCAGTGCTGTAGGGCTAATCAGTAAAACAAACACACTCATATATGCTAAAACATGTGATGTCAGATCTGGGTCTATGATGTTTGTAATAAGTACAATTAACACAGACCTAAATCTACTGATCCATTACATACTGTAAAATCTGGGTCTAGTCAGTTAGGACTAATCAGCTAATCATAACCCTGATCTAATTGTGCATTATATGATGGTAGATCAGGTTTGTCTTGTTTGCTAGGACAAATTAGTAAACATACAAGAGACCAAAATCTGTTGGTACATCATGCAATAGCCAAGCTGGGTCTGATTTGCATTACAAGTGACTATAAACATTACCAACACTGATCTCTTATGACAATGAACTTGCTGCTGTTGGCTGTGCAATGTGACACAGATATATCAGTTCCTATTAATTTTCCTCATAAGAATGCCTTTCAGATATATGTCATCAAGTCTAATAGCTGGTTTTTCTTTAGCTTCATAAATATGGCGATTGTATTAAGTGAAACATCATTCGGTTTAAACAATCAAAACATAGTGTACTGATCAGGTATGAAAACTAATGTATTGTATATTTGGTGATTAATACTTTATCATATTTTTTTTATCATAGTTTTCATTTCATATTTTAATACAACCGTGTAAGTTATTTCATTAGTAATTGTTATGGTATTTATAAAGAGTATTTGCTGACCTAAATGAAATCAAAAGAAAAATAAAACAAATAAAGTTGAAAATTAAAAATGCCACAAAATGTTCTGAATGGTTTAACCCCACATAAAAACATTCTTGCTGAATAACAAAGCTCTAATATAACTCTCCTGAGAGAGATAAAGTTCCATCTCTGATCATGTTTTATTGATTTGGACTGGTATTTTATGACAAAACAGCACATGAATGTTATTTAGTAACAAAGCTATTGGAGTAATGTACCTTGTCCAGAATTACATGATGGTAACCCATAGTGGCTGATTCAAAAGTAGAACTTTAACCACGACCTTGAACAGCTGTAATAACTCCCTCCTAATAATGCTTCATTAACTGCAAAATTTTCTTCTTTTTCAACTGGGAGCTATCTGAATTTAAGCAATTATTTTTCTGCTCCTTATACAACTCCTGTATCACTAAAACGTACAAGAAATGTGTTCATGCAATAAAAATGCCCCTCCACTACGACCTCAACTCAGAAAAGAACTGGATGGATGGATGGATGTACAGACAAATACACAGAAGAATGATAACAATACTATATGCTTCTACGACATTCACGAAACTGAAAAATCTATAGTATACACTTTTCTTCTTCAGTTTCCATCTTTAAAAGGGAAATAGAATAAAGTACATTTTTAAAATTGAAGTTCTTACTTTCCCTTACTTTAAGGCTCAAGCAACTGTTCACCTTAATTTTGCAAAAGTAAATTTGATAAATTTCTCAAGAAAATAATTCACTGGCAGCTGACACAATACATAAATAATACAGAACTCAGGAAACAGCAGCAGTGCTCCAGATAGCTTTCAACAATTTTCGGACACAAAGTCCTATTAATTTGGTCACATCAGAAAGTGTCAGCATAATTCAAATGAGTGTAAAATTAATAATGACAAAAACTGGTCTTAACAATGCTGAATATCAACAAAAGTAATTTTTAACACCATACCTAGCTCTGCATGACAACAGTCATCATCTACTTCAACCTCAGATCAACCCTTGAAAATTCATTGTTTAAAGTACTCTAAGTAACTGCCAAGTGTCAAATTTAAACCCTTGAAAATTCACTATTTCAAGTATTCTAAGTAATTGCCAAGTATCAAATTCAAAGAGCCTTAACTTTCATTTTTTTCTGATGATAAATTATAGTAAGAAAGCATTTGTGGTGGCTTTTGAAAGAAAAAGCTTTTACTGCTGAATAAATTTTTCATACAAGTTTCCATTTCTGCATTGTCCAGATCTGTACCATTAGCCATGTTTGACTGTTCAGGAAATGTATTAGACTTATTCCAAGCCAAAGTAGTCACATATAAAGATGGTGACTTATATGCTGGAACCCAAGAGGAATCCTTTGTGTCTTTTCTATAAAATTCCATCTAGGAAATAGTTTGATGGAGTGAAATAATTTGATGGAGTGATTTAGCACAAATGGAGGAAATTGCAATAAAACATGGCACAAAATTTGGTCACACAGTATAGCACAACCGATAAGATAGAACCATGACAAAGTATGATGCATTTACAGAATTGTCTGAACAAGTTCAGTAAAAGGAAGCTCTCAAGTGAGCTAGTTCATGCATGAAAAAAACTGGGAATATCTGTCATCTCAGTCAAGCTACCAAAATGAATGCTATGAAAATATGTGATATGTTAATGTATATGCACTAGTGGCTTCCATACAATTTATGCATCTCCAAGGTGTGCATGAACTGGCAGACTCACAATCAGAGAGGTGGTTTTGAAGTGAAACAAACTGCATGACACAATTGTATTTAGTGTTAAACACAGTAATACCTGAAATTTTCATTTTCTATCTGCTGCATTAGGCTTCTAAAGGTCACTAGAGGACAACCAATTGACTTGCATATCTGAAGTTTTCATTGCATATTCAAATGGGGTTTTTTTGTGTAGCATTGAGGTATGAATAAGAGACATTTGGGTTTTTTCTTTATTACGTCACCAACACCTCTATGCACTAACCATGAACTCAATGACCAACACAACATAATATTATGTAAAACTGTTGTTGTTGTTGTTGGGTTTAACACCATTTTTCAGCACAAGATAGGCTATATATAGCAGCCAGTATAAATGGTGGATGAAAAAAACGGGGAAAATTCTGGAAAGAACTACCAGTGCTAATCCTCGAGAAGCTACTGGCAAGCTTTCTCACACACCCTCATTTGCCGAACCCGTGACTTGAACTCACACAGACAGAGGTGAGATGGCAGCGATCCATAACTGATCTCTCTAGATCACTTAAGGCCACTCACGACCCCACTAAGTTAAGTAATATTCTGTGTAAAGCTTCAACTAGACTTTATCTTAAGTCAAACCACAATCATGATTATTTTTAAATATGTTAACTAATCTTATCTTACCTATACATAAACAAACAACAGATCAAGAAATCAAAGAATTGAGAATACTGATGAAAGAATAAAGACTGTTTAATATAGTAGCGAGGATCAATGGGATGAACACAAAGTGAGATCCAGATCATCATGTTCCTTGTTATGACCATATGCAAATTTTTTTTATTCCTCTTTATTAGGCATGACTGGATTTTTAAGGTTAAAAGTTCAAATAGAGCAACATACTATAACTGCTTAATTTATTAGAATCAATTTATTTTAATAACAGAACGGTAGACAGAATGACATAGGCTTGTGGATGGAAATCCCTGCAAGCGAAACTGGCTGGCTTATAAGGTACCAAAAATTGTAGAGTCAAATAATAACCAGCAATATTTTATGAGTCAATTATCATTGCATCTTTACATATCATTCCCAATACAAAAACTTCAAGAAACAGAAACACATTAAATCTGATGTTTTAAACCTCTATGAGTGACAAAACAAATCTTAAGAGTAGTACACTACAAAAAATAAAAATCCTTCTCTATCAATGTGCAATCTCACACAAATTAATTTTTTTTTACATGCATTACTTATGGGGGGGGGGGGCCGTGTGGCTGAGTAGTCTAAAGCGCTCTCTGTTATGGATCACTGCCATCTCACCTCTCTCTGCATGGGTTCGAGTCTAAGATTCAGCTAATGTAGTTATGTGAGAAAGCTTGCCACTAGCTTCTCGTGGGTCAGTGGTTCTTTCTGGGGGTTTTCCTGGGTTCTTCCTCCACCAATAATACTGGCCGCCATGTATAGCCTATCATGTGCTGAAAAATGGTGTTAAACCCTACAACAACAACAACATTACATACAGGAAAGGAAATAGAGTTGCAATTGATTTACAGCTCAGTCTGATACAGAAAACAAATTTTGATTACGCAGTTTTATTCATTCTTGGCATATTCATTTCAATTAAAGTGATCTGTTACAAAAAATTTAATTTAACATGAAAATATTGTACTCTCTGTAAAAACAAATGTGCAAAGTTTATCTTTCTTGGAATTCAAATAAATTAGATTGCAATAAAATTTAATTACCCATATTGTAGCAATATTTGAGTCTGTGCATTTCTCTGCTAAGGACCTCGCTCTGATTGAGACATCTCCAAGGAAACGATTGGGCCGCTCCATGCATACCATTTGGATGACCCTGCCATCGTATAGATGAGCATCAAAGCAGGTGTTCCATTCTGGATAGATTGTCTTCTTTTTTTGTATTAGCTGCACGCCACGACCTGGAAAGAAGTGGATAACAAAACATTAAAATAACGTATGAACAGAATGCAAGAAAGGTACAGAATTTCATTGCACATAAACAACCCGAGATACAAAAGAATATTGCTCATCAAAACTGAATTATACAAAACATGCTTAACAAAGCTAAGGCTGATAAGCTGGTGTACCATTTCAGTTAATTCAAAAAAATACTACATTGGAATGAAGTTTGCACAAGAAAGCAAAGTGAACATAATTATATGGAAATAGCTCAGGACTGACTACCTTTATACTGACAAACTTCCTGGTGCTGAATTTTTTCTGCATTTCAGTTCTCTATGGACATGTAGACTGAACAATAGTGCAGCAGAATGACTTGTCTCAACTTTTTCAGAGTTATGGGCTCGCAAAATACTTTCATACCGAGTTGGTGACAGCACCACCACTACCATCATTTTCATTATGTATTGAATTTTCTCCAAAGCTGATTGGAAACAATTTACTCGCATGTCTATTCTAGATATCAACTTGTCTATATTTTTCCAAATGTCCATACTTTGATTTGAGAGCAAGAAATCTGTACACGCTTCAAGATACACTCAGTCACTACTGGATTCTTCAATGCTTGATATGTACGAATCAATTCATTGGTTTAAACATCAAATTCCTCAAAAATTATTACTACTTTAACCAATGAAACTTGCTGAGTGTAGCATGCCAAATAAAATCTGTATAAAATTTAACTATTTTTATCCGGTTTTGTTCTCAATCTGTACCTGACTTTTCTGTCTAAAAACGTATGTGAAGTGCAAATCATATGCCTGCCATGTGACATGGCATTATTACACTTTATTTATATAAAACTCTATCATTCATTGTCACTGTGATTAAACTGAATGTGGCTTTCAAATACTAAATGACATGTGCCACTTAAACAAGCAGATGTATTCTTGTCTCAAATTCAAGCAATCAAGGTCAAGGTAAAAGACAGAACACAAATTATTTTGCAAAACTGTTATTCTTCCTTTAGTCTCCATAACTCTAACCTTTGACCTATTCAGTCCAAAATGGGTATGTGCCTTTCTTGGCTTAAATGCAAACCATCAACAATGGATTATTACATTTTGTGGTAAAGTACTTGTTGTGTTGTGCATCTTGCAATCCAAAATATTAATCCTTGGCAAATAAATACTGATATCAACATATTTCCTGGTTTTAACTTGGAGCCATCTACAAACTTTAGTCAAAACATTTAGTACAGAACTGAACTTGCTTTATTAAAATCATTTTCTTTATCAGTCCTGTGACTTTTATTTTTTACCTTTTCAGCCCAAAATAAATACTGATCTTTCTTATATGAAATTTAATCCATCCTCGATATCTGGTCAAAGTAAGTGATAACAAACTGAAGGTCATGTGTACAAACCAATGTTTCTTCTTTAAGATACTCTAACCTCAATCTTTTGTTTGACCTAAAAATCAATAAATACCAATCTTATCTCAAATGAAACTCATTTACAAAACTTGGTCTAGTTATCTAGTACACAAGCCAAATGATGTTTGTATGAAAACAGTTTTATTCTTTTGCTCCCTGTCAACTTGACCATTTTGATGTTTGTATGGAAAGTTTTTATTCTTTTACTCCCTGTAACCTTGACCTTTGTGATGTTTGTATGGAAAGTTTTTTTTAAATCCTTGCAACCTTGAGCTTTGTGATGTTTGATTGGAAAGTTTTATTCTCTTACTCCCTGTAACCTTGACCTTGTGATGTTTGTATGGAAAGTGTTTTTATTATTTTCCTCCATGTAACCTTGATCCTTGTGATGTTTGTAAGGAAACAAGTTTTCATTCCTTTACTCCCAGAAACCTTGACCTTTGTGATGTTTGTATGGAAAGTTTTTATTATTTTCCTCCATGTAACCTTGATCCTTGTGATGTTTGTATGGAAACAAGTTTTCATTCCTTTACTCCCTGAAACCTTGACCTTTGTGATGTTTGTATTGTAATATTTTTTATTCTTTTACTCCCTGTAACTTAGACCTTTGTCATGTTTGTATGGTAACAGTTTTTATTCTTTTACTCCCTGTAACCATAAATTTTGCTCATTGGATCTGAAATCAATGTCTGAAATCAATTGTTTCCTCATTGCCCCATATGTAAGCTATATAAATAGTTTGGTAATTGCAGACTGTGGAGAACTTGAGATACTGTGCAACATGGACAGCTGTACAGATGGGCAGATGGAGTAACAACTCAACAACATCATAGTTTGATATAATCCATCTTATATATAAAATATGTACTAGGGCCTATTTAGTTGATAATTTTTGCCTAGTACCAAATCCAAGTATTTGGATGAACTATATTTGCCAGATCCAGTAGTAGGTTTGTCTCCGGAGAGTAACGTTTGTTTCATTATTGTATGTGAAGCTTAAACTTTTCGTGTAACGCATACCATATATATCGCCTATAAGATGAAAATTTTAACTAAAATTATTATGTATTAAAAACTTTTTTTTATAAAAAGTTTGATATTTATTGAATTATTTTACTTGTAACCATTTGTGCGTATATTATTTGCCGAGGTGAATACTTCTGAATAGTACCAAAAAATGGGATATTTGGCTGAAGCGAATGTCCGAGGCGATTTCCGGTTAGGCCCTAATATGTACCAGGACTGTACATCAAGCTGGTGTTGTAGGGCATATATTGATGGATATTAGTCAAGATATATTGTGTTGTGTACCTGCAATGACAAGTTGCTCTTTTGTTTTGTTTTTAAGAATGACCAAATATACATTTGTCCTTGCACAAGTAGCCTGCTAAAATAAGCTTGCCCAAAATTACAAACATCCAACCTGAAACAACAGATTTCAACACCCTTACTTTATCCCATCTGTTCCACAATTTTAAATAATTTATATTAATTCATTCAATTTTTTTTGGTTAAAAGTTTCTTTTTGAACCTTAAATAAAATTCAAATTAATTCAAGTTAATCAGACACATACTAAGAGCATACAAATTAATTCAAGTAAATCAGACACATACTAAGATTGTACAAATTAATTCAAGTTAATCAGACACATACGTGTACTAAGATTGTACAAATTAATTCAAGTTAATCAGGCACATACTAAGATTGTACAAATTAATTCAAGTTAATCAAACACATACTAAGAGCATACAAAATTATTTTTTGGATAAAGGTTCTGACAAATAAAAGTGCAGTGATGCCAAGATGTACTTTCGTAATCAATTTTGGAACTAATATGTCTTGCAGACGATCTGCTGAAACCTATTTCAAACAACTGTATATATTCTAGTACAAGACAAGTCCAACTGCAAACTGCAGCAACCCAGAATAATCAGATCATGGTCTGTGTAGTTTGTTATAAGCAATTATTAAAACAAACAACACAAACCCTGATCTGCAGGAGAATTATGCTACACTGCTGTTTGCAGTTTGATACTGCTTATAAGCAACTATATATGGCACCTGAATAAGTAGTTAAAGGTTCCACCTTGAATATCTTACAGTAAACCAACATAGTGCACTCCACTCCTCATTCCTTGCTTTGTCTTGAAATTACCATAATGCCAGACTACAACCCAACACAAAACACCTTCCAGACAGTAACCATGGGGTAATAACCAAACTATCTTATGTATATGTCCTCCTGTTACAGATAAATGTATAAAGTTGACTTAGCAAATGTATGAGTATCTAACCTTTGACCTCACAGACCTGATACAGACTGCCCTAGGTTTAAACTGTTTCTGCCAATGAGTAGTAGATTCAGATTGCTGACTGCCTGTTATTTTTCATATGCTTGTAGTTACTGCTATTATGTGTATTTAATTTACATTATTTGCAAGTTTTTTAAAATACTTTTTATTTCGTTATATGCTGCGGGTTATTTAAAATTTTAATTTTGCTGCTGACCTTGTCCAAAATTAAGTTGATTGTAAACAACTAACATATAGCAAATATTCACTCTATAAGTATGGGTTTATAATTAACGTGTGTGGGTGTGTGATTAGGATTTTGAAGACTTAAAAATGGTATTAACAGCTGCTTCGCTTGGTGTTTAGCATTAAAGAGATTAGTGTTAGGACTGGTCGGCCTGGTGTCAGGATCATGTGACTGGGTGGGACATCATGCTACATGTCTGCAACATCATGCCTCAGTGCTAGATATCACTATAAAACTGTCACTGCAGACCTCGTAGCGATATGACTGAAAAACTGTTAAAGCTACATAATAATCCAAATCACACAAACACACACACCAATAGTAATGTAACAAATATGGAGTATGTGCATTTGGTTAGCCCTGGCTAGTAACAAGAAAATTTTTGGTGGCACTGGTGTGATATGTCAACAGTTTTGTGATAGTGTTGCAAGTGATTTGATTTTATTAGAAAAGACCATTCCTTCGCAATTTGGAAAGAAAGAATACTTCTATAAAATTTAAAAATAAATAAATAATCAGTAACACAGCACCATTAAAATTTTCATTTTGGTTTCACGACATTTAGTCTCTAAAAGTAGATACATTTATTTGCTCTTAAGAAATTTATTAAAATTTGAATGCTTATGTTCAGTTAAGGCTGAATATTTTATCTAGGACAATACAACAATCACACAGAGAGAGTGTATACATAGAAAGTGCAGTAATTCACATGGGTGAGTGAGAAGCAGAAGGTTTACCGTGGTAGCTAGAACTGGGCCAAATGATCGATAATAATCTAATAAGCTCAAATGAACTAAAAAATATCAGTTACTATTGGCCATGAAATGAACTAAAAAATATCAGTTACTACTGGCCATGCACAGGTTTGTTATCTTGTGTAAAAAAAACAACAAATATGTAAAGGGAGTAAGTGTTGTCAAAAGTTTTCCTTTTTTAAAAACAAAAAGAGTGCATGTGGGCGATGCAGATGTTTTGCATACGAAGGAATTAAAATGAGAGATTTTGTAGTTAATCATCCCCCCCCCCATCACACAGCCAGACTTGTTGTAGATGAGATTTTCCTTGCACAAGAAAATTGCACTTTTTCTTCTGCTTTGCAGATAGCACTGTACTGTCTTCAAGATTATGGGACCCCCACAATTGGTAACATGATATTTTTAAGGTACTCATGCACAACAAAACAAAGGGTGTAGTCGGCCAACTGATGAGTCCTGTATCTATCAAATGGAGCAGCCAGGATTGGCCTAAAAGATTGAATTAAATCACTGAATACTAACTGTCTGAAAGTATTTTTGTTATCTTATCATGGATGAGAATGGTATATAAATATATGCTGCCTATCCAGGATTGCCTTTAATTTGCAGCCAGGAAATACAACCAGTATGTCAACACATAAAAGGCCACCACCTAACACTGACAGACCTTCTAATCATGAAAAGATCATGGAAAGATCATGAAGCTGATATGTGTATCAAGAATGTATTGTATCCTAGGCTGCCTATCTTGAATCCTATTGATACCTGGTACAGGTGTATAATTTCATCCTTAATTGATAATCCTACTTCTTCTCTGAGATGCCATATTAACTTAGGATTTTCCACATGGTGCTTATATCCACCAAGTCATTATGAGTTCCTGATGTTAATATACTCCAAATGACATAATGCTGATCAGGTTTTTCTGATTTGGATTTTCTCTTAAAATTATGAAATATGCAAAAATATCTGACCAGCAACATCAAGTTAACAATAACAGTAATTGTTCTGCACAAACTTTGTCATTGGCATTTTTTTATGATTACAAAAATGATAAGCTGAAAAATGTGCATGCACTGTAATATGTTTAGACAGAGTTTAGTATTATTTCATTGCTTTCATTGATCTAAGTATTGAATGAATACCATGATTTATTTATTCAGCAATTTACATGGGTATAATTTACCTTGATACCAGACTGAGGTGTGCATTGGCATCACTGAGTACAACTACTCTTAAACACTGCTGAATTTAAAGTTCATAATAATTAATATCATGGTTTGACATAAAAACTGCCACCATGACATATCCTTAGCTAATTAAGACAAAATAATTTAATTTAATCTTAAGCTCCCTATCTGAGGACATAATGAAAGCAATTAAAAACATAAAACGGAGTAAATTATGTTGCAAGTGATGATCATATTAACAAGATTGTAGATTTCAAATTTTACCACTAAATAAAATCGTTTTTTAAAAACAAAATATATGCTTAATATATAACATTCTGACCTTACTTTTAAGGATTTTATGTTTTTTACCTCTCAATGTAGGAATGTTTTATCATACTAAAGTATTCTACTTTTTATTATCTTGACATTTCTTGGAACTTTGTAATATTTAGTCAGGATTCTGCCGACATGCCATTAAATCCTTTCAGTGATGCTTAAAATAGGAATACGTGCAAATCTGGAATGAATGTGTTATTCCACAGTGTCTGCAAGCGAGTCCATGCCAAGCAAGTTTCAGACCTTTAATTTCAATTCAATTAAATTTTCATTCAGGGCTTTTAAAAAAAATGATTTGATAATAAAAAAGATTCGTACATAGGAATAAATTCTGATACAAATACTCAACAGCAGAGGAGGCGAATCCAACAACTTTTTACAGGCGTCAATTTGGCCTGTAAAAAGTTGTCGGATTCGCCTCATCTGCTGCTTACTCCATCTTTTAAATTTGCTGAAACTGAAAAGTAGAGGGGCAATAACCATAAAACAATGTGCAACCACACTGATATACATCAACAAAAACAAATGACTAAACTAGAAAGGAAGACAGCAATTTAGCTGGCAATCAGCTGATAATGAGAAAGTTGAAAATCACAAAAAAGTTTGGTTTTAAGATAAATTTAATTTCAAGTGCCATATGACGGCATGAACAAGTTCAGTGAAATAACAATTCAACAGTTTCCTGCAGATGTTGATAATATGCATTGCAAAAAGTGAGAAAAAAATCTGAATGCCCTGGAATGCAGTTATTATTCCCAAACTGCTAAGAAAATATCTTGCATTTGAAGTTAGAACATACTTATACTTCCACTACACTGTTGATATTGATTAGCACAGTACCATAGCACTGTACCTTGAGAATTAATATCTCATTCCACTTTTTCTCCATGTGCCACCATATAAAAAAAATGTTTCAGTGTTATATATTAAGCACAGCTATTTTTATAAATGGGTGTTGTTTTTTTATAAATCAGACTTGACTTTACTTTCAAGTATGTAAAGGGACATATTTGAAAAGTGAAACAATCTCAAAGCTTCTATTTTATACCAATTAAACAATTTCAATCAACATTCTAAGTAGTACTCTAATTAGTAAGCTAGAAATATTTTCTTGGAACAGCAACAACATTAATTAACAAAGAGCCTAAAACCATTCCAAAACATCAAATTTAACCAAACGTGAATGTTAACATATGTGCTGATATACATGTAATAAATTACCAAATCAACATACTTTACATGTACCATTATTTTGCATGTATACTGCTTGTTCCAACTGAAGAAAACTGTGAAAAATGTCAAAAGCATTGTATCTAAGGTGAATTTTATTGAGTCATTCAGCATCTTTTACTTTATCAGTAAAGTTTTTTTTAAAACATTTTTCACAGTTTAACTTATTTATCATGCTCATTGCTCTTCTCTCCTCGTGAAAGTAACTAATGCCACTTTGAATAACAAAGTAACTAATGGCACTTTGAATAAGAAGTAACTAATGGCACTTTGAATAAGAAAGAAACTAATGGCACTTTGAATAAGAAGTAACTAATGGCACTTTGAATAAGAAAGTAACTAATGGCACATTGAATAAGAAGTAACTAATGGCACTTTGAATAAGAAGTAACTAATGGCACTTTGAATAAGAAAGAAACTAATGGCACTTTGAATAAGAAGTAACTAATGGCACTTTGAATAAGAAGTAACTAATGGCACTTTGAATAAGAAGTAACTAATGCCACTTTGAATAAGAAGTAACTAATGGCACTTTGAATAAGAAGTAACTAATGGCACTTTGAATAAGAAGTAACTAATGGCACTTTGAATAAGAAGTAACTAATGGCTCTTTGAATAAGAAAGTAACTAATGGCACTTTGAATGAGAAGTAACTAATGGCACTTTGAATAAGAAGTAACTAATGGCACTTTAAATAAGAAGTAACTAATGGCACTTTGAATAAGAAAGTAACTAATGCCACTTTGAATAAGAAGTAACTAATGGCACTTTGAATAAGAAGTAACTAATGGCTCTTTGAATAAGAAAGTAACTAATGGCACTTTGAATAAGAAGTAACTAATGGCACTTTGAATAAGAAGTAACTAATGGCACTTTGAATAAGAAGTAACTAATGCCACTTTGAATAAGAAAGTAACTAATGGCACTTTGAATAAGAAGTAACTAATGGCACTTTGAAAAAGAAGTAACTAATGGCACTTTGAATAAGAAAGTAACTAATGGCACTTTGAATAAGAAGTAACTAATGGCGCATTGAATAAGAAAGTAACTAATGGCACATTGAATAAGAAAGTAACTAATGCCACTTTGAATAGCAAAGAAACTAATGGCACTTTGAATAAGAAGTAACTAATGCCACTTTGAATAAGAAAGTAACTAATGGCACTTTGAATAAGAAGTAACTAATGGCACTTTGAATGAGAAGTAACTAATGCCACTTTGAATAAGAAAGTAACTAATGGCTCTTTGAATAAGAAAGTAACTAATGGCACTTTGAATAAGAAGTACCTAATGGCACATTGAATAAGAAGTAACTAATGGCACTTTGAATAAGAAGTAACTAATGGTACTTTGAATAAGAAGTACCTAATGGCACATTGAATGAGAAGTAACTAATGGCACTTTGAATAAGAAAGAAACTAATGGCACTTTGAATAAGAAGTAACTAATGGCATTTTGAATAAGAAGTAACTAATGCCACTTTGAATAAGAAAGAAACTAATGCCACTTTGAATAAAAAAGAAACTAATGGCACTTTGAATAAGAAGTACCTAATGGCACTTTGAATAAGAAGTACCTAATGGCACTTTGAATAAGAAGTACCTAATGGCACATTGAATAAGAAGTAACTAATGGCACTTTGAATAAGAAGTAACTAATGGCACTTTGAATAAGAAGTACCTAATGGCACATTGAATAAGAAGTAACTAATGGCTCTTTGAATAAGAAAGAAACTAATGGCACTTTGAATAAGAAGTAACTAATGGCACTTTGAATAAGAAGTAACTAATGCCACTTTGAATAAGAAAGAAACTAATGCCACTTTGAAAAAGAAAGAAACTAATGGCACTTTGAATAAGAAGTAACTAATGCCACTTTGAATAAGAAAGAAACTAATGCCACTTTGAATAAGAAGTAACTAATGGCACTTTGAATAAGAAATAACTAATGCCACTTTGAATAAGAAAGTAACTAATGGCACTTTGAATAAGAAAGAAACTAATGGCACTTTGAAAAAGAAAGTAACTAATGCCACTTTGAATAAGAAGTAACTAATGGCACTTTGAATAAGAAGTAACTAATGGCACATTGAATAAGAAAGTAACTAATGGCACTTTGAATAAGAAAGAAACTAATGGCACTTTGAATAAGAAGTAACTAATGACACTTTGAATAAGAAAGTATCTAATGGCACTTTGAATAAGAAAGAAACTAATGGCACTTTGAATAAGAAGTAACTAATGACATTTTAAATAAGTAAGTAATTAATGGTAAAAATGGTTTAACGCCATTTTTTAGCACAATATAGGCTATACAAGGCAGCCAGTATTAATGGTGGAGGAAGAACCCAGAAAATTCCCCAGAAAGAACCACCGACCCACGAGAAGCTACTGGCAAGCTTTCTCACATAACTAGATAAGCCAAATTTTAGACTTAAACCCATGCAGACAGAGGTGAGATGGCAGTGATCCGTAACTGAAAGCGTGTTAGACCAGTCGGCCACTTGGGCCCCCCAATGAGAGTATAACAATGCACATTATATGAAGACAGCAATAATTACTGTTTATTTTAACAAGTTTTAGTATTAAAATACTAAATTCCGTTATCTATATAGAAACATAGAAAGTCCTGAAGATACTCTGGTGCAGTTCTTTGTAGACATTTATATAAAAGAACTGCCATGTTAAAATCTGAGTTCTGTAAATAATGCTTTTGAAGGATGATCAATAGATGCGTCTAAAATTATCCATGCTGCTCATTTCTGAAGTTTATGAATCCTCTCAAGCTCAGATTTAGCAGTATCCCCATACATCTGAACAATAATCCATTGTTGGAAGAATATATGGAGATTGCGCGCTTACATAGGTAAATATTTGTTGAGTCTGCTGTGTAGGGCAATTTTGGATGACTGTTTTGCAAAGCATATCAATATGGTCATTCCATAAACTATGATCTACGGAAACACCTAAAAGATTTTTATGTTTGATATTTCTAATGGATGATTATTTACTGCAAGAGACAGGCACTTATGAAGCATTTGTGATGTCCCCAAAATCATACATTTTGTTTTTCCTTCATTAATTACCACCCTATTTTGTTGTGCCCAGTTTTGGACTCTAATAAGATCTGAGTTTAATCTTGTTTGGATAACTTCAGTATCAGAACTAGATGTATACAAGGTTGCATCATCTGCAAACAATTCTGTATTGGTGGATTCATTATTTAATGGTAGATCATTGTTATAGATAAGGAAGAGGCGAGGGCCCAAAACTGAGCCTTGAGGGACCCCTGAATGAACAGTGAGAGTTATAGAGCTAAAATTGCCATTCATTATGCATATTTGTTGAGACTTCTGGTTTATGATCTAAAGGATTGTCGAACCTGTAACAGTTCAACTTTTGCAGCACAATTTCATGATTAACAAGATCAATGACTTTCTTGAAGTCAAGGAAAACAATCCCAGTCACATGTCCATTATCCATTTCATACAGCCAAAGATCAATTAATTTGGAAGTTCTGTTTGGCACAAGTGGTTCTTTCTAAATCCTGATTGTGCTTTATGAAATATAGAGAATGTTTCAAACAATGAATAGATGTGAATGGCTACATACTTTTAAAATAATTTTGACAATACATGTACAGGCAGAATCGATATTAATCTGTAATTTCCTGGATCCTCTTTTTCTCCTTTCTTAAAGATAGGTGTAACCTTTGCAGATTTCATTGTTTCTGGAAAATTACCACTCATTATACTTAAGATTATGACATAACATTGTTATTCCGAATGCAGCAATTTTAAGAATTCGTAGACCAATACCATCAAATCAAAAGGATTTATTAATATTTACCTTAATTAGCATATCAAAAACATCAGCTTCACTAACAATAACTACTAAAACATAATTATCATCAGGAATTTTAGCTCTTATAAATAATAGATGAGCATCAAGTTCAAATGGGATGTTAGTCTGGCCCTGAATACTCTTACAGGAGATGCTTATGAAAAAATTGTCTTGGCACTTTTACTTTCATCAATAGTCTGTTTACAGAAGTTGACATCAGTTATATTGCAGACTGATTAGAAAGGTTTGCAAACTAAATTATTTAATACATTACACCCTGGAGGTTTTTGCTATTTTCACATGAAATGTGAGTAGGAAACACATTTTGGGGACTATTTCTGAATACATCCTAATACATCAATTTCCAGGTGATTTTCCATTAGCCTAGTTGCATTAAAAACAATGTTTTTCATTGGTTATTTTGCTCGCGCATGAGCAGAACAAGAAAAGTTAGTTCTTTTTATTTTATTTTTTTGCTTAACGGATCATTTTCATGGAGACCACTATATATTAAAAATGCCAACTATATCCTGCTTTTTGCACTGGTTCATCTGTCTGTGTGCACTTCAGACAGGCCTGCCTTAGATCAGAGGCCAAAAAGTCTTAAACCTGGATATAAAATTGGATTCTGACCATGTGCGAATTTTGGCTGAGAGAAAGAAAAAAAAAGTAGTAGGTTTTTTCTCCCTATCTTTGTAGTGCAACTAAAATGTCCAGATTATTTGCTATCATTGTAAAGCTAAATCTGTCTACCTTTCTATAATACCACCCACTTTAGTGCATCATACATGACCTTCAAGCTACAGAACTTGGCAGTAGGCTACTACCTCCCGCCCGTAAATGCGGCGCCAGTGATTAATGTGTTAAGAACATTTCCTCATCAAACTGGTGGAAGTCCCTGTATTGTATTTCAATGTGATGACCAGTTTTATATGATTTTGGAACATGTCTAGTTATACAGACTGGGTAGTGGTTACTCATTGCAAACACTGGCACATTTATTTCACTTATGTTTTCAGGTTTGTTACTATAGACATGATCAATGATTGTAGCACTTTTATCTGTTACTGTAGTTGGGGTTTTAATTAACTTAGTAAGTGCTGTACCGGTAAGTTTCAAAGTTACTTATCCATGTTAATGGTGGAGTTTTCATGTAGTTAATGTTAAAATCATCTAATATGATAGTTTCTAAATCTTCCTTTAGTAATGCTTTTTGAATCTGAGTCTCAAATCTATCAATCCAATCAGCTGTGGAATTTTAGGTGGCCGGTAAACTGTTCATAAGAGTATTGGCTTTGATTGAGCAAGGGTTACTTCAATTCATTTACTCTCAACCCCAATAGTCTCTAGATCAACATGTCTGTTATAACTAATAGAACTGTCTGAAAGAGATTGGGAAACAAGTTAATTCCAACTCTGTTTCACATGGGTTGTTATTGTTGCTATGGGTTTAATGTCATTTTTCAGCACAAGATAGGCTATACATGGCAGCCAGTATTAATGGTGGCAAGAAGAACCCGAGAAAACCTCAGAAAGAACCACCAACCCATGAGAAGTTACCAGCAAAGGTTCTGACATACCCACAATGGCTCTGTGACTTGAACCCACACAGACAGATTTGAGATGGCAGTGATCTGTAGCGGCGAGCACTTTTGACCACTTGGCCACTCGGGGTCCTATTTCACATAGGAATCGTTACCATTATTTAATTATTGTCTATGGCCTGTTTGGTCATAGATGAGTTAATTATACCTGGTTCCAAACAAAGAATGGTATGTTTAGTGATCCACAATATAAGCATAACTAGAACCAAACAAATAATGAGATGTTTGGTGAAATACAATTTAATTACACCTATTCTCAAACAAAGAATGGTATGTTTAGTGATAAATTTGTGAAGAAAGAAAAATCATCATTGACAAAAGAATAAAATGTATTCTAGCCCAAAGCAAATAGAATTATCTTCAAATATGTTCCCACTGTCTAAGAATTTTTGTTAAAAACAAACGCCATTTTCAACGGAATCCTGCAAAAGCACCTTTAGTACAGAAATATTGTATCCATCTGCATATACCAGAATCTGAGTTGCTGAGCTGGATCCAATTAACACTAATGAGAGCAAATTTCACAATTACTGAGTAAATAGTTGGTCAGTATGACCACTTTTGTTCTTTTCTGAAAATTGCCTTTGGACTAATTGCCAATTTGTGAATTTCCTTCGTAATGATCCTATTGATCAGCTTTCCTCAAGACATCAACCTCATGCAATAATATCTTCACCTTTAGGTCCTTCTCACAAGTTTCCCATTTTAATTATCCAGATCCAAGTTTTTTCCACCAGGATTCTTAATGAAGATTTGGAGACCATGAATTAACTAACCTACTTTCTTTGTCTTTAAAACAGTATTATCTACCAACACCAAAAGGTTCTAGCAAAATAACACTTTCATGTTCATTGGTAATTTCAGACATCATTTAAAAAGAATTTTTATTCACTAACATAATTTGGAGAAGCCAAAGTCTTGCAATAAAAAGACAAGATGCACAGCCCTTCAGAAAGTGGAGTAATGGCTTACTAATATCATTGGTAAAAGATTGCTATCTACATGCATATTTCAAATTGTCCAAGATTCGGAGAACTACATGTTCTTATTCACAAGACTGTTGACAATGATACAATGAATAACATTTGTTTAAAATTATACTCATCACTTGTAATGAACAAAACATGTCGCAAAAGCATTAGAATCATATCACAGCCATTCTTCTAAGAGAAAACAGTTCAAGTAAAAACTCCATTATCTACCTCAAAATTGTTAACTCATTGTCATCCTCCAAATGCCTCCTTTTTGTGTTACAAGGGCAGTATGTCTGTTCAATCAGGTCTGTGTCATAACCACATTTCATGACAGGCTGAAGAAGATGTCATTTCATAAAGGAGTGAAAATGTAGTGACTTGGGCATTCTACTCAATAAAAAATGCAGCAAAAAAGTGGAATTTTAGAGATCAAGATCAGATACGAATTTTGTGTCCTGATCTTCAATTTTGTTCTTCCAGTCATCTTGAGTTAAAGTAGACCATTCCAAAATGACACTCATACAGAAGAACCCCCTGTGCATAATGTAGGGTTGGTATGAAATTTGGAGAAAAAGGGGCCTGAGATTAAAGTCACAAGTCGAATATAAAGAAGAAAATACCAATTTTCATCCAACTAATCCTGCCTGAGCAAATCAGCCAATCAAAAACTGCTCTTTGTCTCTCTGAATGAGAAGATTGAAAATTTAAACAAATCGAATTGGTGTTTTTTTAAACAAAAATTTAAGTTCATCAGAAGCAATAAGAATACTTTATACTGTACCCCAACTTTTAGTGAAAAGGAAAATAACTTGTACTTGGGTACAGTGGGTTGACAACACTTCCACATTTGAACTTTCCTAGTCACATATATAGAAATTGGATTCAGTGGATAATCACATACAAACAAAAATTCTTAGAAAGAAAAAAAATTCTTATTTCAAGCGTTCCGGGGTTTTCCCAGGTTCTTTCTCCACCATTTATACTGACTAAGAGATTACAACAAAAGTTAATTATTTTGTAGATGGCAGTAAGAGATTACAACGTAGGCTAATTCTTTTGTAGATGGTGGTAAGAGATTACAACATAGTTATTTCTTTTTTAGATAGTGGTAAGAGATTACAACATAGCAAATTCTTTTGTAGATGGTGGTAAGAGATTACAGCATAGCTATTTCTTTTTTAGACAGTGGTAAGAGATTACATGTACAACATAGCAAATTCTTTTATAGATGGTGGTAAGAGATTACAACATAGCTAATTCTTTTGTAGTAGGTGGTAAGAGACTACAGCATAGCTAATTCTTTTGTAGTAGGTGGCAAGAGATTACAGCATAGCAAATTCTTTTGTAGTAGGTATAGCTAATTCTTTTGTAGTAGGTGGCAAGAGATTACAGCATAGCAAATTCTTTTGTAGATAGTGGTAAGAGACTACAGCATAGCAAATTCTTTTGTAGATAGTGGTAAGAGACTACAGCATAGCTAATTCTTTTGTAGATAGTGGTAAGAGATTACAGCATAGCTAATTCTTCTGTAGAAAGTGGTAAGAGATTACAGCATAGCTAATTCTTTTGTAGAAAGTGGTAAGAGATTACAGCATAGCTAATTCTTTTGTAGATAGTGGTAAGAGATTACAGCATAGCTAATTATTTTGTAGAAAGTGGTAAGAGATTACAGCATAGCTAATTCTTTTGTAGAAAGTGGTAAGAGATTACAGCATAGCTAATTCTTTTGTAGAAAGTGGTAAGAGATTACAGCATAGCTAATTCTTTTGTAGAAAGTGGTAAGAGATTACAGCATAGCAAATTCTAATCTTTTGATTCACATCCTAGGGTGTGCTTAGGCTTGCATTTTTACAGTGGAATGAAACTGATTTTAAACTGACTTTAATGGCATTTCTAGTGATTCTACTCATTCTTTTAAAGTTGTATTAAGGACACAACAATTTTCTTTCTATAACACTTTGCAAGATTTAGACAAAGCCAGAATAAGCATGCGCAATACCTTAATGGCTCACAAGTCAAGTCCTGATCTACCTTAGCATAATGTGCCTGCAACTCAGGGTCTATATTGTATCTGTTCTACTGATTACATCTAACAAACTGCACAGACCTAGATCTGCCAGCACATTATGCAATGGCAGATCTGGGTCTGTGCAGTTTGCAGTTGGACTCATCGTATAAGCGAGTATATTCAGTACTGATTAAAGTTGTAGTTGTACGGCTTAACGCCATTTTTCAGCACACGATATGATATAAATGGTGACCAGTATTAATGTTGGAAGAAGGACCCAGGAAACCCCCCGTAGCGAACCGGTGACTGACCCACGAGAAGCTACTGGCAAGCTTTCTGGCTGAATTAATCCAAGACTCGAAAGCATGCAGACAGAGTTGAGATGGCAGTGATCCGTAATGGAGAATGCTTTAGACCACTCTGCCACTCAGGGCCCCCCACTGATTAATGTCTGGGACTGTATTAACAGCAACCCCACTACCCCCAGTCTTAAGGATGAAGAATTGGCCTGATAATTGCCATACTGCAAATCCTAAGAAGCCATGATTGGATCTAGTAGCCACAGAGGCTCAGTGGTTAGTGTGCATGATTTGTAATCGGAAGGTTCGAGTTCAAATCCTTTTACTGGATCAGCCTGGTCAGCTTCCTGTGGTGTGTCCATTGTCAAAGCTATCAACTCAGAATAACACTGACACAAAGCAACCTATGTTAGTGTAAAACACAAAACTAAGCCAAATCTAACCAACATTCTGTGCAACTTAAGTATTAAATAGACAAAACTTAAATACAAAAGTAAAGCTGAATCTTGCATATATGTCTGTGGACTACCATTGGGAATTCATTAGCAGCAAGCAACTTTTCCCTTTATTAATAAACAAACAGCAAAGTCCAGCTGCTACCAATTAAATTCCATACCAATAAATCACAAAGAAGTAATTCTATCAAACCAAAAGAGACTTAAATAAATAGCAAATTTTACTCTTGGTTATTGCAAAGAATTTATCCTCCTTATAAAAGATTTCCAGGTCAAGCCTTGGAAAAAACTAAGATGAGCAAATTGGTACAAATTTTCAAGAATAAGCTTACAACAATGAAAAGGAACCATTTTGTGTAGAACATTCATTACATCTGCATGCTGAAATTTTAAGGTTTCTATTTTCTGATTGCCAGCTTAACTGATGTTTTCAGTATTAATATTATCATGGAATAAGGGCCAATTTTAGACAAAAATATTTTCAAGTCACGACACAACCATGTTATATCTGAACTTTATTTTTATTGAAACATGTTGCAGCGGGATTCCCTTGTACAAGTAGTTACCTGGAAACTACATTTTTTTTTTCTTTACATGTATTAACCTCGCTACTACCTTTGTGTGATTTCCCTTTACACGTATTAACCTGCACTACCTTTGTGTGATTTCCCTTTACACGTATTAACCTGCACTACCTTTGTGGGATTTCCCTTTACATGTATTAATCTTGCTACTACCTTTGTAGGATATTCCTTTACATGTATTCACCTGGCTGCAACATCTGGTGGAAATCATTAATGGGAAATAATGAACAAAATGATAAATGGTACTTAAGTCTGAGAAAACTAAACTATCTGTTGAAACCTCTTGAACAAGTATGCAGATAGTTATTTAGTATTTTAGAGCAAAGACAGTTTGTATAGGTTTATGTTATGCTTTAAGACAAAAATTGAGCGGGGGCATATTTTGTTTCAGGGCACCTTATACAGAGCCAATAAAAGTATGTGCCTTACCCAAGAACACACCATGGAAAAACTTGTATGTTTGGGTAATTTTATGTTTTAGGGTGAAAACAGTTTGTGGGTGTTGTCAAAGTCTCCCTCTTTAAGTAAGAGGGATGGTTAAATGGTTTTAGTTACATTATCTAGGGAATGACCTCCCTTGATATAATGACTCGGTGTGAGTGAAAAGATCGAATATCAACAGAGAACTGGGCAAGATTATTGGGAAGAAAAAATAAATGCATAACAAATTTAACCAAACAAATTAATGGTGGTAATTTCAATTCAAATGAAATGATATCCATAGGATATAATAGCAGCATCTACTTTCAATTTATTGCATCATCATAACGTATGGTGAAAAGATCGCAATGTCCATGATGGATTGCATCAGCTTCCTCTCAATCATGTTCCAAGATTTCCTATTTCCTCAAGTCTTCCTATTCCAAATGCCTTGTCCTTCTCGGACTTCCAAGATTTTAATCTGAACTCGTCAAATCCCCCTTTCGAACTTCGCTTGTCACTTCTCCCTTTTTCCAGACTTCACTCCTCACTTCTCTTTATTTTTGAGACTCCATCTTCGAACTGTCAAGTCTCCCTCTCCCTTGCAAAACTGTAAGTTCCTTAATGCTGTTAACTTTAGAACTTGTGTGTCCAGCACTATGACCCGTCTTTCTCACAAGACAGACACCTGGTCCCTTCCTTGTTTAACGAGGAAAGCATTATTCTATTCCAACACCAAACTTCTCTCAAATACTTTTGGAGTAAAGAACTTTGATCAAGGTTGTCACTTTAAATTCACATTACTTCCAAGGTGTACGCCTTAATTTCACTTACCCAATCATATGCAGCAGTTTCTAAAAAAAATTCCTAAGACAATCCTTTGTTTCATCAGCCAGAATCTCTGAACTAAATTATATAACTTTTTCCTCTGAAGAATTACTATCTGACATGGATCGGAAGTTTAGCTGTCTCTTTCTCAAAACTATATTAAGATATCCAGTTAATATATATTTCATCAAAATGGAACACTCACTGGCCCTTGTCAAGTTTTAACACTGATATGAGGTGGTTATTTTGTGTTTCAGGGCAAAGATTGTTGGACGGGGTGTATTTTGTATTTTAGGGCATGTGTATATTGCACCAAGGAAAGTTAAAAATGCCTTGCCCATTAACCCACTATGGTAGCCAATACAGGCTATTTCAATGGTGGCAATTTAAACTGCACCCTTCTTGACCAACACCCATGGTTATTAAAGTCCCAGACTGCCATTTTTCAATAACTTAAAATTCCAACACCCATGGTTTGTACAGCTCCAGACTGTCATTTTTCAATGACTTTTCAAGAGGTTTTCAAGAAATTACCAAAAATTTAAAGGAGAAATTTTTCTTACAGTAAATGAGTTTTCTCCATACTATTTTTTCCACTGTACACAGCAAGAAGAAAAAAAACATGCTAAATTAATACAGCAAAGGAGCAATAATCCATAACAGCAAAATGACATTGACCCATATTATAACTACCTATCCCCTACATCATTTGATGCATCAAATTGTATCCCATTTCAAATAATTTATTTGTTCAATATTTTTTTGAAAATACATAAATACATGTATTCTGAATATACATTAGATAATAGTTTATTCAGTTTTAGTGTTTTCTATTTTTCCACATAAATTTAAGACATTTTCTATAAAAATTTAAGACGTTTTCTGGAATTAAAGATGCTGTTTGGCAAGTTCAAGGTCATTTAAAGAATAAAAGCAACTATTTCACTATTTATGAGTTTTCAATGGTAACCATCAATTCAATGATTTCATGGTTGTATAAACTATGCACCTAAACCAATGAGCTAGACTGGTTTTAAATACTCTGACAAGTCTTGTCATAAATTTCATTGAAACTTAATAATCCAAACAACTCTTCATGTTATCAGGGAATGCTGGGAAGTGGGGGATTTTTTTGTGTGTGTTAACAGGCACATACTTATTGTACAATGACATAGACTGGTTAATTGTTTTCTTGTTATTCAAAATATATCTTTTCCCACATCACACACAAATACAGTATATATTTACAAAACAGCCAGCAACAAAAATCTGCATTTTCTGTCATTTAATGTGCTATCAGATCACGGTTGATCCTGATCATTGTTATTTTCCCATATTCAGTGCATAAATATAACTTTAACCCCTGGTGCCATGTTTACAGGGCATGAGGTAGTACGTAGCCTACTTCCAAGCTCTGTAACATCAAGGTCATGTATGATACACTAAAGTGGGTGTTATTATAGAAAGGTAGACATATTTAGCTCTACAATGATACCAAATTATCTGGACATTTTAGCTGCACTACAAAATACAGAGGGAAAACCTATTTTTCTTACCCGTTTTGTTTTCATCCAAAAATTTGCACATGGTTTGAATCCAATTTTGTGTTAAGCGTTTAGACTTTTTGGCCTAAGATCTAAGGCAGATTGGTCTGCACAGCACACAGACAGATGAACATATGCAAAAAGTAGGATAAGGTGGCAATTGGAATAAAGAGTTGTCTCCATCTGAAAAATGATGGGTATGTTAAGCAAAAAGAAAAAGAAAAAAGAACTCAAACTTTTCCCCTTTTGCTCATGTGCGAGCAAATTAACCAATGAACAACAATGTTTCTAACACAACTAGGTGTGCCTAACACCTAGTTGTGTTAGAAATATTGTTGTCCATTGGTTAATTTTGTTGTCCATTGGTTAACATTGTTGTCCATTGGTTAATGGAAAATCGCTTGGAAGTCTATGTACTAGGATGTATTCAGAAATAGCACCGAAATTGTGTTTCCTATTCACACTTCATGCAAAAACAACAAAACCCTCTAGGGGTGAATGTGTTAAACAGTTCAACATTTTTGTTAATATCTCACACCCTGCCTTCATTAGCAACTAATGCTGATCACATGACTTGCAATGGTCACGTGATATGAGTAGGCTTGTTTAGATGGATAGTAATTCAAGCCCCTAATCTATGTTTAGTGTTGGCCTCTACTGCTTCATTCCCTTTCCTTTTCTATGTGATGTCATCAGATGGGATGACCTTTGTCTAATTGGGTACCATGCAATATCCCATATTGCAACCATTCATGTGTGAGAGAATTTACTGATGTGTTCCTTATTTCTAACACTGTTTCACCAATGTAGTCATTCTCAAAATCAGTACATTTGGTATGTTAAGCCACACATTTTTCTTTGTCCTTCACATATGTCTAAGTTGTTCTTGTAAAAGGTTGTATGATTTGTTTTCTGAACACTCTAGCTTGGGCTTCTGATATACTGACAAAATGTTCCTCATATCACACAAGTCACTTCAACAACATTAGTCGCTGATGAAGGCAGACAAAAACTTTGAACTTTTCAAATATTTATGCTACGAGTGTGGGAATTGCCAATGATCATCAATTATTCAGAGCAAGGAAGCAAACCTTTCCAGTTTTAAGGTTCATCCCGTTCACTCGCAATTAAAACAAACATTTCAATCAAAATTACAATTAAAACAAACATTTCAAGCAAAATTACAATTAAATTGTTCACTCAAAAATAAACTTAAAACCTCGCATTGTTCACTCAAAATTACAACTAAAAGAAACAACAGACTCTGATCTGTCTAATCATTATGTGAAGACAGTTTGTGTGTGATGCTGTTTACACTGAGTTATACAACAATAGCAAATACAGTACACAGGAGTTGAAAAAAAAAAGATTATACATATGAATTATGACATTCATAATCCAGGAAATATCCTTATGTGAATTGACCTTTATTGGATAATGCTTAGCATCTGTACCAAAGTCTGGCATTTAAATGGTATCCCCAGGTTAACACCAAATCCATTTATCAGCTGATTCCGAGGACAAATAAAGACTTACACAGCAAAACATGTAATCAGTCATAATCTTCAATCAAGTTTCCAACTTAGAAAAAATTTCAGTAACCAGTCACCCTTGGGCAGCCAGCAGAAAACAATTACATATTTCTAACAGGTTCAGCCACATTACTCTAAGTAACCCCAGCACCATTACAAGTCACTATTATCAAAGTCTCTGGAGATAAAGGTGTTTCTATAATGCCACCATGGAATTTGCTGTCATTATGTACTAAACAGTGCAACTGTATTATTTGGAAAATATGAACAAATTTGGCTGCTGTATATGCATTTTCCATCCAATCAAAACAAGCTCTTTTGTTTTTTAATGAGGGTATTATTGTGGCCAGATACTATTAAACAATCGCTGTAACCAAATTTGGGAAGTACATGTATCATTATGACTTCCTCCAAGTCTCATTCTGATATACAACGTTCATCAGTGAGAGAAAACAACCGATAATCCATTTTGTCTCAAGAATCTCTTTAGATCGATGTCCTCAGGGGTCCTAAAACAGGCTACATTCACAATGCAACGTATTTCAAACCCACTGAAACTTTCAATATGTTTTATACATGTAATTAACCCCTAAAAGTGCTACTTTTCCGACTGATCACAATTTATCTCAGAAAATGATAAAGTGAAGTCAAATTTCTGATCATGACATATCCCTGTCTCCTTTATTGTCACCATTAAGAAATTTCCTTAACTCCAAAAACAGAACACAATTAAACTTAAATGAACTGTAATGAATTATAGCATGTTTAAACAGATTATTGGATTGAAAAAAGTTAACTGAACAAAGTTAGATTATGCACCATTTATTGATTATTTTGGAGACAATAATCAAATGTAAATTTAAAGATGGTTTCAACCACACAAAAAAACCCACAAAATACAAATTTCGCTGCAAAAATGATGAAATTTGTCCATTTTTGCATCGAATGGCCATTTATAACTCTAATACCTCCTTAGAGAAAGTACTGAACACTGCCCCAGAATCATCCCTGCATAATGTTTTTCATTACAAAATCTATGAACAGTGTTACTTGTGTAATTCAACAGACACTCTAAATGCAAGTCTGAAAAAACTGAGCTGAACACACAATTAATATTTTCCCAGCAATTTCACAACACGTTTAATGGACTTCCGAAAAAGCTGCAGTATTTAAAGAGTTAATTTCAATTTTGATCATGGCTTTGTGACATGACAATTCAACTTTATTTCCATTTTAAAAAAACTTGTAGAATGGATATATATTACATTGAAAACATATTAATGTAAAAGCAGAAGGAAAAGTAAAAGTAGAAACACTGAAGTTGAAAACTTTGTAACTGCATGTCTTGATCTGATTTTTCCTCAATGCCACCATTTTTTAAATAAATTTCACCATTCTTCCAATATACCTTAAGTTTGGAAGGAAGAAAATGATTTGTCAAAAAGCTATCTGACAAACCATTCTCTGAAATAATAAAATGAAAGGTTTAAATGGCATTCAAATATTCAGTTCAGAATTAAAAAATGCCACCCCTTAAATTCAGTCACAAATTCACTGGTAATTCTGTTCTTTTTCAGGAGTGAACCAAAGGAAGTTATTTGATACATTCAAGAGAAGAAGGCTTGCTTTTTTTAAAGCGGATCTGAGAAGAAAAAGCCTCCATTAGATAAAAATAAGATTTTGGTGAATATTGACTATCAGCTATGGCGGGGCCCTGAGTGACCGAGTGGTCTGAAGTGCTCTCCATTACAGATCACTGCCATCTCACCTGTCTGCGTGGGTTCGAGTCTCAGATTCGGCCAATGTGGACAGGTGGGAAAGCTTGCCAGTAGCTTCTCGTGGGTCGGTGGTTCTTTCCAGGTGTTTTCTAGGTTCTTCCTCCACCATTAATATTGGCTGCCATGTTTAGCCTATATTGTGCTGAAAAATGGTGTTAAACCCTAATAACAACAACAAATCAGCTGTGGCAACAGAATACTTTGAAGACAAACCTTGGTGATGTAGATTTCCATTTTAATTTGTAAGCAAACAATATAAACTTGTATAAAAAAAACAATGTACTTTGGCTATGCTTTTATACAAGAAAATACTCATACAGCTCTGCTTCATATCAAATGCAAGACGATAACAGCATTTCAAATAAGGATTACCTACCATTATCAGACATAGCATCATGCTGACATCTTATGTTTACATTGGTGACATCATCAAATCCTGTGTTCAACTTTTCAAATGAAATCAGCTGACCAATGGTTCTTGCCAATCAAAATCTGATTATTTTATATACATGTGAACAATGTCAGGTTTCTCAGACTGAAGGAGAAATTAATGGCTCATAATCTGATCAAAAACTGATATCATATGGATTAAAATGAAACCCAATAATGTTTAGAATCAATGCCTTTTAAGATTCAGTATTATTCCGATAATTTGGCATACATGCATGTAACTGGCATTAGGGCTTAAACATACAGTTGTAGTTACACTCATAAAAACTACACAAATTCAACACTATGCTGATGCATGTTAGAGGCAGAGTGTTTTAATAAAGAATTAAACAAATACTGGCTATACCATGCTAAATCGTAATTTTACCATGGCCTGAGTAAGCAGGTATCAAACCAACGACCATTAGTTGTGAGACTGATGTTCTTACCACCTAAGCAACTTCCCTCATTTGCCTTTGTTTACCGTACGAGACCATAAAGTCAAGCATAATAAATTTTCCATACATTTGGAAGCAGGTCTATTATCCAACAAAACTATCCTTAGTAAATATTTGCTAACATTTTGAAAAATGGAGGTAGGTTTACTATCAAGGGTCTTATTATTCCATTAATATGGTTGTTATTGTTGTTGGGTTTAATGCCATTAATATGGTTGTTATTGTTGTTGGGTTTAATGCCATTAATATGGTAATTGCACAACTGTAAGACCAGAGATTTGCACATACTGCTACATACTGCACTGATAAATCAGCATCTATTCCATGTCTTCTATTTTATGCTGATTTCAAGCAAAATTGTAAGTGGGCCACTATGTTTACTGTATTTATCATTTCAAACATTGCAGATATGGACCTAATGCAGTTTGTGATATCACATGTAAGTTATTCACAGCTATACAAGTGTATACATGTTGAGTTTGTGTTCGGTTAAATATGGAAAATCTGTGTTATTTCACACTGTATAACAGTAAGCATGCAGTCCACCGGTCTTAATGCTTTATTTTGGTCATCACTTCATTATTTACTCCTAAATGCAGGTTCCATCATGTAGAATAATATGCATGTCAAAACAATCAACTAATGAAGGCAATATGTTTTCCATCACACCCATTACACCATAAAGTTAAAAGTGGGATCTTGAACTTGTCTAAAGCGTAGTATATATGGAAAAATGTGGATCTTGTGTCTTAACAATTTTATCCTTTGATTCCTTTATATTTGTATTGTAAAAAAATTTTATAATTTAGATTTTGAAACAATTTTACCTTTTATTTTAACCTCTTTGTATCAAACATAACTTAGTTTTAATCGATTTCTAAACCTGTCCTAGAACAAATGCATGTTCAGCTGTAAATAATTATACAATATTTTCAAATAAATGCATAAATTCATGTTTTAACCACTAGCTGCAACATTTGAGCTCTCTATACATGAAAGCAGATGTAGTCGATTACACCTATGATGCAGCCATGATTAGCTGTGGAATTCTGCATGGTTATTGCTACATAAATATATTTTTAAAAAGTCTGCAGACTTTTGTCTGGAAACAATTTTTTTTAATTTTAATAACTGATCATTCACCTGGATTTATTTACTAAGAACAATTTCTGCACATTAATTGCATGGCAAATAATTTTATATTTATTTCATCTTAAAAGGTGTCAAATTTTAACATTGTATAGAAATAACATAAATTGAAGAATTTCATCACATAGATTTTCTCTAATCAAGAAGGACTGTTTCACTCAAAATAATTATGGCTTATTTCATAATGATTATTTTATCATTTAAAATCTTTCTAGTATTTTATCGAGTAACAGGAGAGAAAACTACAAGAACTGTTGCTCATAATATATTTTGCCTTGTAATTGGGCCTGCTAAATTACATAGTAATAATCTCCTTTTGATCTTGTACAAACTTTATACCCCTGAATTTGTGATTTAGGTAAGAATCAATCCTTCTTAAATGCACTTTTTTAGCATTGTGCATGTAAACTCTACATTTTAAAGAAATTCTTGACAGATTTGTTTTCCTTCAACTTCTGTGTTGCTTGAATTATAAATTCATCAGCTGATTACAGAATCTATCTTTAGCTTTTTAAATGGAAATCCAACATAGTTCCAGATGCTGGCAAATTAGAACAATAATGCTGTAAATTATATATGAACGAAGGCTACATCCCAATGATAGATTTCCACTTGCTTTTTGATGTATATTGTTGCTTATACAGTAAATTGTGAATCATCTGCCATTATAGTGGCAGTGACAAGCTAGAAGATAATAATGCAGACAGTAACTTGATTGTGTTTTGGAGCAGTTGAGAAATAAATCAAAGCCCAGTGATAAGAACATGTCAAATTTCCCTAGGCAACATAACAGACTTGATATCTTTAATGAACACCTTGATACCCAAACAGACTCTTCTGGTGTTGAAATTGATATTGCTCTATGTGCTTTGTAATTAACAGGACTGTCCTGAAAACACTGGCAATGAAATAGCTTGATGGCATAACTGCACTGTATCCATTTCAGCTGATGGGCAAAATGTACATGTATGATGTCAATTTCATCTATTCAAGACAAATCAAATTATGTTTGTTTGTGTGTCTTTACATTCTAAGGCCCTTGGGCGATTCCTGCCTCCACACAAGACACAAAAGTAATAATGAGAACATATCCTATCTGTCTTTATGTCATATGTGTACACAAATTAGTCTCAATTCCAAAAATACGAAATGAGTAAGAAAATAGCTGGATTTACTAGCCCACTCACCACCTGAACCCATCTATCTCATTCTCCCTGTACACATGCTGGTCATAGTGTTAATTAAAAATGTATCAATCACTTGGCTCCATGACTGGATAATTACATGTTAGTTATAATGATTATCTAAATTCAAAGGAATGGATCTCCATTGTTTAAGTGATGGTTCCATTGAGACATAACTGCACATTAGTTCTAATTAATATCCAAAATGGAGCTATTATTTTGTTCATTAACTAGAACCAATTTTACAAATGTGATGCCTCAGGCTTTCATTTACTGATAGGACATCTTGCATACAATGGGTATACACGTAGGTTAACCATTATGCAAGCTATTTTTGCACAGTAATGACACTGCAAATTACATCCACATTTTATTGCAAAATTGATCTTAAAAAAATTGTGAATGAAATCTTTTAAATGCCCTTGGAAAGATTTCTTGCAATTATTATTTCCATCATTATTAATAAAACAAGCAATCAATTTACCACTGCACTATAATCCAGCAATCTTCTGTAAAGAATGTTCACAAAATTTCACAGATTCATGTAGCTAGATACACATGCACAATTCAGACAAAGCAATATGCCAGTTTATAAATATTAAGATGACCTCACTCACACTCCACAGTTCTTGTGTGTAAATCATAAATTTTCTAGAGTTACACCCCTGACAAATATAGGAATCACAATCGTTTGATTTGAACAAACATTTGCTGCAGCATGAGGAAGACTTCAAACCTCAGAGATTAAAGTCATTCCTGCGTGATCTGGCAAGCATTTGCACATGACAAACCACATATGATTGGCATTATTACATGCTCAGTATTCCGGAACAGTAACATTCAACAAGTACCACAAAAAGAGTCCATCAGGGTGAAACTTATGCACTACAGTACCATTCAAACAAAAGCTGCTTAAAAAGACTTGACTTAAATAGTTGAAAAGAATTTCCAGGAATTCCAGTCAATACCAACCTTTTTAATCATCTCTGATATTTTTCAACAATAAAAAGATTTTCCAATTAGCTCCTGTGGATGTCAGATTAGCACCATTTTTAATACAGACTAAAAAGGCATCATAAAGAATCCATGAGACATTGTCAAGTCGTCTGGTGGAAACCTATAGATTTTATAAATCCTGGTGCATGATTTATATCTATTTTTTTTAATTTTTATTCATGGATGTTAATTGTACACATTTCTTTAGTTAGATTTTGCTTACATGGCAGGTTCTGTTAATTAAGAAAGAAAAATTATACTGGATCTAACAATAGATGTTTATGTACGTGTTGACAATTACTAATAATCTTCATGATAAAAGGACCTAATAATGTCTTTGGATTAATTTCTCATTGGCTGATGGGGTTTGGACAGTTCTGGCAGAATTCGATAACTTCCCATGTTAGGACTCGGGTGAGCCTGATTTCAGGATAATGTGACTGGGTGAGACTTCATGCAACATTTCTGCGGCATATAATGCCCCAGTGCTAGACATCACAATAAAATGCCACACTGCAGACATCATAGTGATATGACTGAAAAATAATTAAAGCTATGATAAAAATTCAAATCACACACACACACACACCAATTGGTTGGGCTAGGTCACAAAGTTTGAGGTAAACTAAGTAGTCAGACCCATCATGTGGGATATGTTGTGAAATACAGTTGTAATATAAGGTATATATTTAGGAAAGAACTGTACAATCTGTTTCATTCTAATATTAGAGTCATCCTTATTTTGTTGCACTTAAATATTATTTCAAGATGGACTGTTCAGTAAAAACAGAATGTGCTCATAATTTGGACTATAACATTATTCTGGAAATATAGTAAATTATTCAAATGAGTTATGGACAACATCATCTTGATCAAATGATTCTTGGTGGCCATGAACATTTCTGGTCATGAAATTTATACAAAACTTTTAATTTTTTTACATTTTCATAATTTTCAGGGTTACTGTAGTAGGGCCAATTAGATGTAACTGGCTATGGAGAATTTGTAAGAAGCAAGAGGGTTTTTCTTTTCTGTATTAAATGGATCTCTGATAGCTCTAATTCTTCATGCTGACTTCCTGCACTATGTTTGACCTGGCTTTTCAAACAATCCTAGCAGACTTCAGAAAGAGCACCTTCAGACTTCAGAAAGAGCACCCTGAACACCTTTTCTATAACTAAACATCTGGTCTGATTGTGTTAGGTGCAGACCCTTTAATTACCTTTAATCTACAAACAAAAATGCACAAAATATAAATAATGTAATCCAAAATAAAGTCAGATATCTACTCTCCGTACACACTCTTTTCCCACTGATACCATATGTTAAAATGTCAAAATATTATATTAAGTAGAAAATTACTTGTAAACTTTATCCTTAGGAGCAAATTAATTTAAAATTAAACAATAACAACCCAACTCTATTTTAAGCAATGTATACCTACAACAAGAGGTTCAAACTTCCCTACCGCTCCGGTGGCCTAGTGGTTAGAGCGTCCACCCTGGAAGCGGGATGTCGTCGGTTCGATCCCCGGCCGAGTCATACCAAAGACTTACAAAAATGGTACTAACAGCTGCCTCGCTTGACGCTCAGCATAAAGAGGTTAGTGTTAGGACTGGTTGGCCTGGTGTCAGGATAATGTGACTGGGTGAGACATCATGTTACATGTCTGTGGCATGATGTCTCAGTGCTAGACATCACTATAAACTACCTCACTGCAGACATCGTAGCGATATAACTGAAAAATTGTTAAAGCTACGTTAAAAATCCTAATCAAACAAACAAAAAATCAAACTTCCCTACAACTGGTCACTAATTGGAATGTTTAAATATTAAGACAAACATGTAATACCAGTAATTGATTTTATCTAGCATTACAAACACAATCCAACTGTCATACTGACTTCTTTGTTTCAATTACTCAGTTAGCACTGTAACTCGACACCATTGCATATGAAAAGCATCAGACATCTAGCAGAAGTAACCATAGCAATATTTTCTAGATGGCCCATGTAGTGACCATACTGGAAGTCAGTTTCACACCACTTTCATTTACAACCAACTAGACATAAGAAATCTTTCAGTGAAAACCCAATGCTACTGTGATCATTTAAGACCATTTATGAGTAATGATAATAAAATGTTCAAGATGGCCACTGTGACAGTCATATTGGATGCCTGAGTAGTACCATTTTCATTTAGGACCACTTGGATGACATAAGAAGTCATTTGGTAACAAACTTAACATGCTATGTTGATACAACCATATTTCAGGAGGAATTATTTTAAAACAATAAAACTGCTGGGAAGGCCATAGTACCATTTTCATTTGCAACCAGCTAAACATCATAAGAAGTCTTCTTGCAAAAACTTTGGGGCAATATTACTGGATGTCAGATAGGTATAATTTTAATTTAGGACCAATCTGACATCATACATTCCATTAGTGAAAACCCCAGGCTGATATCACCCTCCATTTAGAAGAAGTAGCAATAACAAGATTTTCAAGATGGTCACTTAAGGACAAAGCATACCAAGGGGTGAATTTATTTCTAAAATTTCATGGCAATCCTGCAAGTCATTTTAGTGTGGAGTAGTCACAACAAACTTATGCTAATAGTCAAATGAATCATATAAGTAATGCTGGATACCAAAAAAACCAAACTGACAGAATTTCTGAACTCTGCATAATTTTTGTACCATGGTATAAAGCAATTATATTTGGGACATGCAATTTAATTATCTGGAGCAGAGTCCTAGAGCATTTTATATTTCTGATTCATTCACTGTAAAAGAAACATTTTGTTCAGATTTTTACCTGATTAACATCATATTAAATCCATTATTTTATTTTGAATCTTGAGATTAAAAAAAATATTTCTGCTCACAAGAAATCACATTCCAAACATCTTAGATGATTTGCTATGTGTATGCTAATTGCTGTATTCCAAAAGCTTTAAGAAAATTGGGATAATTAAGGGTATACTATTGCAGACACAGTATTTAAGACATTGTACTAACATCAGTCAGCTTGCTGATACAAGCAATTAGTGTTGACACAATGACTAATTTACTTGCTACACTGTTGTAATGATAGCCAGGGAAATTTTGAATGAGATGCCAACAATGAACAGATGGGTAAGGTATTTATCAGACAGGGCCATTCAAAATAAAACACTCTTACCTAAGAAACAAGAAAATATTTAATGTTTTTGAGATATTAAGAAATTCAATTGGAAAACATTTGCTCTTGCTAAGGGGTATATGAACTAAATAAATGCAAGTAAATAACTGAAAAATGACATTTTGGGGGTTTGTTCTTCTATTAATTTTTGGGTCGGAACTATTCTCCAGTTGGATTTGGTCTAAATATCTTTCACAACATCCCATTCTGTCACAAGGTTGGAACCAGAAGAATAAAAACACTGGAAAACCACTGTACTGGTAATTACTTGCACAACTGTACAGACAACAGATCATTCCATAAATTTGTCTGGTCCATGAGAAATAGAGCTAAAAATTGCTAGACAAGACCGATGTCCTATGTCTACACAACTCATACATGGAAACCTCTCTGGAGGAACACACAATGCTGTCTTTTATATACAAGAGTCTTTTAAAAAGAAATTAACAATGGTATTTGAAAGATATTTATGATTTTTGTGATAAGTTACCTTACTATACCAAAAATATCAAATGACAAGCCCATTGTTAATAAGCCCATTGCCCATGTTTATAACTAGACAAATATTTACTTAGGATTGTACCTATGTAGGATAATGTTGTTACCAGACTACTTTGTGAGCGATTTTTTAAAAAATTTTTAATGTCGTGTCCAATGAGGTAGGTTTCTTTTTCTCTCTATTATGAGCTTGAGGAAGTAGAATAGACCTGATGCTCCCTCATACATGTCACAAGAGCTGATTAAGGGAGGTGACCTTTTTGATATGGGATGCATCCTATGATAATGCTGATGCTGAGAAAGTCTTGAACCTTTTAACAGTGTTAGATTTATATCTTGACGATCACTTTTTTTATTGGAAAGTTTTCTTTGCCTTACTTTTTCTTTTGTATGCCATTGTAGGGATGCCTAAGCTTACTTGGTACTATATAGATATCACTGTGTTGATGTACTATTAAGTACTATACATGCATACCAAGGAATAGTGGTATAGTTACAAAGATCTCGACTGGGAAAGGAGAAGTGTTTTTTCTTGCAAACAGACCAAGTTTACAAAAGAAAGAAGCAAACTCCTAATTACCATAAGTCATGAAACAATTCTATGCAGATCAAAATACGTAATAAGACTGGAGAAATGAAGATTGAAGCCATTGGCTTGAGCCTTTGAAAACTTAAGCAAGACAGGGCTGGCTTATAACCATTAATAACAGACTAAACTTTCTATACCAGGAAGAGAAAAAGTCCACTACTGTACGAAGAAATCACAAGGACCAATGCAGTTCCTACTACAGCAATCACAAAAGATTCTCCACCCTGCATCATAGATGTCATCTTTATTCTTAGCATGGATGTAATTGGCAACATGGCTGAAAATCCAGTCCTAGCAGTCATGTCGCTAAGATATCTGCAGTGTAGCAGTTTATAATGGTCTAGCAACTGGGGCATCATGCCACAGACATTTAGCATGATGTCCCACTCAGTCACATTATCCTTACACCGGGCCTACCAGTCCAAACACTAACCTCTTAATGCTGAATGCCTAGCAAGGCTGCTGTTAGTACCATTTTTAAGTCTTTGGTATGATTCAGCTGGGGTTCAAACCTATGACCTCTTGCATCCAAAGGGGATGCTCTAACCACTAGCCACCAGAGCAGTCCCCTAGGAGGGTTGGTAAAGGTGAGGTATTTCCTGTGAGAAGGAAAAATGGAATGTGAAGATACATTTTATGAAAGTCTATGGTGGCTAATCAGTCAAGCCATACTTATAATATTCCTGACTGAGATACTGCTTCCTCCTTAAGAAACATTTAAAGCAGAGTGATTGATAACAAGCCTGAAGTTTCTGCTTCCTTTAACGCAGACTGCTAAATCATAATCACTGGGGTCGCAGAGAAGCTATCAGACTCAGCTGAGCAGTGTACATTCTTACATGTTTAAAGTAGAATGACTGATAATAAGCCTGAATTTTCTGCTTCCTTTTAAATGCCATGAAATAATGGGAGCAGAAGGCTGGACACTAGTTTTTCCTCACCACATCTACTGTGCCCAAACACAGTTTAGACTTGTGAAAAAGGATGGGAGTCCACGACGGCAGAGGTAAGTCTTGAAAACAATCCTGGAAGCCCTTCCGCAGAATTGAAAGGACCCATGAATCTTCCTTGAAGTTGATGCCCAACAAAACGTATAAAAATAGGTCTAGCTATGCATCCATATGGATCTCAGGAAAACAGATGCATGACAGAAGAGGCAAGTCTCTTGAGCCTGCCTCTCACCCCTTATTAGGAAAGATGGAGGGACCTGAAACTTCCCCCTTTAAGCCCCTATGGACACCTCATCCATGTAAAGATGGGTGAGAACAACGATTGAAACGGGATTGTGTTAGATAGCAGTGACTCACGTGTGATACGACCCCCACCTATATGGTGCTTTGGTTGTTATTGTCTAGGAGAAAAAACCTTTCTCAGATCAAGCAAACAATAAAATGTAATATGAAATTAATGGTTCGAGTAATAGAGATCTGAACAATAGTGAATAGAACAACACAAACAACAATTTAATAAATTACATAAATAAATGAAATTGAACAAAATGTATGGATAATACACGTTCTCTTTAGATTACTTAAAACATTGCATTTTATCTGGGAACACATATCCTCGTTTAGTTAAACCAATCGGGATTAACTTTCTCTAAACACCTCATCACTCCTATTAAAGTCAGAATAATTATCTCTAGTGTGCCTTGATTAAAAAATATTCCAGAAAACATGATTTTATGACACTTATTTAAAAAATAGCCCCAAAATTTCCCAAGATTTGTCTCCGGCATGTCTCTACTTTGTCATTTCATCCACTTAACCTTACACGGACATATCTATCAAACCATCATCTTAGTGGGTCCTAATTAAAATCCATTCTTGCTTCCAAACAAGAGATGTAACCATTGCAAGCTACCAATTTATGATGAGTCTAGCCCGCACACTAATCTTAATGGTTACATGTCACACTTCCTCCCTTTATACATGCACTGATTTGTGGCAAGGCCTCAAACTTTGTCAGACCATGGGTAACAAAACAGACATCCAAGCATGAATGTACAGTTCATACACAAAAGACAGGTGGAATCAGGGAGGGTCATTATGCAAATACTTCCTCATGCTCTGTAACATATTAATTTTCCTGCAAAGGTATAAAGTTCCCGAAACTGAAATCAAGAATAAAAACATTGATAAGAAAAGTGTTGTGAGACCTCAAAGGAGCATCTTAAATTAAATATTATATTACCAAATGTACCAAATAATAGGACTAACTCTACCATATATTAAGAAATGTACATATATATACACTGCTAGGAGGCCACAGTAATTCTGGATGAAATGGGGAAGGTAACACATACTCTATAAACATCCAATTAATAAATTATATTGATCATATGGATATCATAAAATTGGATGCCAACAGGAAAAGATGTTACTTATCACCAAAGAAGAGGAAGGGTATAATAGGATTAAGCTTTGCTAGATAAGACAGCACAAAAAAATACGTCAGACTTGACAAGAGTGCTGTACAAACAAGCAATGTACAAGGACTGAGGGAGTTACTTTAATAATACAGAAAAAAAAACTGATCAGAATACCAGAAGCATTTTAGGAATATTAGAAAAAGTCAATTTTTCAAGAGCTATTTAAGCAAAAATGATGTGATTGATGGCTTCCAAGAAATGAGAATAATTGCTGTGCTAATTGGCGAACTAGGTGAAGGTCAGAGTGGGTGCATGTTCTTTCAGTTCTAGAAATTATGGAAATTTCTGTCTAATGGGAGAATGGAATTTTCTAATCTGTATTAGGGTAATTTTGTCCAAGAAAATGCAAGCAATGTAAAGCTATTAAAGATATGCTTTTGTGGTATCACTCTCAATGTACTCGTATAACACATCCATCTATGACCAGTATAAAGTCACATTTGTCTGTATGTAATGTACAATATATATAGTGTGACTACATTCATATCGAAGTCTATAAAATGTCTCATACAAACGATCCCAATGGGGTCATAGCTACTCAAACAACACACGCACACATACATGACCAGTATAAACTCAGATCTGCTTGTATACAATGTCCCACTACATACTACCCCAAACGAGTCTGAGTTACTCAAATACCACAAATCCAAACCCATCTGGGACCAGTATAAACTCAGATCTGCTTGTAGAAAATATCACAGGCTGCTCCAGTGGTGGGCCTCAAGTGGCCGAGTGGTCTAAAGCACAGTCCAATGCGGATCACTGCCATCTCACCTCTGAGTGGGTTCGAGCCTCAGATTAGGCCAATGTGGGTATGTGAGAAAGCTTGCCAGTAGCTTCTCATGGGTTGGCGGTTCTTTCCAGGTTCTTCCTCCACCATTAATACTGACCGCCATGTATAGCCTATCTTGTGCTGAAAAATGGTGTCAAACAATAAAAAAAACAAAAAAAAACAAACAAACAATGATAATTGTGGTTTTCACAGCTGATCGCACATGATAAGTCAGGTATTATATCTATGGCTGAAATAGCATTCATTTTGCAAGGAAGTACCCATCAATGACTGCAAACCTTGTTAGATATTCTGGACAAAGTCCTGTCAATCTAAAACACCTTGCTATGCAATGCTTATTTCGCTATGGCATGCTGATCAATCAATGTTGTAACTTCTGTATGACAGCAAACCTGAAAATCTGTTGTTAGTATTGTTGTTATATTTGTTTTTGTTAGAATAAGCTTAAGTCTCCATACAATTTATCATGCCTGAAATTCTATGTAAACTGTAGGTCTCCAGCAGCCTAATCACACAAATTATAAAACTGCTTCTAAAGGATTTCAAACTGTTCTGAGATTCAGTTTAAATAATATGTGTGATCTAAACTTATTTTAATGTACAGTGAATACATTTTACTTTTAAAAATATGTATTAACACATATGGATATGGAGGAAATATATCAATACTTCTGTAACAATATTGTCAAGTGCCAAATTTTTCGTCAGGGAAATCCATTAATTAATTCTTAGTCTAGCCAACAATTAACTATCTTGGAGTGGAGTTTGGACAAAGGAATGTTTACCTAACTGGGTCACATTGGTACTATGTTTATAGTAAAACCGAACTAAGTGTATGACAGGCTTAAAAAGAGGGAATTTCTCACATATAGCTGTCAAAGTGATTTGAAACAAATGGTAGGATGTTATTTTGACCCCAGGTGGCATTTTTGGCATCTTGATAGGCAGTTTCTAAATGTTTGTAGGAATAGCATTTATTCTGATTGGTCAAATCTGAAATCAGAGGGGTGGGTCGATCCTTAATAGTGAAGGGAATATATACTCCGAACCACATGAATTTTAGCAGTCTAGGAATTACCTCTGCAAGGGAGGGTCAGGATCATTAATTCTGAAAAAATATGCAGTAGAAGACTCCGAGCGCACTTTAGGAAAAGAGATGTTCATAAAATTGGGTTCCAGGAAATAAAACTGAATTTGGAACGTTTGTAAGACGCCAAAAACACAAGGAAAATAGTTTGTTTGAAGAGAGAGAAATAGTGAGGAAGTCGGGATTCAAAAGGAGGGAAAAGAAGTCAGAAGTCAGAGTTGTGGAATCCCACGTTCAACCAAAGGGCAAGTTAAAGTCGTGACGCACGCAGAAGGAAAAACCAGTCGAGCAGGTCATTCTGAATTTCCCAAGCAGTCCAATGTTAATGAACACTCGATTTCGTGATGAAATTTGCTATCAGCTATTAACGGCTAAATTTGTCTATTTTTATTAATGTGTGAAATTTAATTAATGTATCTAGTGTTTAAACTTCGATTTTAAAGTACTTCTGAACTAAGAATATTCAGAAGGAAAGAAAATTGTAATTTACTGTGTCGTGCTTCTCTTGATTGTATTTTAATTAAATTCTTAATTTATCTTTACGGGGGCTCGTGTGTTGTCTTTGTTTAAGATACCGTCTCAGATTACCATATCCATTCTAACTGGGCAAATCACACCGTAGAGGTCATTCCTTAGACAAACGAGTATTAGCGGGAGGCGGTTTCAAGTGTTGTTTTCCAAGTTGCGCAATACCTCTGACCAGGGACATGTGCAATATTGTACTAATAGCGCTTGATACCGAACGCCCTGTTACAAATATGTATCCAATACTCTGGAACAGTTGTGTGGAACAAACTTCCATTACATATAAAATCTGCTGAAAATATTATAGTTAAGAAGAGATATCATGAGCATGTATGTGTTCCAAATAGATAATGGAATTTAATATTTTAATACTAAACATGTTAAAATAAACAGTAATTATTGCTATCTTCATATAATGTGCATTGTTATACTCTCCTTAAGAGGGCCTCAAGGGAGAATACTCCTTGACTAACGAGTCACACTCTATAAATAATGCAATATTATTATTATTATTATTATTATTATTATTATTATTATTATTATTTGTCCTATGTCAATTAGGCAGATAATGATTTCTTCTTGTATTAGTCTACTGAACATAGAAATAACTCTAAAAATATGCCTATTTTAGCAAAACATCCATGAAAACATCAGCAGAACAAGGTGATAAAATGAACCTTTGCAGGTCTGTTCATCTGTCTGTCTGGGTCTATTATCTATCTATTCTGGTATGTATATATAAGTTAGTCAATTGAATTTTGAATATTTTGAGTCAATACAATATCTCAAGCTCATATATTAAATTTTGCAAGTGAGACATCAGGCATCCATTTAAATCCTAGCTAAAGTTGATGCCATATAAATAAAGTATGACCATCATGATGGAGCCATGATAGCTCAGATGGTAAAGCATTTGGACTCGTATTGAAAAAGTCACACGTTCAATACCCTTGCTGTCCAGCCCAGGTCAACTGCCACAATTTCACTGAGAAAGGCACTTAGTTCCCACTTCCTCTGTATTATTCAGCCAATGTATTATGCAAATAAATCAGTTATGGTGCGTGGAAAAGTACCATAAAGTGTCAATGCAGAATACGGTTGGTCTCAAAAGCCGTAAAGTCGAAATAAAAAAAGGCTTAGAGATCTACTAGCTGGTCTACTGTCGGAGATGACCCATCAATGTCTGACGGCAGTTTTCGAATAACAAGCGATCTATAGAATTTATTAAAATTCGCTATAATTCCTTGATTCATTGGTTGAATCAGTGAAAGTGTGTTCGGATGAAGGAAAACAAGCTTAACAGTTAAGTAAAAGTAGAAAGAGTTGATTCTAATCCTTGTTTAAATTTATCCTTCAAATATATTCGTGCGTGCTGATTTAAAGCTGTACTGTACCGTACTTCGGTTAACTGCACACTCAGGTTAACTGCACAGTCTCATGACGGGCCCGAGGGTGTGCAGTTAACTGGAGTCGACTGTACTTGCATGGCAAGGACTCTGCATCTGACATCTTCAGGGGAAAGCTGACACTTTTCCTGCCATGGACTTGCATTTTAACCACATTACCATATATACATGCTTATAAGTCAAGTCCAAATACAAACAACCAAGATTTGATCTGACATAAAATAATGCACCTGCAGATTAGATCTACCTTGTTTGTTCTACTGATTATTCCTAACAAACAACACAGACCCAAATCGGTCATTGCATTATGCATGAGCAGATCTTGGATTATGCAGTTTTCCTCGGGACTTGTATTACAAGCCAGTATATATATATAGTACCTTGGAAAATGTCTTTCGGAGAATGCTATGGTGCCATTCAAACATGCAATATTGAACACTTACCAGGAGTGTTGATTGATTCTTTGACATTAACAGCAATATAGGGATCAAATGTCTCCTCCACTGAATCCATTGTTTCTCCACGCTCCACCTGGAGCAACTTCACTCGCACAAATCCAACGCCAGGCATTATGATTGTCACTACTCAAAACACACTACCAATGATTTGCTGAAATGAAGAAAGAATATATTTTAATACACTTCAAACTTCACCTAAATTTATGAAATTAGTATTATCAGGGAGTTCATCCCATGAAACAATTCAATACATATTAATCCAAACATCAAGCCTCAAATGCTGTCTTCTCCAGTTTTATAAATGCACCAAATCCACAGCCAATGTGCATTTAAATTAACAGTTTCCAACCTAGGTCATTACCCAAATAAGGGTCACATGGGGTCCTCTAAAAGGCATGATAGGTCATCAAAACACATTGTTTTTTTTGCTTATTCAATGCTGAAAAGTGCCCTGAGGGTCAGGAGGTCCTGATGGTGGCTAATTTTGGGTCACATTAAAACAAAGACTGGGAACCACTGATTTACATACTTGCTTCTTAATCAAAGTACATATACAGATTGCATACAAATGTAAACAATATTGACATAAAAACCCAACACTACCCCTTCCAACCATTCACCCACACCACCAACTGACATCCAAGTTTCCACTTAACCAATCACTGCAGCCTCCCATTCACTTGTTTCCAACCAATCAAAGATATCTTCAAGTTGCTTGCTTTTCTTTAACTTTAATTTTTTTTAAAATTTAACTTTAATCTGCACTACAAAGCCAGTATGGTGCTGATGTGCTGACAAGCCTACTGTGTGTTCAAGTATGAATACACACACACACACACACACCTACAGAGTGGATGTCAGATACATATTGGTACATGTACCTGTAAAAACCCTGTGTAGCAACTAATGGAACTCTTAGAAACATTATTGCATACCTGCTTGCTGCAAATACATTTTGAAAGCGGTGTATATATATATATATATATATATATATATATATATATATATATATATATATATATATAACCCATTCTTCATACATCAAGAAGATTAAATCATTGTACCATATGTACTGGCATATAAGTTGCATCCAACTGTAAACTGCACAGACATATCTACTTCCACAAACAGCACCAGTAGATCTGGATCTATGCAATTTATGCAATAGTGAACAGAGACTCTGATCTCCCAGTGCATTGTACAATGACAGAAATGGCCGATCCAAGTCTATCTTTTTTGTAGTTATACCTAGTATGTAGATAATTTTATATTTCAAAAGATCCAATGACTTTCCAAGAATGAAATCAATTTTGGGGAAAATTTACAGAATTTCAATTCAACCCCACAAATTCAAGAACTTTGCAGGGTAGTTTGAGCCATGTATATGCTAAAACAAGAGTCCCTTGATGGGTCTGATGCTCAAATGGCTGAAAAAAATTTCTCTGAATTCAAGATAAGACCATTTCTTACTTTTAACTGCTGAGTGTTGAAAATTTCTTTAATTTTTTCAGGAATACCAAGACTTTCAACTTAACTGCTGTGGTGGACATTGTTGTTGTCAGACTGACACCAATTTTCATTTGTAACTAAGGCAACTCTGCAGTTAGTATGCCAGATGTAGGGCAGAAAGAGTGCAGGCTGAAATTAAATGACCAGCTTGTGTCAGCTATCAATGTATAAACATAAGAAACACACTTTACTCAAATTAACTCAGCAGTAAATAATCTATTTACCAGTATACTGCTGTGCCCTAATGCACCAAACTTTTTATTTTGGACAAAGTAGACATCTGTAAAAATCTTTTGGTGAAAACCTCATGTCTTAATTGTCATGGGGGGGGGGGGGTTAAGCAAGTTTATATAATATTGGATTCATAATAATCATTAGAACTCTTCTGATAAAACTGACTTTCAAAATCACAGTCTATTTCCAGTAATAAAAACAAGAATTTTCAAGGTGGACATGTATTGGACTTTGGATCAGTGCCTATTAAATTTAAGATCAACAAAACAAAACAGTTAGTCTTTTAGTGCAAATTCCATTCTTATATAACCATTCATTCATGATTAAGTTGTGATAACAAGATTTTTAAGTGGCCATGGTGGCAACCCTATCAGACATGACATTTCACAATCTTCATTCAGAGCTAATGAAATGTCATACAAATTATTCTTGTGAAAACACCATGAAAAAATGAATTTCCATTCTAACGAGTAGTGACAATAAAACTTTTAAGATAGACAGTGCTCTGGCCATACTGTACATCAGATTGACACCATCTTCTTTAGGACCAACTTGAAGTCTTTTGGTGAAAACCTCATGTCAGAACAAGATTGTGTTCAAGATAGCTTCTGTTGTGGCCATACAGTATTAGATGTCTGACCAGCACCATTTGCATATTTGACCAACTAGATACCATGTAAAGTCTTTTTGCAAAACCTCATGATTATATGACCATCTATTCAAGAGAAATAGTGACTGCAATATAAGATCTTAAAAATGGCTGTTACAGCAGTCACATTAGACATCAGATGGGCACTATTTGCAATTATGACCAACTACACATTACCAGGTGTCTTTTAGTGAAAATCGCATTTGAATATGACTTTCCATTCAGTAAGGCTTCTGTGGCTGCAGTACAGAATGTCCAAGCAGCATTTCAGCCAAACAAGACTGAAGTATCAAATTTTTACTAAGCATTGAACCTTAAAGTTAAATGCACTGAGCATTAAGATTTTATCAAATATAGACCAAGAGAATCTTTGAGAAGGGTCATTTTGACCTTTATTCTTAAATTCTTTCATATCAGTGTTAAAACTTTAAATCGGCCAGTGTTCCAATTCAAAATTGAGGGGCCCAGAGTGGCCGAGTGGCCTAAAGCGCTCTCCATTACGGATCACTGCCATCTCACCTCTGTCTACGTAGGTTCAAGTCAAAGATTCAGCTAATGTAATTATGTGAGAAAGCTTGCCAGTAGCTTCTCGAGGTTCTGTGGTATTTTTGGGGGGTAGGGGGTTCCTGGATTCTTCCTCCAACAATAATACTGGCCACCATGTATAGCCTAGCGTGTGCTGAAAAATGGCATTAAACCCTACAACAACAACAACAACAACAACAACAACAACAATGAAACTGACCAGATATCTTAACATGATTTTGAGAAAGAGGCATCTGAACTTCTGATCCATGTCAAATATTCATTCTTCAAATAGAAAAGATTTATAACATAGTTCAGAGATTCTCACTGACAAAACAAATGATTGTCTTAGGAATTTATTTTAGAAACAACTGTTTATGATTGGCTGATCGAAAATAAGAAATCCATCTTGCAAGAAATGTTAAATTAAAGTGACATCCTTGATCAAAATTCTTTGGTCTAAATTTTCTGAGAGTGAGAATGTTGGCTCCGAGGAAGTCTAGGAAAAGATAAAACTGAAGCGTTGGAACACAATCAAGAGGAAGGTGATGCAATCCATCACAGACCTTGTGCTCTTTTCACTACTCGTTATGATGAAGAAGTAATACCACATTCTCTAGACACTGATATTAAATCCTGTTGGTATCACTGAAGTTGAATTAAATTACCATTATTAATTTGCTTGATTAACGTAGCTAAATCCAACTAACTACCCCTCTTACTAAGAGGGAGATGTCACAGAGACCATGGGAAGAGTGTCTGTTTCATGTTTCATGACAATCTTCCAAGTAAATTTGCAGTAGTAATATGGACAATGAACAATGAATGAAATATCATCTATGACCAACTAAAATCCACAACATAACAAATGTGCAATCAATATTTTTTTTAAAAAAACATCACTTCCTGATATCTGAGTATTTTCTAAATTGTTTAAAGTAAATGCAACAGAATATTAATGCTGAAAACTGAATGCTCATTTTTTTAAGTTGAAAATCATGCCTCTGCACCCTACTGTTACTCTATAACAAACTAATTTTCTTGTTTGCTTCTTTAAGTCCAACAGTTCTGCTAATAAATATAGTTTAGCTACTTAACTGAAATGTTTCCTACATGTAAGTACATGAGTATTCAAAAGTCAAATTATTTTGAGCCACTCGAAGTGTCACATTTGTTACTTAAGCCATTAATCACATTCAAGCACAATAAAAAAATTAAAATGTTTTATCTAGATAATCCTCAAATTAATTTCAAGATTATAGTATGTCCTTTTAACACCTGCATAATGGATACACAGAAAATGGGTTTTTATTACATTAAAAATCAAAAGATTTCTGTTTCATTTTGGGTGTTGGGTGTTGTTTTCATTTTGGGTGATGGGTGTTGTTTTCATTTTGGGTGTTGGGTGTTGTTTTCATTTTGGGTGTTGGGTGGGGTTTTCAGTACTTTAAACACTTTATTGGCTATATCATCATGAGGAAATGACAGCTATGTGCCTTTCCCAAGGATACATCATGGCAACTGACCAGGGCTGGCATGTATGAGAATCAAACCCATGACCCTTCGTTTACAAGTTTGACACGCTGTCAACTGAGCTTAGAGGTGAACATTATTTGCACATTATTTGTGGTATGTATCACACTCACAGTACATTTTAGACTGTACCAATAATTAGTATTTTCCATTCAAATGGAAATGTATGTAACTACCCCAGTAAACTTGTCATGCAATGATATTAACAGCATATTTTCAGTTTTCATAAAAAAATAACTAAAAAAAATTTAATGAAAAGTTTTGGTTGTCACAAATTCATTTTGAATTCAACAAAGATACATTAATCACATGTTTGATGCATGTAATGTATGCCAGTATGGCAACCAAATGGGCTCTTGTGAAAGATGTGTGAAATCCAAGTTAGAATGTCACGTCATTTCAGCTATTAGCACATGTATTCTTTTGTAAGATCACCAGATTTATGAGTAGAAAAGTTGTTTTTTGTATTCTGATGCAATTTTTCAAATTCACAAAGCATTTTATTTCTTGCGGAGTGTTTTATGTCTACATTGTGAGATCAAGATTTTTAAGAGCAGTAGTTTCTGTTTGAATTTGGATATAATTTCTCAAGTCCCAAAAACATTATTTTTTTGTAGAGTAAAAGCCATTTTATTGTTGCGGGCCCTCTCTGATAAATATCTTGCAGAGGGGGCAGGGCATGTTGGCATCCTACTCGATAATGTAGCAAGTGAGTTGTAGGTCTCAATGTAAAAACTTATTTTTTATGAACATGATCTAAAATGCATGCACAATGTCGTTTACAGGATGTCGACTACAGTGTAACCCTGATATCCCATTTTAGTTTTAGATTACATCTTGTACAATAATTAACATTAACAAAGCAAGGATGTGCCCATTTAATTTTGGGGGGAGGGACTGAAATTTTCATTTGAGCAGACATATTTTCTTGTCTTCTATACCAAGATAATTACTTTTTTTTCTTTAGATTATAAATTGGATTTAATATGTAGTTAATTTGTATAATTTAATATGTAGTTAATTTGTATAATTTTAATATGTAGTTAATATGTATAATATAATATGTAGTTAATATAATTTAATATGTAGTTAATATGTAGTTAATTTGCTATAAATTATAGGAATATATTTTTGCAGCTATTAATGGATATAAAAAAACATTAAATTGTCCAACCTGGGTTGCCTCTGAACCATTAAACTGTGTGGGGCCCCGAGTGGCCGAGTGGTCTAAAGCGCTGTCCATTACGGACCACTGCCATCTCACCTCTGTCTGCATGTGTTCGAGTCTAAGATTCAGCAAATGTAGTTATGTGAGAAAGCTTGCCAGTAGCTTCTCGTGGGTGGTTCTTTCCGGGGTTTGTCCGGTTTATTCCTCCACCATTAATACTGGCCGCCATGTATAGCCTATATTGTGCTAAAAAATGGCATTACACCATAAAAAAAAAAAAAAAAATTAAACTGTGTGTGCATAATATAATTGTGATTCAGAAACAGAAACATAAACATTTGGTACAAAATGTTTCATGCAAATCAAAAGAAAAGCAGGAAGTGTAAACAACTTGTTTCATATACAATATCACAATACTCATGAACCTTCTAAAATGAAATTAAGTTTCTCAAAGAAAATTGTAAAACCTCTTTTCAGGACACATTTGCTGATTTTAAAGAATTTACATTAAAAACTTTGATCCCAAATGTAACGATATCAAATTATATTCTGCTCTTTTTATACTATGGATTTTTCATTAATATGTCTCTGAATGATAAACAAAACCAACAAAAGTTTTAATAAACTGTGTCAGTCTCCATCACAGATTTTTAACAATATTAAGATGCTCCTTTTTACACTTATAAAGTCACCATTCCTCACTAACACCTCTGCAGCAGAACATGACATTATATCTATGTACACACTATTTGCTAAGACAAAATCCAATTTTTATATTATAAACAACATCCCTATTCATCATCTGTACAACAGAATATGTTGATCTATATACAGTGAACCTTTCAAGACAAAATACAATTCCACACAGATATAAACAAACTAACTACTAGTTATAAATTGTACCTAACTGCTGGTTCAAGTCACACATCAATAGGTAAGCCTGTCAAAAATGTCATTTTAAATCAAGAAGATATTATTTCCATAGAATAGCTTCCAGCCTTTAAGGTGGCTCCTGGGATATTTGATTATCTGGGCAAAATAGTAAAGTGTCACTATTGGTAAGATAAAAATCTGACAGGCCTTCTTCTTGACCCAGTTTAATGTTGACTGTCATTGCAAAAGTCCACCGTAAGATTTTTTGCAATAACTAATAATAACTAATAAATAATAATAACTTATCATTCATAAACCAGGAATTAACTGACTGGTAAAACTAAATTATAATTAAATTTTAGAACAACAGTTAATACATGTAATATATATACTTTTTTATAGTTTCACAAAATTGTTTTCTCAATGCACATTATGATATCATAACTTGAGTGATGTCAATATTTGCTTAAGAGATGAGATCAAAATGTATCTGCTTAATGTAATGAATACTGTATGTCCCTAACTTGTGTGTGTTAAGTATCTATACTGATGCAGTCTAGGCAGGTCAATGGCTGGTATAATAATAATAATAATAATAATAATAATAATAATAATAATAATAATAATAATAATAATAACTTCATTTAAAGAAATATACATTTCAGACCCATAGTATATAATCCTAAAGTTTCACTTGATATTGAAGATACTGTATATATTTACATATAAGTGAGTAAACACAGCATCCACAGATCTGGAGCTGTTGTGTACATCATTTGGAATTTTTAAAATAGCTTTAACAAATTTTTAGTCATATTGCTACAACGTCTGCAGTGTGGCAGTTTGTAGTGATGTCTAGCACTGGGACATTAAACCACAAACATGTAGTATGATATCCCATATATATAGCGTATTCTAAACTCTGAAGGTATCAAACAATGAAAGAGATGCGCCACCTTCAAAAAGTTAAACATAACTTAAGTATTGTACATTATGATGTCAGAAGCTTTCTGCTCAAGAAGTTGATACCGGCAAGACAGCAACACCTGGCAATATACATTCATCTCATGGCATAAACTTTAAATCTATAGTGCTAATACCATTTTAATGCTTCTAAGCTAAATAAAACTGCAAACAACAAAGATCATGATCTACCACCACAAAATGCACCTGCAGATAAGGGTCTAGGATGTTGGTTATATTGATTACTCCTCAAAAACTGCACAGACCCAGATATGTCAGCACATTATGCAACAGCAGTTATGGGTCTATGCAGTTGACAGCTGGGCAAGCATATATATTACATGTATCAAAAAGAGTCATCTGGATTAAAGAAAAGTGGTTACTTGATGTCATAATCATTACAAATACAATACATGTACAACAAAGTACAGATGCCACTCTTCCCAACTTCTCTATCTAAAGCACCACAGCTTTGCAATCTCGATAATATTCCAAATGAAGAATAAAGATAAATACCAACTGATCTGTTTGGCTTACAAGATGACACTGCATTATCTTTTTGTCACAATGAATAAATTAAGTCTCTCTTCCTCAGTGAGTTTAATCATATTAACTGGCAAAGGACAAGTTACTGTACTGCTTCATTCTGGGCATAAAAAAAATCTTACTGAAGCCTAATTTAACTCAAAGCATTATTTGAATTGCACAGAGAGGTGTGTCTCTTTCAATTCATAAAATAGGTTATAATCAATTGTGTCTTGAGCTATTTAAAGTACTAAAAAATGACAAAATTAAACGTGGGTAACTCAAGCTTAACTCAAAACATCAGACACACAGAAGGGGCAATGGAGTATGAAGAAATAAACGAGCATATCAGAAAAAAAACTTGAAGAAAGCAAAAGAAGATTGAATTGGACAAAAGTGCACATAACTAGACAGCAGTCTGATAAAGAATACCAGCAAAAAGTCATTCCAAATTGTGAAGAACCTCACCAGACAGAAACAATCAAGAGTCAGTACCATTCAAGCTGAAAATGGAAAATGCCTCACAGAAGCAAGTGAAATTGCAGAAAGATGGACTGAGTATTGCAAAGAACTCTACAACCATAAGTCCACAGGAGACTCAGGAGTGCTTGAAGTTCCAAATGATGATGATTTCCCCATTCTCCAAAAATAGGTGGAATCAGCAATAAGAGCACTGAGGAATGGGAACTAAGCTGGAGTAGACAACATCCCAGCTGAACTTATAAAGAATGGGGAGAATTAGTGTTAGAGCTACATTCAAAAATCTGCAACAAGATCAGCAGACAGGTGAATAGCCAACACAGTGGACCCAATCACTGATTATAACACTCCCCAAAAAGGCAATCTCCAGCTGTGACAAAATTACAGAACTATCAGTTTGATCAGCCATGCTAGTAAGGTGATGCTGAAGATCATCTTGAGCAAACTGAAACCACAAGCTGAAGAAATAATCGCTGAAGAACTGGTAGGGTCATGAAGTGGAAGAAGTACAACAGAACAAATATTCAATCTTATGGTTCTGTGTGAAAAGTACTTGCAACAATAGCGAGACATCTATCATGTGCTTCAAAAAAGGCCTTTGATAGAGTATGGCATGAGGCATAATTTGTGGGCCACAATGAAGAAGTACAATATGGGTCAAAAGTTGACAAATTACATCAAGCAGCTAGCAGCTATACGCAAAAGCTACCAGTACAGTAATTGCCCAAGGTTCTGCGGGGGACTGGTTCCAGACAACATTTGGAGAACAGTCTCATGTCACCCAATCTTTTCAGCATCTATTTAGAATGCATCCTAAGCAAAGCCCTGGAAAACCACTGTGGGACAGTCAGCATTGGAGGGTGTAACATCACCAACCTTTGCTTAGCAGATGACATTGATGGTCTGGCAGGCAATGAAGATGAGCTTGCTACCTTAGTGAACAATCTGCATGAAACATCTTCCAGATTTGACATGGAGATAAGCGCTGAGAAAACAAAGTTGATGACAATAGTGGCAAACAAATCTCAGCTAAGATTAAAGTCAGACGACAAAAACTGGAAACAGTGGGCTAGTTCAATTATCTTAGTTACATAATCACCGAAGAGGGATCAAGAGCAGAAATCTTGTCACGAGCAGCACAAACAACATAAGCTATGTCAAAACTAAGACCCATCTGGAGAGACAAGAATATCTGTCTGAAAACTAAATCAGACTACTGACAGCACTAAGTCATCTCAAGCTTTCTTTGTGTATTCATGTGAGGCCTGGACCCTAACAGCAAAATTACAATGAAGAATCCAGGCACTTGAAGTGAGTTGCTACAGAACCATCATTGGCATCTCTCTAACATGGACCACATCACAAATGAAGCGTGTAACACCAACAGGCAAAAAGCAGGCCAATATGAAGACCTCCTCACCACTGTCTAAAAAAGAAAGCTGATGCTGTTATGTTGTTATAGGGTTTAATGCCATTTTTCAGCACAAGACAAGCCATACATGGCGGCCAATATTAATGGTGGAGGAAGATCCCGGGAAAACACCCGGAAAGAACTACTGACCCACGAGAAGCTAATGGCAAGATTTCTCACATACCAACATTGGCTGTGCCCAAGACTCAAACCCACGCAGACTGAGGTGAGATGGCAGTGATCCATAACAGTGAATGCTTTTGACCACTCGGCCACTCAGGGCCCCATGAAAAAGCTGAAATGGTATAGCCATGTCACTAGAGCCATCAGTCAATCCACAACAGTCCTGCAAGGCAGTGTCCAGGGTGGCAAAAGGAGAGGTAGACTGAGAAAAAAGTGGATTGACAACATAACAGAATGGATCAGGAAAAGTTTTGCCAAGACAAAGGCATTGGCACATGATTGAGAGAACTGGACGGAACTGGTCAGATGTTCAGCAGCACAACGCCTCGACGACCACACTAGGTCAAGAGACTGATGATGATGATGAACTCCAACATAAATCATTCAAACACTTGACATAATTAAATGATCATAAACAAAATGCTAATCCCACACCTCTTCTAGTTTCATATGCACACATTTTCTCTCATATGGGGGGTGTGGGTGTGTGTGTGTGTGACAGATATTGTCAAACCTAATTTTAACACCATATCACAGACACAGAAAATTAAACAATTATACTGTAAGTATCCAAAATATGGGTTGTAAGAAGACAACATGATGCTTATTTTATATCTTTCTTTTCAAATTATTTGACAAAACGTCATTAAGATAAGATATATATTTATTTAATAACAGCTTGAATTTTCCTGTACATTTTACTGATGTTTTGATACTAAATTCTGAATACACTTAAAACATAAAAAAAATAAAACCTTTTCAAGGATGTTAATTCCATGACAAGTGTAATCATTTTCAAGAACCTAATTTATGACCTATCTTAAGATATACACATCTGAAGCAACAAATTGTGGATTATTTTGGTTAGATCTCCACTACACTCAAATTCGAACATGTTATCTTTAGAATTGTAATGGAATATGTCTCAAAAAGTGTGAAATGATCAACACAATTTCAACTGTTTCAGAAAGATGTCACTCTTGACTTTCTTTAAAAAAATTAAAGAACTTTCAAGCACATTTCAATTAGCATGTTAATGTTCAAGCACTTTATAAGTATCTTCATTTTACCACTTAAAATTTAATCACTTCAAATCCTTTCAATGGCATGTGTAAATCATGCAATATTCCAACAAAAATCGAGATTTCTCTTGGGAACTAGATTATCAAAGTTTTACTGTAGTTTATACTGTTGATAACATAACAGAACAAGTGAAGATGTTCCTAATACATTCATCAATAACCCTTGCCATGCTTTGGGATGTCTCCAATTACATCCACAATTAATATCATTATTTTACTTGACATTGAATAAATTTGTGCTGCATCACTGACTCTGTGGTGTTATTATATGTGTATGAAATGTTTACTCCTATGACATTAATTATATTGATCCAATCAGCAACTGTTCCTTAAGTGTATATAATCAATATATTCAACTGTAAAGTTCAAGCCACAGTAGTTTAGATAATGTCAGTCTGTATTAACCCTTAATCCCTGTTGCAAGTTGGACACTCTAACAAGGAACTTGTGTCCCTGACAAAGCACTCAGAGCTTCCACATATTCTCGATGAAATTATCAATAGTATTTTTTTAAATAACTTCAAAATCAACCAACCAACTTTAAAGTATAACAATGTGTCACATGGTGTTTAATGGGTCAAAACAATACCTTTTTAAAAAAATATTGTGACTGTAACCTGGAGGCACACATAAATGAATATTTACAGCTTTGGTAACTAACTTTCCCTTTTGTTGTTCTAACTCTGATTCTCCCAATACATGCAAATAAGATATATAACAAAAACAATTCCCTATATCACCTTTAATATAGCTAGAGTTGTGGAAAACCTTCAGCACTTCACTTCATGCCTACTTTTTACAATAATTACCCCACAATTACCTTCTCAATTTCTCACTTCTATCTAGCCTTATTTCTATGTGGACAATATGGATCATAAGCCTGAATCTATTCACTTTTGGGGCTTTAAATAAACTGGTACCACATGACCTATCACATTACCCAACAGCTCGGTTCATTCTTAGTACTGTGATATTTATCAAAATGGTCAACCTACTATGCTGGAGAAAGTTTCTATAATATTGATGAACCAATAGAATTACACTTAAGAAAAACTTGGAATGTCAGCGTATCAAGCTTCAACCCTTTACTTACACAGCTGCTAAGTTAGCAAGCAGAAGGGCAAATGTGACTAACCAAAATGACTGACCTATGACCTTGACAAAAGGACCTAGCTGTCCCCAATATGATACATGACACACCATCTTTTGAAAATGTACAACTTAGCCTAGAGGGGCCCCGAGTGGCCGAGTGGTCTAAAGCACTGTCTATTATGGACCACTGCCATCTCACCTCTGCGTGAGTTCCAGTCTAAGATTAGGCTAATGTAGATATGTGAGAAAGCTTGCCAGTAGCTTCTCATGGGTCAGTGGTTCTTTCCGGGGGTATTCCGGGTTCTTCCTCCACCATTAATACTGGCTGCCATATATATGTATGTAGTAGTTCACAATCTCATAATGCCTAAGTTGAAGTGATCAGTTTTCAAAACAAAAAAAACAGAACTTGCTTAGTTTGTGGCCATTTTATTTGACCAAATTGTCATCATCTTCAAATTTAAAATCAAAGAAGCGTTTTAACGAAAACTCTTCTGTCAAGATGACCATACATTTGTGAGGAGAATCAGAAACAAGATGGACATGACGGCTTCCATGAATCAACCATTTTCATCTTGGATTTTAATTTTGTCATGTTAATAACATTTTTCAACACATTACAGACTACAAATACCCACCTGTATATTTAGCAATAATAACCCAGGACAATCCACCTTCACATGGGAAGCTTGATACTGGCAAGCTTTCTTACATACCAACACTGACTGAGGCAAAAATCAAACCCATGCAGACAGATAGATGTGACTGATGTGTGAAGAGGAGTGCTTTAAACCACCAGCCATGGACCAAGCCCCATTTTCTTTAAGGTCCAACAGCTAGATATTATAAGAAATCTTTAACATATTAACCACTAGCGCAGTGTTTACGGGGCAGGAGTTAGTAGCTTACTTTCAAGCTCTGTAGCATTAAGGTCATGTATGATACACTAAAGTGGATGGTGGTATAGAAAGGTAGACAGATTTAGCTCTACAATGATACCAAATAATCTGGACGATTTAGTTGCATTAAAAAATACAGAGGAAAAAACCTAATTTTTGTGTTTCCTACTTGCATTTCATGTGAAAACAACAAAAACAGTCAAGGGGTTAATGTGTTAAGTGAATTCCTTCCATCAATATGATCATTCATATAAAAGGAGTAGCAATAAAGCTTGTGACTGTGTCCAGGAAACCAGTTTTGTTTATATCTTAATAAAACTTTAAGTGAAAACCCTATGTTAATAAAACTTTTCATTCAGGAGGAAAAGACTTAACAATTTCAAGTCACCAGTCCAGTGATAAAAAGTAACTTTTTATGGAGATGATGAAAGATGCACCAAGGCATATGTTCTACTCTGGTCTTTGGCAAGCAGAGCTAAAACTCTGGGAATCCTGCAGATTCAAGTTACTGATTTATTCTTGTCATACCCAAGATAATCCAAGTCTCACAAAGAAATTCCTTCAAACTGTACTTATCTTTGATATTTTCTGAATTATTCCTGGCAGGATTGAAACACATACCGAATCTATCCATATATCATATTTTCAGTACATTGATTATACATCTGTATACAGGATTTATAATCTTTGGACTTAAAGAACAGATACTCATTACAAAATACAAATGTGCAAACAAACAAAAAAGTTTGAAAATGAAAAGAATCAGAGTGCAGGTAATTGTAGACAAGACAGCTGTACAAGATCAAGGTATGCCAAATGAAATACTTGTCTCATCATATCTGATGGCAGATTTCAATCCCATCGAAATAAAATACATGCACCACACTAATGAAAGCTATCAATTCTAAGATTTCAAATTAAATGTACACATCAAATACCTGACCTAAATTATAGGGAAAAGCTGGATAGCCCAGAAGGTAAGTGTTTGGATAGCCCAGAAGGTAAGTGTTTGGATAGCCCAGAAGGTAAGTGTTTGGCGTTTACAGTTTTACAGTCAGCAACATAACTTGCCTTTAAGTGTCAAGGCCATTTAGTCAACTGTGTCTTGTCCAATGGCAATGAATGAAATAGAACAGTTCTAAGTAATATAAGTGAATAATGCTTGTCTCTTCTTATACATTTTTTTTGTTCACAGATTAATTTTACAAAATGATTGTGAGCCCACCTCTACTTATGCATATGTTCTGACTTTAATGATTTTCAGAAAAAAAACGTATTTTTGTATCAAGCCAAATTTATCGCATGCTGTACATACTGTACGTAACTGAAGGCCTTAAGGCAGATTAATTTCTGTAATTAATCGAGTTACTTTCTCAAAATAAAGTTTGTATTTTTACAAGCAATGCTGTGTAAAAATTCACTAAACTGGTTCTCCAGTTTTCATATATCTCACAGAGATAAGACAATCTGTTATCAACTGTCAATACAAACAGGAAATGTATTACATCAATTACGATTTTAGTAAGAACATGACAAATTGCATTAACGACTGTAACTGTAGCTGTAATTACTGTCTAAATATTAACTCCATTTAAATTTAGCAACCAGTTTAATTTTTCACTTGGAATTTTTAAATTATTAATCTTATAAACAATACTAATGCAAAGACCATCTTATTATTGTGCCTTGAAACAATTATCAGCCTGTTTATATGCATCATTATGCCCTGTACTGCTGGTATCATTATATCCCATACAACTAGACTTTTGTGGATTGGATGTCCTTTCACCAAACCAAACACTGGTTATTTTAGCATAATAAATCATGAACAATTCATCTTTTTACCATCCAGTGCTATAACTCCAAGAATAATAATAATAATAATAAAAATAATAATAATAATAATAATAATAATAATAATAATAACATTAAATACTTAATTTGATGAAGATAACTCAGTATATTCTACTATTCTCCAATGAGACCCTGAAAATGAACTAACTATTGAAAATACAAAAGAAAAAATTCATTTAGTATCATACCTTTTGTCAATGAAATGCATTAAAACCATTAATCAATGTACGTAAGAGTGTGTATGATTTGGATTTTTTACATAGCTTTAAGTTTTCAGTCATATCGCTATGATATCTGCAGTGTGGTAGTTTTTAGTGATGTCTAACACTGGGGCATCATGTGTCAGACATACTGCACGATATCACACCTAGTCACATTATCCTGACACCCGGCCAACCAGTTCTTACACTAACCACTTAATGCTGAGCACCAGGAGAGGCAGCTGTTAGTACCATTTTTATAAGTCTTTGATATGACTCAACTGGGGATCAAACCGACAACCTCCCACATCTAAGGCAGATGCTCTAACTACAAGGCCACTGGAGTGGTTAGTACACAATAAGACATTATTTACAACGTCAGCTACCATTCGAGATAGTAGTCACATGTTTTGTTTTGAACACGTTTAGATTTGTTTCTGATCTAATTGCTATAAGGAGTTCATTCCACAGTACAGCAATGGACAGCAAATGATTTTTTGAAAATATGTTTTTGGGAATAGTGCATTATGAGCAATATCAATTCAAATTGATCTCAATTTAAGCTATTGGTACTTAAAATGAAACATGCCATTCAAATATTCTTCATTCTTTTGCTTTTTAAATTAATGTGGAATTTTGGTAAGCTGATCTGTATTAAAAATTTCAGACATTCAATCTTGAGAAAGATTTCTGGATGGTGTGCAGATGTTAAATTTTGAATAATTCTTGTTGCCCTTTTTATTTCTGGATTGTTGTGTATTAGTATCAGCTGTATTTCCCCCAAAGTATGTAGCAGTAGTCCAAATGAGGAAGAATGAATGCATTGGAAAGAACAAATACACTGAATACAGATCTTTCCACTGCTGAAATATTTTTTCCAACACATTACTGTTATTATACCTTTAAACTTTTAAACTTTAAACTTTTGCCCCACACAAGCATCAATAATACACCATATATACTAATAAGATAAGATAAGCTGCAAACTGCACTGACCCAGATCTGTCAGCACATTATGCACTGGCAGATCCTCGTCTGTGCAGTTTGTTAGAAGCAATCAGAGCAACAAAATACATATCCTGATCTGCATTTGCAAGAATAAAATAAAAATAGAAAGTTGTTTACTCCACTGAGCCAGTTGACTTGCATTTGCTATAGCAGATCAGGATCTTTGTAGTTTGACCTGTCAGTTATAAGTGAGTACATATAGAATGATAGCATTTGCTTTACTATTACTGGTATTTTTGTCTTTTTATCATCTTGCAGACATGGGTAATGAGAAAATTCTGCTTCATGTTCTTGTTTATTTAGTCTTGGCTTCTTTTATCCTTGAACAGACATCTCTAAAGTTGCACAACTTGATTTGGACCTCTCTAGTGGCCATAGTAAAGTTACAGCATCCTTCTCAGATGCAGGTAGTCACAGGTTCAAATAACAGTAGTCATAAAAAGGACATATTTTTATAGTACTAGCATGTAGCATCTGCCTCAACTGATGCTCAGCATTGGGAGATTATTGTTTGGACTTAAAGTCGGCCTGGTGTCAGTATAGTCATCATGTGACTGGGTGGGACATGATCCTAAATGTACGACTCAACTGGCTATTTAGTGAAGCAAAAAATTTTCTATTTTTATTTTATTCTTGGAGAAAAGTTATTGGTTTTTGTCAGGGTCATCTTGGCAGTATGTGACTTCAAGATGTAAAAATGATCACATGACACCATATTTTGCAATTCAGGTTTTCCCAAAATTGCGCAGAGGTTTGATTTCACATACTGATATTTTGTGAAATGATTCTAGTTTGAGCTTTGTTGCTTGGAACTTGAAAAGCTGATTAGTCTAACTTTTATTTTTTGAGATAATAATTATTTTTCCTGGAAATATTTGAGTACTCATGCAGAATTCTGGTACAAAGATATTTCTTTAAATTTTATTCAGAATTCAAACACCAAAGAGCTATATTTCTGTAGTTCTATAAAGAACTTTAGACATCAGTACTATACAGGCTACAGCATACGTCATTGCCTTCCATTTTGATTTTTCGTCACGACTTGAACTCAAATTCATTAGAATGTTTCATTACTAGGACTTTTAAAATTTAATTAATGGATTATTTTTTTTAATTATTTTCGGATATGACTTCTGAAAATTATTTTTAAAAATTTATATTTACAATGCTTTTTTAGGTAAATATTTGTTAACTTTTTCAAAGAAGTCAAAAGCTGTACAAAATATCTTGCTCTGAAACATAGTAAAATAACGTCATATCCATTATATGATTTGATAAATAGTAGAACATATCAATCTCAAAAGAAAAGTGCAACACCATCTCCTCTCAAATTTAAACATGCAGTAATTTACAGTAGAAAATTTGCTACTTGTAAGTTTACTTTTTGTAAAAGTTGTAATATAAAGACTAACTGAAGGGAGTTGATTTAACTTACACTACAGATGACACCCAGTAAAGACACTACAGATGACACCCAGTAAAGACTATGAGATGACTGACATTAGAAAGATTGTTGATTAAAATAGGAAGTGCTGATGCCAATAACTACAATATTTTATCAGAGAAGGCCAGTGAATTTACAACACACCAATCCAACAAATTAATTTTTTTTAATGGACTTGAGAAATTAAAAAAAATTTACACAGAACTGTTGCTCTTCTCAAAATCTTTGGATTGTACTAAAAATAATTTTTACTTTTGATTGTTAATTAGAAATGTTTCCAAAACTGAATTTGAACCGAATGTCTTGAAATACTAAAAATTAATCTGTGACACAGTTGTTTTGTAGAAAAAAATCATTAATAACTTTGTTTTAACATTTTATTTTCTTGGGTAAAATGAAAACATACTGTTAGTAGCATTAAATATGTAACATGATTACTTTGGAATTTCCATATATTCCTTATTGATTAGTACCCATATACAGAAATGTACCATGGTACATACCACTGGGAAAAAATACCATAGTAAGCCCTTGTACTGGTAGTACCATGAAACTGTACTGCAAATAGCACTAAGCTGACATATTTAAATAGAGTTTTGCTAAATGATGTGCTGTAATCGCAATTTTCTTTGCATGTACAGAATGATGCATGGGCATGAAATCTCATTTCCACAATTCAAACGCTTTTTGGGAGATTGGGAGCATTAAATTCAAGCCTTGATACTGTATTTGAAGCGATCAATAAATGATTCAATCAACCAAGGCTTAAGTAATTGGCATTTTTTTTACTCCATATTACCTAAGAACAAATTACTTAATTTTGTAATGGGGAGGGCGGCATCAGGGATTTTTGACCCCAAAACACCTTGAAACAAATAGCCATGCTCAGGTTTGTGTTACCAAAAACCTAATTACATGTATATCAATTAGTTGAAAAAATACATAATTCTGAGGTACATAAAATAAGCATCCTGGCTCAAAGAAGATCCCAACCCAACCCCCATCTAAATAAAATAATCTGACCCCTATATGAGGAATGTTCACAACATGCTACTGTGTACAATCATAAGAAATGTGATCCAAGCAATAAAGAATGTGAAGTTGTAACTGAATTTGGAACCTCTAATGGGACTACAAAAGCTTCCAACATATAGTCCCAAGCATTAAAAAGCCTCAATGGAGAAAGCCAGTGCTTTATTGTAGTCTATCCTATCTATTCCTGTCACAATACACTTTCATGACACATTTATCTTCTACATGAAGACCAGTCAACACTCATGTAATGGTTTTTCAGTATGTCAGTACATGTATATGCATGAAGTATGCAGTTTCCCCACTTGCAAGTGTTAAGTAATTAAAACTGTGCTTGTGATTTCTACCACTCTTTCATTATATACACTGCTTGATTATGCAACTTTTCGTTATTGCCTGATTATGCTTCATTATGTGATTTTTCATTATTCTATGATTCTGTGACTTTTCACTATGGCTTGATTTTGTGACTTTTCATTATGGCTTTATTATGCAACATTTCATTATTGTTTGATTATGTGACATTTCATTGTGGAATATGTGTGTGTGTGTGTGTGTGTGTGTGTGAGAGAGAGAGAGAGAGAGAGAGAGAGAGAGTGGGATTTGGATTTTTAATGTAGCTTTAAAAAAAAATTAAGTCCTATAGCTACGATTTAGTCTGCAGTGTGGCAGTTAATAGTGATGTCTAGCACTGGCACATCATGCTTCAGACATGTAGCACAATATCTCACCCAGTCACACTATCCTGACACCAGGTCAACCAATCCTAACACTAATCTCTTAATGCTGAGTGCCTAGCATGGTGGCTGTTAGTACACTTTGTACAAGTCTTAGGTATGACTTAATTGGCTTGATGACAACACTTATGACATTTCATTAGGGCTTACCGTATGCATCTTTCATTGTGGGGGAAAAAAACAAAGTTAAAAAGTAACAATTATCAGTACATGCACTATCACCATAAATAATATTGTAATCAAAAGATCAAACGGGTCTGACTAGGGACAAGGATGAACCATTCATATATACATTTATACCCATTTGGATAAATTCTCTTGAGCAATATTTGAAAATTTATTCGTTAAAGGATTTTCTATCATTTTATCATTGCAGGCATTTCATATTTGCATGATTTGTGTAAATCTGAAAAGCCAGGATGCTTTTTGTCAAATATAGTCATCATCCATTTCGCACATTTTGAGAAGTTGTTTAAACAAAATTGAACCTTAGGTAACAACCATTGTACATACATATCTCTAATAGTCGATAGGCATCTGATTCTGTTCAAACATAAAATGCTTTCATGCCAGTGTTATGTCCAATATAATTCTAAACATTAAATTTTGGAAGTTGGGTTTTTTCTTCTATAAAACAATATTTGACGAGAGATTATCATCATTTGTATAAACTGTAAAATCCTTCAAAACTTAAAAATGGGATGCTGTGAATCTCGTTACATTTAAAAAATGCATTTTTTAAGGAAATGTTATTTAAAAGTTCTATCTTTAGTAACTACAGCCATAGATAATGATACATGGATATCTTTTGTATGAATTAAAGTGTATTTCAGGACAGGACCTTTGCAATGTTTAATCTAGTCAAATTCCATAAATAATGGTTCTTTTTAGATGTCATTAAAAGGTTTCCTACTTTAGGTGGCAGGGTCCAGTTTCGTAAATTGGCCCCTGGCAAATTTCTTAACTTAAGGGTATGGTGTGAGTTTTTGAGCTTACTATTGTGTAATAATTAAAGATATGGATAAATTTGTAAACTAGGTGTTTCAGGCTTGTGTTGTTCTTGAAATTGATGTCAGACATGTACATTTTCCATAGTTACTCTGCAGTATGTTGATTGTGAAATACCAATAGTCGGCTAGGAAGAAGAGCTAGCCTCCCATAGCAGTAGACACGTGGGTTCAAGGTAAGTAGAATATCTCAAAAACGGCTTGGATGACAACTATTATGAATTGCATCAAGCTATTTAGTAGACAATGTTTTTCAAAATTTTCATCTAGGAAAAGGCCTTGCGTTTGCACTGTGAGCACCACATGCTGTCAAAAATGGCCTTCGGATGTGAAAAATGAATGAATAAAATAGGGGTTGGGGTACATAAACATTTTATTCTAAGAACTTCAGTAGACTTGTCAGGTCAAGTGTGTGATATGATTATGTTGCGCTACATAATACCTATCCAGAAATATGTACCTTTTTGACCTCACTCGCGTATTATATTTTTAATGAATTTTTATATTAGGCAGGTGCATGCGACATTAAAGTTGTACATAAAAACTGGACCCTGCCCCCTTAGAATGTTGGCCTCATTAAAAATGGCTGATCAGCATCTTTTGCAAAACCTTCAAAATCTTCATGTCATGGTGATTCCATCAAAGTTAGTCAAACTTTGTTCAGCAGTTTAATCTGACACAATCTGAACCAAACATCAAAATACCTTCATGCCAGAATATGTTCAGTGAAAATTGGTCTAATTCTGTTCAGTGATTTTTAGAAGTCATTAGACGTCTGATGTTTTTAGTAATAGCAACCATATTTTGTGATCGGTCAGCAGCATCATACATACAAACTTTAAAGTGATTTTGGAGATGTTGAAAATATAAATTGTTAATGGAAAACACTAAATGAATGACAATGCATGACATACAAAACCATACCAAATGATGGCATAATTCACCTACACATATATAAAATGTATAAAGATGCACCAAATTCAAGGGTTTTTGCAATTCAAAAAATGTGTTTTGTGGTCACAAGGTGGGGGAGGATCTGTGTGTCCGACTCGTAAAACGCAACATTAAGTAACAGAAAAAAGTTATCTTATAAAAGCTTAGAAATATTGACTGGAAATTAAAATCAGATTAACAGAAAACAACATATCAGTTTTCTATGATTAGAAACAAAAAAAAATAGTTTGTAGACTTTGTATTGTCAAAAATCATCATCATGCACATCACCAAATCACAACCACGCAAACATTAAATAAAAAACTGTGCGTTTATGTTTTGAAAAATCACTGAAGAATGTAAAAAATTGTTAATAGTATGTAGTCTTTGTAGTTCTCAATAATTCAAAAAGGGATTTGAAGGCATGCAAACATCAATTTTGTTCATCTTTACACTCGTTAGGAACTGACAATTCAAGGAAGAAGGAGAAACTGGAGAACAAAATTCCAGTTTTATATATCTTGGAAAAAATATTCCTGTCCTGATTTACAGAAAAACATGCTACCTACCATTTTGTTCAAGGTGTTAGCACTTATATGAGGAGGGACACATTTTATAACTGTGCTTTGTTGGGGGTCTACTAACTTCTCAATTGGCTCTTCCTTCTCTGAATCACAGATGCTTTAAATCATAAATCATACTTGCACACTTTTCTAACAAGAAAAAATATCATGTTGGGGGTTATTTATTAATCTTCCTACTGCACCTGAGCTGATGATCTGCACCTTCCAAGCAGCTTTAGCCATCTGCCTTCACAGACTGGAAATGAGCTTATGGGTTTGGCTCTGATTCCCCAGAAGGGACTTTCCCTAGGGAACCAGATTAACTGTCCATTCTATATCAACATTCACCCAGAATGAACCACCGACCCAGGAGAAGCTACTGACAAGCTTTCTCACGTACCCACATTGGCTGAATCTTGGGCTCAAACCCACATAGACAGAGGTGAGATGGCATGGAGCGCTTTAGACCACTCTGCCACTCAGGGCCCCAAGCCCATAAGTAATCTATGAAATGGTGGTTGTTTATCTCTGACTACATTTCTATTTAATTACCTACCACCATTTATAATTTTTAACAGAAGGAATGTCAACTGTTTAAGTTACTGGCATATATCATGTTGGTACAGATAACTCTACAGGTAAATGTAGATCCAGATCTGGCATCACTTAACAAATTACTTCAAGAAAACAGCACAAACCTTATTCAGCTAGTGTATTATGCAATGGCAGATCTAGGTCTTTGCTGTCTGAAGGTAAACATTTGTTACACATGGGTATCTATTTATTTACGTACTAATTACTGCCCTAACAGCTCGCTAAGTAGGTGCTCAGCATTAAGAGGTTGGTGTTAGGACTGGTTGCCCTGGTGTCAGATTAATGTGACTAGGTGGGACACAATTTTACATATCTGCAGCATGATGCCCCAGTGCTACCCATCACTATAAACTGCACCACTACAGATACTGCAGCAATAAAAACTGAAAAACTTCAAAAGCTACATTAAAATCTCCACATCACACACAGAAATAGACACACACACACACACACACACACACCAATTACTGTCACACAATTGTATATAAAGTATTATTGGCAAATGTGCTGACGCATGTTCTGGGATGCTAATAGAACTTCCATGACAGCAACATGCATCTTGTTTTTCAAATACCATGGGTAGGCACAGGATATTATGCCACCTTAACTGTGACCCAAGCACAGGGTACGACTCTTAGGTTCACTGTGATCCAGGCACAGGGTATGATTCTACCTCCACTGGGACCCAGACACAGGGTATTACTCAACCTTCACTGGGACCCAGACACAGGGTATTACTCAACCTTCACTGGGACCCAGACACAGGGTATTACTCAACCTTCATTGGGACCCAGACACAGGGTATTACTCAACCTTCATTGGGACCTAGACACAGGGTATTACTCAACCTTCATTGGGACCCAGACACAGGATATTACTCCACCTTCATTGGGACCCAGACTTTAATTTCACCATTGTATTGACAGTATGCTCTTTAGAATCATAGTTGACAATGAGGGGTCCCAAGTGTCTGACTTTACTGATCACTGCCATCTTGCCTCTGTCTGCATGGGATTGAGTCTTGGGTTCAACCAATGTGGACACATGAGAAAGCAGCCATAATGTTCATGTGGGTTAGAGGGTTTTTACTAAGGTTTTCCCGGGTTCTTCCTCTACCCCTTATACTGGACAACACACATTGCCTATCTTCAGCCAAGAATTATTTAACCCCAAAACAACAACTTGACATTGATGTTTAGAAAACAGTTTCTTTCCCCACCAGAATTCAAACATAGCCAGTTTCAAGCCAGTGTGCCAATCAAAATGCCACAATCTGCAGATAAATACAGTATGTACATGTCTAGATTAGACTTTATTAATCATTACATACATACATACATACATACATACATACATACATACATACATACATACATACATACATACATACATACATACATGTTTAAATCAAGGCTGAAATGTCAACCTGGGTCTTGTAAAGCATTATCTGAATGACGGATATTTAAGATTCTTAATAATATAGACTTGACACATGCATCATAATTAAACATATAGACTATAAAAGTAGATTTAAGTTGAGTCTATTGCAAAATCTAAAAAATCTGAAGCCTTTCCAAGAAAGACTAAATTGGATGAAATCCAAGTACAATTATTAGGTCCAAAAAGAATCTTCATAAGAAAATCACAAAAAACCAATATTCTTGGCAAGCAATATTGCATTGGGGAATAACACAAAACTATTGACTGATGTTCTTGATACATGTCAAAAAAAGCAATGCTAATTTGCACTCTTGATATTCAATATGCACTAATTAAAGCTAAAATAACAATTCAGCTTTAAATTGTGCCTGTTAAATACATTATTTAACAGAGAGATACACTGATATTGATAAGAAATAAATGATACACATTCATCTGGAAAGTAGCTATTTCAGGCAATGGAGTGAATTTTCCAATTACTCACCTGATCTGTCACAGGCTTGTGCGTTTTCAAGACTGAGCAGTTTTTCTCTCTTTATCAAATAAATGTTCTCTCTAGAATATTGCTGATTTTCTATTCAGCAAGTCTATGCTTTCAACTGGAAGTTTATCTCCATTTGTTTTACCAGCATTTTCTTCTCCCTCTTCAACACCAATAACACAGACTGGTCTCTGTAATTACTTACAACTTCTGTTAGAAAGGTCGAAGAATAATTTCATGAAAACAACCTTTCAGAATCCAATTTCTCTTGTCAGTTTCATCAATTTATATAGTTTGATAGCAGCCTGAAAGGTACAATAGTTTGTTCTCAGTGACTAAACATGTTTCGTACTTGCTGACTGAGCAAGTGGATTTTGTAGATTTTTCAAACCCTATTTATTCATTCTTGTCATAAAGTGTACCAAACTGAAAAGCTGCAGAGACCCAGATATGCAGTCACATCATGTACTGGCTAATCAGGGTCTAAACTAATCATTTAACATGTTAAGTAGTTGCTCATTTTACAGGTGTTTCATTACTGCTAATAAAGATCTCTCTCCATCTCTATAATTTAAGTTTCTAAATGATTGGAAATCTTTTCAGTCTTTAAAGATATTTATCTTTCATCTATTTACATTTTTTGGGAAGGATTACATTCTTCTGGTGGGGGGTGCAATTTACATTTGCATTGTTAAAACTGAATTTAAAATTGGTACGATATAGCCAATATTGTGCTAATTAATATGACATTCAATCCACACACACACACAAACACATGATCACACAACACAACACATACACAGAAACACACACACACACACACTAATGATTACTTGCAGAAAAATATGACCAGCAAATATTATTGTTCTGAAAAGAGTGTAGCAACAGCTGCCACATCTAAAACTTGAAAATGACAGTTTACTTATTCTGGAGTATTACGTTTCATTATTGTATCTCTTTGTTGCAATGAATTCACGCCAGACAGTGCTTTGTTTGAATTCATTATAATATGCACTTTCCCTTATTAAGAATGCATTAAATGTGCCTAGTCATCTGTAGAACTGGTCATGGACAAGAGACTGGTGCTGAAACAAAACATTCTTTCTAACAAGTCAACATGATTTAGCAGCACAGTGAAAACATTGATAATCTCCAAGTCAATTATCTATAGTCATCAATCATTAATGACATGATACACAAGCTACAGTGTTTAAAATTACCAGTTGTCTTGACATGATCAATGTCTTCTAAAGGATATGGATGATTGGTTAACTGTATGAATCTACTCACATAAGTGGTACTGAAATAATACTGTACATACAGTATAAAGGGACATGAAACCCAATTTAATATTTCATACTGAAATAATACTATACAGACAGTATAAGGGGACATGAAGCCCAATTTAATATTTCATACTGAAATAATACTGTACAGACAGTATAAAGGGACATGAAGCCCAATTTAATATTTCATACTGAAATAATACTGTACAGACAGTATAAGGGGACATGAAGCCCAATTTAATATTTCATACTGAAATAATACTGTACAGACAATATAAGGGGACATGAAGCCCAATTTAATATTTCGAAATTCTGATATGCTCTTGAGAGATGCATTACATCACATGACTTTGTAGGAATGGGGGAATGCAGATATGTTTCCAAATTACAGTATATTGTTTGACCAACTTGCATGTACATGTACATTGTTTTCAGTTGACAACAGCCATAAAAAAAATTTATCTTACATTATTGCAAAGATTTAATTCTCCATATTTATTTGTTGTTGTTATGGGTTTAAAACCATTTTTCAGCACCTGAAGGCTATACATGGAAGCCAGTATAACTGGTAGCAGAAGAACCAATGAAAACAAAATGGTCAGAAACACCATCCCACAGTAAGCTACTTGCAAGCTGTTTCACATACCCACATTGACCATTATGTCCTACATTTTATTTATTTGTCCATGAGTATCTTCATGGTATTGCTGACATCATTTGGTATTTGCTTAGAAAGGGCAATGCATCTCTAGCTATAGACAGGACAATGTTTGCCTTCACTAAACAGTGAATAGGTGTAACTATATTTCATAGGCCGTGGTCCAAGGTTGACATTGCCGGGGTGGGAGTGGGAGTGGGAGACAAGCTCCCCACTCCTCCAAAAATGCCCCATAGGGCTTGCGACTCTGATCGCCTCTGTCAACTAAAATCCAGCTCCTGGCCTTCGCGAGTGGCTTAGCTTCTAAGTCCGGCAGACCATGTTTTCACTGACTGAAGAAGGGGTGAAGGTGGCCACTGGCGCCTTAAAACCAGTCGCTTCGGGTAGATGGGGCTCGTAAACTTTGGATGGTAGCTCATCTAGGAGAAGGAAAACTCTGATCCCAAGCCTCCGCCGCCTTGCGGCTATACCCACTCATGGGAAGGCTAAGGGAGTAAACCCCCGACAGAAAATCTGGAGACGGAGTCCCTAAGGCGGTCTGACGTTGACTTCAACGTCATTCCGGCAACTCCTGCAACCCCGTTGGTGCCAAGCTGTAGCGACATTTGTCGTTCCCTGGGGTCCCCCAGCTGCGTGGAGAGGGGGGATCTGCTGCATGGGCAACAGCTGATTCTCCATTCTAGACTGCCCAGGCTTTGTAGCTCCACTGGAGAGGACACTCCAGCGTTGTCTTAAGGCATCTGCACAACACGGGAAGCAGCAGTCTACCGGTTATAAGCCATAGCTCGATTGGCATAGAACTTGGTGCCAGGGGCTGCTTTCGACGGTGGGAGAGATCGCCATGTCTCATTAGAAGCTACCGCCCGCCTCAAGCTGGGCAGCCCCCAGTCAATAAGGTGCTTCCCGCCATGGCCTGCCTTCTTCACTGGGTGCGTGGAGCTTAGAGAACCATCTCGACAAGCAGGCCAAAAAACTCTGCACCAAGCAAGATACAAAGAGGAAACAAGAAGACTCCAGCTCTTTGTTTCGCAAGCAGGAACATCAGAACCTTGTGCCCTGGACTCACCACTGATATGCAGAAGATCAACGACGCACGGAAGACTGCCGTCATTGACAGAGAACTCTCCCAACTGAATGTCGACATTGCCTGTCTTCAAGAGACCCGACTGGCCGACAGCGGCACCATCAGGGAAGCCAATTACACCTTCTTCTGGCAAGGAAAACCATCAGACGAACCCAGGCAGCATGGTGTCAGCTTCGCTGTAATGAACACCCTCATCGCCTTCAATGAGCCTCCATCATCAGGCACTGAGAGGATCCTTGCCCTCCGGCTATCAACATCCTCAGGCCCAGCCAACATCTTCAGTGTGTGTATGTCCCAACCCTCTACTCAAACCCAGAAGAAAAAGACCAGTTCTACGAGGCTCTGGATCAAGCAATATCAAACATCCCCAGTACCGAGGGCCTCTACCTACTAGGAGACTTCAATGCGCAAGTGGGAGCTAACTACGAGGCATGGCCCACCTGTCTCGGCCCGCACGGAAGAGGCAAAATCAATAAGAATGGCCAGCGACTGCTGGAGATGTGCTGCACTCACAGCTTGTGTGTGACCAACACCTTCTTCAAATGCAAGGAGATCCACCAGGTATCATGGAGACACCCACGTTCCCGCCACTGGCACCAGCTAGATCTAGTCATCACCAGGCGCGCGGAACTAGCCAGCGTCCTTCTCACCCGCAGCTACCACAGTGCCGACTGCGACACGGACCACTCCCTTGTGGCCAGCAAGGTGCGAATAATACCCAAGAAACTGCACCACGCCAAGAAGAATGGTCGCCCCGCATCAACACCTGCTGTGCAAGCAATCCAAAAGACACAGCAGTTCATCTGCAAACTTCATGAGGCTCTCACCAAAGAGACACCTGATGACACCATCGACTCCAAGTGGTCCCACCTCCAAGACGCTGTGTACAACTCCGCCATTACTGCCTATGGGAAGAAAGAGCACAAAAACACAGACTGGTATGAGGCCAGCTGGGAGGAGATGGAACCCGTGACTGAGGCAAAGAGGAAAGCCCTCCTGGCTTACAAGGCTGCGCCTAGCCTTGGTACATTACAGACCCTCAGGACTGCCAGGAAAAATGCCCAGCAGACCGCCCGTCACTGTGCTAACACCTACTGGCTGAACCTCAGCACCAGCATACAGATAGCTGCCGAAACCGGGGATGCAAGGGGCATGTACGAGGGTATCAAGAAGGCAACAGGCCCACCCACCTCCAAGATCGCCCCACTCAAGTCCAAGACTGGCGAAGTCATCAAAGACCAGGGCAAACAGCTGCAGTGCTGGGTTGAGCACTATCTTGAGCTGTATGCAACCCAAAACGTCGTCAAGGACACCGCCCTAGATGCCATCCCAGACCTGCCAGTCTTGGAGGAACTAGACACACCACCCATACTGGAAAAGCTTAGCAAAGCCATCGACTGCCTTGCTTGTGGGAAGGCCCCTGGGAGTGACGGCATTCCGCCTGAAGTCCTAAAGATAGGGAAACGAGCACTAATCCAGCCTCTGCACGAACTCCTCTGCCTCTTCTGGGGACAAGGACACATCCCCCAGGACATGTGAGATGCAAACATGGTCACTCTATCAAGAACAAAGGAGACCGCAGTGACTGCAACAACTACCGGGGCATCTCTCTTCTCAGTATTGTTGGAAAGGCATTTGCCCGTGTCGTCCTGGCGCTCTTGCAGACCCTAGCATCCCGAGCCTACCCAGAGTCCCAGTGTGGTTTCCGAGCAGGCAGGTCAACTGTAGACATGATCTTCTCACTATGACAGCTGCAGGAGAAGTGTCATGAGTAGCAGATGCCCCTCTACATTGCCTTCATAGACCTGACCAAGGCAATTTCGTCTTCCGTTTCCGGGTTTCTGGTATCTGGTTTTGCCGTGTCTAGCATGTTACTTAGTACTTTACCATATCCGGCTTCATTTCCGGTTTTCACCCGCTGGTTCAAATAAATTGTCTCACAACGTGGTTGTGTCGACCATATTGGACTTTTCTGACTTCTTATTTAACTTTATTAACACACTATTGAATGACACGCAGTGTTAGACACGGTGCTATAGAAATTAAACTTTATTATTTTTATTATCCGAATCGGTCGTTCCTGCCTTGTCCGACTCCGATTAATCGGACGTTCATACTATCCGGTGGAATCCGATTTCCGGATCAAAAGTCGGTTATGTCCTAATAATTATTCTGGACATTGTGTCAATTCATTGAAGAAAGAGGATTTATTATTTATTTGGAGGAGAAAACATGTGCTCATAATTCATGTGGATGATAAATTAAACAAGAACTGCATCACGTGACATTGTCAGCCATTTTGGATTACATCGTCAAGATTCGAACCTGGAACTATTAGAACATTTATTTATCAGGACTTGCAATTCCATTAGTGGATTATTTTTGTGAATTCTATATTTGTTGGATTTGATTCTCTAAAACCGTAAGTTTATTTATTTTATGAAAATAATTGTACTAAAAAAATCATTGTTAAAGTTTTACAAGCTTGTTATTTTTCACTCTTTCTGTGTTGCTGCTTATTCGAGCCTAAGCACGTAAAAACGCAGACTCCTCTCCCACCATCGCCATTGATGGGTACAGCCTGGAAGTTGTTGAGGACTACACATACCTTGGGTCCACCATCTCCAACTCGCTCTCCGTTGATACTGATGTAAATGGCTGGATTGCCAAGGCATCAGCAGTTATGGCGAGACTGAACCAGAGGGTCTGGGACAATCACAACCTCACCGAGAAGACCAAACTGCGCGTCTACCAGGCATGCGTGCTCAACACACTCCTTTACAGCAGCGAGGCATGGACCACCTATGCGAGTCACGTGAGGAAACTCAACAGCTTCCACCTGAGATGCTTGTGGCGCATTCTGCGTATCCAGTGACAGGAAAAAGTTCCCAACACAGAGGTTCTGAAACACACCGGCATGAACAGCATGTTCTCCATTCTCAGCGAGAGGCGCCTTTGCTGGCTAGGCCATGTTAGGAGATTGGACCCAGGCTGCATACCCAAGGACCTGCTGTACGGCGAGCTAGTAGAAGGTGCACGAACGACTGGAAGGCCACGTCTGCGATACAAAGAAGTCTGCAAAAAGGACATGAAGACAGCCAACATCAACATAAACAATTGGGAGAGCTGTGCTGACGACCGCTCCGCATGGCGTCTTGCTGTCAGACAGGGCACTCAGAAAGCTGAGGAGATGAGAAACACAAATCTCGCTGCAAAGAGAGCCAGGAGGAAGGCGAACCAAAAACATCCTCAGCAAGCATCAGCATACACCTGCAGCAAGTGCAACAGAGACTGTCACTCAAGGGTCGGACTCTTCAGTCACTCGCGAAGGTGCAGATAGGACACCCAAATTGGAAGCTACACCATCGTCTCTCGAAGACGGACGGATGCCGATGATTTCATAGGCCACAATTCCAAATGATCTGCTTTTGGAGTGAATAACTTCTTGCTTGACTGCTGTAACATACTTCTGTATGTCTGGCCTAATCTCAATGACAATCCTTATCCAAACAAGTTTCTTTACAACCAGGTCTGAAAGCATTGTGAACAATGTGGACTATGGTTGTTGTTGTTGTTGTAGGGTTTACCGCCATTTTTCAGCACACGATAGGCTATACATGGTGGTCAGTATTATTGGTCGAGGAAGAACCCAGGAAAACCCCCGGAAAGAACCAAAGACCCACGAGAAGCTACTGGAAAGCTTTCTCACATAACTACATTAGTCGAAATCTTAGACTCGAACCCACACAGACAGAGGTGAGATGGCAGTGATCCGTAATGGAAAGCGCTTTAGGCCACTCTGCCACTCGGGGCCCCTGTGGAGTATGGTATGTGAAAAGAAACTTGCAACTGGAACGGATTAAGACCTCCTTGCTACAACAAGACTCTCAGAAGCTGCATCTCCTCTGTTTGAAATGACAAACATCTTTTGACAAGCTGCACATCTTGCTCTCTTACTCAAGGAAGGAATTCTGGCAACCAATGCCTGAATTTCTCATGATCCAACCACTTATTTGATAGTGTACACATTTCCCAATCATCTAATGTCTGTGTAAACCACATACGTTTTGCAGAATACAATAAATTCTTGCTATAACATCACAAGGCGATGCATATCAACATGACTTAAAATATTATCCACCAGTCACAAATGGGTAATAGGCTATGTATGTCTTTCCAACTAGACTGAACCAGTATGCACCAACTGATCAGCCAAGTCTATGAAGATAAAATTCAACTCAACAGATTGAACAATTTCAAGAACACAGCAAAAGTTAAACACACCAAACTGAAACTCCATAATTTTCCTCAAGCTTTGGGCAGTTCTTTATTTTCCATACTTTTTCCAAGTTTGGTAAAAGCAATTCTGTACCCCCAGTCTTTTTTCTCCATACTTTACAAACTTTGTATGAATGCTGTCTTGGCATTTTACTGCTATACGGCATGTCAACACTGTCAAGGTTATATCACCCTGGCTACTGAGCCTAGTCCAAAGATGGAGCTTCTGGTTGTGTGTTAATCTCCTTTTCTGGGGTAGGTTATAACAACAGCAGTCATACTATCAAAGCAGAGAAGTATCCCAATACACCAAACGTTGATACCATCAACAATAATCCAATCAGTAATCTGCCTCTCTTTTGAACTAAAGTTTCAGGCTCTTTATGACAACACAGAAGATGAATATGGCTTTTATGTATGGGTCATGATTGACATTTTAAGCTCTGCTGACATTTCCTTTTGTTTCTGTCAGCAAATTTCATGAAGTGATTTCTTATACTACACAGCTAACTTTTTTATGGCAATTTAAGGCTTCTTTCATACTGTATCAGCTTCCAACAGTTACTGACCTGCTTCCTGGTATGTACACACACTAAGTAGTATATTAGGTATGAATGGGATCTTCCGTAACTTGAATACAAATTGAAACAAAACATTTTAGGAATTATACCATTTATGCTGGATACATCTCTTTACTAAAGAATAACTTCAGAAAGTTGTGGAGTCGAACCCCATGGCAAGTCATACCAAATATTTATAAAAATAGTACTAGCAGCAAGAGGTCATTGTTAGGACTGGTCAGCTTATTGTTAGCATAATGTGACTTAGTGGGAGGGACATAATGCAACACATCTGTGCCATGGTGTCCCAGTACTAGACATTACTATAAACTGCCACACTGCAGGCATCATAGCTATATGACTGAATTTTTTTAAAGTTATTTTAAAATCCAAATCACATACATAGACCAAAATGCAAAGTAAAGCATGGAACAGAACAGAATATTATTGTCACTGACACAAAATGAGACTATAATTAAAAGATGCAAAAATACATTTGACAGACTGAAGAGACTGATTGAAGACTACTATACAGAAATAATATTACATTAAAAATTGACTAAAAAATAATAATAATATTAATTATTATTATTATTATTATTATTATTATTATTATTATTATTATTAATATTATTATTAAAAGAGAATTGTGTGAAACAAATGCAGGATGTAGTTGCTCTGTATCTAAAGAATTGCTTTTTTATATAATACTGGTGATAAGGTTACATTTATAAGATAAGATTTATATTAAATTTATTTGTTCATGGATTTGAATGGATATTTTATTCTTACAGGTGTACACAAGAAACTTTTTCAATAATTTAGTTGCTTCTGAAGGTGGTTATTACATATTTTCCTATTTCGATGATTCAATGTAAATGCAGTCTCACATATTCATTTTACAAGTCAAGACTTCATGTTACAAATCTTTTTCTTCATTATGGATTGTGATTTTTAAAATGACACTACAAGTTTTACAAAATACATTTAAGTTCTGACAAACATTAAACGTAGAGCATCAAAATCCTCTGACTCTGAACAGAAAATACAAATTCAGCTTCCAGTTGGTAACATAGCTCCATCCTTAAAAACAAAATTTTTTAAAAAAAATTCTACAGGAATAAACAACACAGTAGTGTATAACAATGACTATAAACCTGTTCTGTGAAGAATGACAATCATTCCATTAATGCCAATGAGAAATATGGTCAACCAAACTTGGTGGGTGTGTATAGATAAAGGCTGATTCAAGTTTTGTTTACACTGTCGTGGACTAATGGAAAAATGATTGAGATAGGCCAAAAATAAACAGCACATCTCCTCATGTCAGTGCCTGCATGAATGTCAAATGATATTCATAGTAGTGTTCCAGCCACAAAGATACATGTCTATGTTAAGACTTGGTAATAAACATCTAATCAGGCTATTTATTTCAGCAATCTTGCTTTTACTTCTCCCTGGTCAAATTTTACCAGATCTTGTTTCAAACAACCTTCCTTGGAATAGTTTTATTACAGAAAACATGTACTTTTTACCTGTTTGATTTGCTACTGCTAATTTAGTAGCCATATTTAATTAACCTCATGGCCTTCAAGAACCTTTAGATCATGTCTGAGCTTACAGATTAGGTTTAACACTAGTGTTACACAGGATGAAAATAGTCTTCTGATTATGTTTTAATAGGATGAATTCAGTTTGACAAAAGTTCTCAAGTTTGAGTTAATATATTCCACTTAAAATAAAATCTATTTAAGACATATACCACCTCGACCTCTGTACTCAGTCTGCAATCTCTACCCTTTCAATACAACATCACCATCTTTAAACTGCAAACTTTAGTATCTTTATAAACAATCTCATTTTCCTAATGCTTATACATTTATTTGGTCATGTTAATTGCTTTTCAAACTTAAATTGATTGCAAACTACATTCAATCAGATTAAACACCAAGTGTGAAAGGTCTCATCTATACAAGCCTTCAGGTCATTATTCCACTTTGTTCCTCACCTGCTGTAGGCATATGCACTTAAGCAATCAGTTGTGTTAACAAATAAACGGTCACTTAACACATTAAACCCTTAAGATTTATGTTTTCACATGAAATGCAAGTAGGAAACACATTTTTGGGACTATTTCTGAATACATCCTAATACATCGACTTCCAAGTAATATTCCATTAGACAAATGGCTAGTTGTGCTAAAGAAAATGTTTTTCATCGGTTAGTTTACTGGTGCACAAGCAGAAGGTGAAAAGTTGGACTTTTTTCTATTTTTGCTTAACGGACCCATCATTTTTGTATGGAGAAGACACTTTATTTAAAATGTCCACCTTACTTATCTTACTTTTTGCACAGGTTCACTTGTCTGTGTGTGCTTCAGACCAGTCTGCCATAGATCTGAGGTCATAAAGTCTAAAATCTGGACACAAATTCGAATTGTGACAATGGGCAAAATAATTTTGAATGGAAAAAAACAGGTCCAAAAAATGATGTTTTTCCCTCTGTATTTTGTAGTGCAACACAAATGTCCAAATTATTTGGTATCATTGTAGAGCTAAATCTGTCTACCTTTCTATAATACCACCCACTTTAGTATATCATGCATTACTTTGATGCTACACACCTTGGAAGTAGGCTACTACCTCATGCCCCATGAACTCGTTGCTAGGGGTTAATGTGTTAAAGGTCAGGATGAAACATAGTTACTGCCCTTCACAAGCAAAATCAGCTGACCTGAGGAAAAGGTGCTCATTACACATGTAAAGTTAAAGTGTTCAATATGGCTACTTCCATTGTGTCAACATGCAATTTAAAATAAACCATTATCCATAATTGACCTTAATTCGAAAACTTGCATGCAACATGCAAAGTTTTCTATACAGGCCTCAGTGATTATTCCCATCTGTCTTCCAAGGTAAATGTATGAGCAATCTAACTGGATCAATGTCTTTGAACTGCATCCAATCAGATATGTAAGCAGTATATACATGTACTAATTCAGCTAGCTACATGTGGCAAAGGTAAAAGAGGAGGATCAAAGGGGAGGATCCTTGGCTGATAAAGATGGGCATGTCCATATGTTAACAATAAGTGGATTTTCACTGATCCTAATAGTCTATTCCTTGCTGCCTCTCGTAATGGTCAACGACTGTCTGTTCTAATTGCTCCACAATACTCTTGAAATCAAATTAAATACACTAATACTAATAAAGATGTGCTGAATTATTTTAGTCGTTGGTTCCAACTTCCATGGTCATTTTTTAACAGAACTTTTTTTTTCTGGCTATGGATGGTGGGCAAAAAGTTCCTTTCCAAAGGACACAGACAATATGTTCTCTAATTGCTTTTGTATTATAGTCGTTACTTAAAAGCAAGATCCCAAACCTGGTTATTTCATGAAAGATAATGACCGAGATTTCACCTCAGCTGAATGGAGTTTACCTCAAAATACATTGCTTTAAAACTGTTCAAGAAGATTAAATACATTACCACATGCAGTCCAACTGGTAAACAGATTTATCAATCAAGTTCACTAACCCGAAAGATCACTTTGTTCATAGTCCCATTAAATAACAAAGATTTTATGTTTCAAGTATAATCCAAATGTTTCATAAAAGCCCAAAATGCAACTCTAAACCTTACAATTATTCAACATTTATCTGAGGAATTTACTGGTATATCCATGTGCATACTCTTTGTAACTTAAGAAATTGAGACAAGATTCTTCAGATGTAATTTCAGTGGTTTTTTTTACAGACGTGACTTCTTAATAATGAAAGTGGCACTCAACTGCTTTATGTGTGGGAGGGAAAATTCATGTTTCATACACATATTGTTCTAAAAATTGATGTGAAACTTGCATCAGGGATGGGTATATCACAACTATTAAGAAATTAAAAGTTTTTGACTTTTTAATATTATGGGGTTAGGTTTACTATAGAAGTTGAACTGGAATGACCCCTGAATCCTATAGAGAACAGCCTTTCTGTGCTATAACTGAGTTACTGTATATGCTATATTCTGTGTGTGGATAACCAGCAAAATAAATACCTTGGTCTGTCTTGGAAATATTTCCAGTGGGAAATTAAACATGCTTTCAGACACAATCTGCTGTCATGGGGAGGGGCAGCATTTTGAATGGGGTGTTTTGTACACTGATTATTATCAAAACAAAATAAACAAAATTTATAGACTTAACCATTTAAAGAGTAATTTTTGTCATGATACTTCTCATCTGTGGTTTGAAACCATATGCTTCAGACTGAATCACTTAGGTCTCTACTTCACACACTTAACCCTTTGAACCCTAATCCCCCCCATATTTCGGCACAATAACCCGAGCCTCCCCGGCAATTTTTGACAATTTTATAAAAAGTAAAATTTTGCAAAATAAAAGTAATATTATGCCTTAGAATGGTAATCCACTATGATATAACAGCAAATATCAAATTGTCTCTTTTCAAACATGCTTATAAAATGCTTTTTATTACTATGACTATGTAACAAACTGTCTCGAAATTTCTTCATATTTCATATTTTTCATATTTTTTTCTATATTTCACTGACCATCTAGCGAATAACATAACACAGGCCAGTATACCGGCCTTTCGGGTTATGACGGTAGATAGCAAGGCCGGTATACCGGCCTTTTGGGTTATGATGGTAGATAGCTAGGCCGGTATACCGGCCTTTCGGGTATATACACCGTTACAACAGGCCAGTAAACCGGCCTGTCGGGTTCAAAGGGTTAATAATGATGACTCCAAATGATTTTGTGTCCCTCATATTTCATCCAGTGACTCTTTTGTAAAGTTGTATTTTTCCTTGACATTGGCTTATGCCTACCTTAATCTAATTTTCAATAATACCCATTTTGGAAGAATTGTAAGTAAATTTTGACATTTTGAAATCCTTTTCTTAAGAAATGCATACAAATAAAGTCAGTGACCTTGACTTTTTGATTCATTAAATTTATGATACAACATGTCTGTTGACATATTTCAGTCTTAAGCTGAAAAAAAACATAATAGACAAAAGGAAAGAAGGAACTGTAACTAAATATTTTTTAATAGACTGTCAGATATTCTGAAATGAAAATTAAGTACTTAAATGTTGCATTAAATGCAGCAATGCTAATTTTGGTATACAGAGACATCCGATAGGTTTTAATATTTAAAGTACTCTTTGATAAATAGAGCTGTTTACTTCTACACTCAACTTTGATACAAGGTTCTATCCACTCATGTAATATAGTCTCAGTATTGAAAATTGAGAACCAGTCTGGTAAATAGCTGAACATAAAACCAAGTATAAGTATATAAAGGTTTATCAGTGGGCCATGATCAGTAAAAAAAAAAAAAACTTGTTTTTGTAGCTAAGAAAATCCCAGATGCAATGTTCTTTTAATGCAATGTCAGTCTTTTTTACTTGGGAAAACTCAATACCAAAAGGTAGCACATGATTCATTAAATGCAGAATTAGCCACAAATTTCATACATCAGTAGATTAAAAAATGCTAAAGCTCATATGGGTCCTGACCTGCTGCAATGTACTTACTGTACATGTATACATGAGAGTGCTAGACCAAGCTACCTCCTACCATATGTCCTAGCATAAACACACTTCATGAATTCCATCAGACTTGTATTGTATTCTTGATGCGCATATTCAAGGCAGTATACCAAACATTTTCAATTATTTCATTCTGTCTTAACTTGTAGGGAGATCATTGATGTAAGTATAGTTTTTTCAACAAGTGCCTAACTTGTAAGTCTGATCAAAGGCACAAGTGTCACTAATGCTTAGTAGTGTTAGGTCTATTGCAGCATTACTTCTTGCTTCAGTAATTTTGATTAACAAGAATCAAAATCTCTGTAATAGTAAGTCATCTTTGGCATGATGTGAAGTCTGTATAGAATTACTGCCATCATTTGATTATGTGTGCAAAACAAATGGTCCAAAATTTAAACTTGCTCTTTTATTTTTATCATTTCATTATTATAATAATGACATTCTTATCAACTTTGTCAATAGCAGCCACCAGCAAGAGGCAAAACTGGCCTCTGTACTCGGATGACCTCTGTAAGCTTGATCACCATTCAAAATTGTTGGGTTTTTTTTAAACAAATATATTATTATTATGTTTATCATGATTATTAATGTACACTATTTAAAAGAAATCACAAAAGTTTGTGTATGTTGTAAAATTATGTTCCACACAAGATTACTGTACCCTGCTCATTTTAATCCATTTTAAAAACTGCTGAGGCATATGATCAATAAGGAATCAAATTAAACCATATATGGCTATTCTTTGTGACCCATGACCCAAAACATTGCCTGCCTTTACAGACAAGTTTTAAATAGGGAATGATACAGAATCCTAATGAAAACAAATACAAATCACATGACTTCTAAAAGAACTTTGTTCATTAGAGATAGATTAAATGCACAAGCAATCAATCAGATGAAGATACAGAAGCATACAAATTACAAGGGTCAAAAGTTGATAAAATTTCTGCTGTAATAACACAACTACTTTACAGATCATCAAGCATGCAAATTGCTCTATTAGTTTTGCTAGCCTAATAATAAACATGGCTGTATTTTCAAATCTGACATTGACACCTTCTGAGATACACTAGCAATGAAACTGGATTACAAAGAATACAAGCAAGATAAGAAATGTTTGCACATTAATTTACATGACAGACCTCTAGCCAAACAAAACCTTCCACCTGATGGGAAAGTCCAGTTTGTATTGAATGAGGCTAGTTTGCTGTACATGCTCCAGTCATCCCTTAAGGCATGACAAATGAATAGTTAGTTGGTCAGGAAGCCATATTACTACAGAGGAAAAAAACAACATACTGGAAATCTGCTTGGGGAAATATTATATGGACAGTGTGATAGGTAAATTCTATGAAAAGGTGACCATCTGAGCAGGTTTAACTGTAAATATATATATTCTACTTGAAAGTTTACAATCTAAAACAAAAATAAAAATGCTATTTTTATATCATTAACAACATTATCTCACAACTAATGACAAAAAACTCTTGATTGAAAAAGTGCCATGACCAGCGCAATATAATATATACAAATTCATATAAACAAAAACATTTCCACCAATTTTATGAAATTAGGATAATTTTAATGAAATACCCGGTACAACTACAATCAAGCCATGAGATGATTTCATTGATTATACAATGGCAATCAAGCCAAGAGGCGACTTCATTGATTTTACGATTGCAAACAAACAAGATGACATCATTGATAAAACAATTGTTAAAAGCATTTAACTAACTTCACTTTGCTGTTTGACAACATATAATTTTCAGTATTTTTGCTAATGTCTGCAGTTACATGCAATTCTCATTCAATCAACATAGTACCATTGTCATAACACACAACTACTGCTGTTTGGCTGATAATGAGCATAAAGTAATAGAAAGTAAAATCTTTCTTTATTCAAAGTTACTTATCACACAAATTTGTTGAAGCATACAATGCTTCAAGATAAAGATGCCAAATAAAACTGAACATCCCTCCCCATAAAATACCATTGAAGGGAATTCCCCTTACCAGAAATTACCAATTTGTGAAAATCCTGCAGAAATCACTACAATGAGTAAAACTACTGGAACTTCTGCAAGTGAGGGGCAAAAGTAGATAGGTTTATATTAACACGGGTAGACCACTCCAGTGACCTAGTGATTAGAGTGTCCGCTGCGGAAGCAGGAGGTTGTGGGTTCAATCTGAGTCATACCAAAGACTTACAAAAATGGTACTAACAGCTGCCTCGCCTGGCGCTCAGCATTAAGAGGTTAGTGTTAGGACTGGTTGACCTGATGTCAAAATAATGTAACTGGGTGGGACATCATGCTACATGTCTGCGGCATGATGCCCCAGTGCTTAGACATCACTATAAACTGTCTCACTGAAGACATCACAGCGTTATGACTGAAATATTTTTTAAAGCTACATTTAAAATCCTAATCAAACAAACAAACAAATTAACATGGGTACGGTTTTATATGGATTACTGAGTCATCCAAAATTATGACATAAGCCTAAGAAAAAAAACTACTGAAATGGGTCACACAGTTAAAGCCCCTTAAGCAAAATACAAATTCACCAAGTAGTTAGAACTTTCCATTGAAAATTGGAAACCTCCCATTTTCCTGGAATAGTATTTAGTTTCACCATTCACTGCCATTAAAATGCTGCAGACAAAACTGCTGATTACATAAATAGCTTTAATTTGGAATAAATTTCAAAAGACCATTAAAGTTAATGTTACTGGTTCCTTCTCTTGGACAAAGAATCACACAAAGTTTCTTTAGTCCCAAAATAATCAGAGTGAAGAGTATTATCCAAGGACAAACCACCAATGCTGGTTGATCCAGCTGCAGGATTCAAATCGCTACCTTTCAGCGCACTAATAACTGAGCCATACGTTTGGCATGATGGCTCCTGCCTCCATTACTCATCTTTTATGACAGGCGGGATAGTGCATCAGCCCTATTATACATGTAAAAGTCCAAAGGAAGTATTAGACTGAGTTACAATATTCATACAAACAAAGCAACAGGAACCAGATTTTAGTTTTCAAAGTTATTTTAGATAAATGAACCTGGAAGAGTACATTTTTTTTAAATCTCTGATCATCAATTGTCGATATTTTATTCGACTCGATCATTTTACACAGCTAGAAGTACCATGCAGAACAAAATATCAGCTTTTCTGTCAAATAGATAAAACATTCATACAATGCCCCCAACCCAGTAGATCTACAAAATTTGTGTCCCATATTTCTGCAAACTTATCTAGGCATCTAACATCTAAAATCTGTTTTAATTTAACTTTCATCACCATTACAATCCAGCTGTTGCATTCAAGTACATGTTATGTATATGCTCGCTTATAATGTGCCAGCAGATCTGGGTCTGTGCACTTTGCTAGGAGTAATCAGTAGCACATACCACATAGACTCTGACCTGCATTATGCTACAACAGATCTTTGTTGTTTGCAGTTTGACTAGACTTGTGAGTACATATGGTACTCCAACTAGAATTTTCTTATTGACTGGAGTGGGTGATAAGAGAGGACGGGATTCCTTAAATATTATTAATGGAGCAAATTTATTCTTGGTGGAGGTTTGGGGCACATCAGAGATTTCAGGAACTGAATGATTTGGCTGTTTAGTACTAAGTAAATGCAGTAAGGCTTAAGAATACAACACTGTTCCCAACCTGGCTGATAGGGATGGTGCAATCTGAATCTGTCCTCTTCTGGTCACAAATCTGGCAAGTTAACCACTGTACCATGGTCATTAATTATCTCCTGATTTGCTGTTGGGCTTTAAGAATTAAGGGGCTTTGTTTGCTAACCTTCAAGATCTCAAATGAACAATTTGAGTGATTCTGCGTAAATAATTATGTTAATATTAAACACATGGCAGTTCATTTCCACTCAGTACCCATTACCTCAAACCATCAAAGCCTCTCCTACGTCGGACTTCAGCCAATTGTGTTCTTTCTTTTCTATAGGTCACATCACTCTTTATCATCATCTTATTTCTGTAGTTTTGGTGGCAGATATACATGTTGTAAATGGTTCTCCACGTTGCATTGTCTGCACAATATTTTCAATGTTTATTAGCAATACAAATATTAAAGATTTTTTGTGGAGTCGGTGAACATGATCATTTCTGATTTATCAATGCAAACCTAATATCCTATAAATTTGTTACCACAAGTAATATAGCTGCATCAAAGCAGTACAACAGACAAGTTCCATCAGTGTGCAAAGACTTGTGATAATAAGAACAATAATTTACTTTATGTGTAACATCCATCTAACTGCACCACAATCATTATGGTACTTCATCCCATGCATGATGTTGATAGGTATTCAATAAACATAATGAACAGATCAATTAACAAGTAATGGAAATGCCAAATCACAACCACTTCTTTACTTTACTGACAGCTACTGGTGGTAATTTTTACTGCTCCAATTGATTTATGATTGCTTGGTTTAGTGATCCATCAGCAAAATCTCTATCTGTGAGATCATGGATTAGTTTCAATTTTGAGTCCTGATGCTATGAGAAAATTGTATCTATTAGGTCATGTTAGACCACACAGGGGGTTGGGACGAAGGAGGGGACACGCCACCTCATCTAGCTACTTAATGCATGAACATTTGTTGGAGAACATCATTTATGAGACAATTTTATTATTTCTTGTTTGCACATCATATTACCAAAAATCAATAAATATTTAAAAATCAATAAATATTTGAAAATCAATAAATATTTAAAAATCAATAAATATTTATAAATCAATAAATATTTAAAAATCAATAAATATTTATAAATCAATAAATATTTATAAATCAATAAATATTTATAAATTAATAAATATTTAAAAATCAATAAATATTTAAAAATCAATAAATATTTAAAAATCAATAAATATTCACTAAAGTTAAGTACTGCTCTGATATTTTGCCAACAAAGAACCTAATAAGATCTAATTAAAAAATGATTTAACAACCATCTTTCTTTTCAATTATTATAACTTTCAAATCACAGTACATGTATATGATTCATGAATAAAAATGATGGATGGTCAGACACCATGACAGACACTATCACACACTGACAGATAATATGATAGACACTATCACACACTGACATAATATGATAGATACTATCACACTGACAGATAATATGATAGATACTGTCACACTAACGGATACTATGACAGACACTATGATCGATACAATGACTGATACTATGAAGACACAATGACAAATACTATCACACACTAACAGATGATGACAGACACTATGACAGATACTATCACACACTAACAGATGATGACAGACACTGACATCCTATGACAGACACTATCACACACTGAACGACAATATGATAGACACTATCACACACTGACAGATAATATGATAGATACTATCACACACTGACATAATATGATAGATACTGTCACACTAACGGATACTATGACAGACACTATGATCGATACAATGACTGATAAATATGAAGACACAATGACAAATACTATCACACACTAACAGATGATGACAGACACTATGACACACTGACAGATAATATGACATACTATCACACACAAACAGACACTATGATGGATACAATGACAGATAATATGAAAGACTGACATACTATCACACACTGGCGGATACTATGAAAGACACTATAAAAACACTATAACACTATAACAGACACTATTACAGTCTGACAGATACTATTACAGACAGTGCTTGATGTCAAAGCTGAATAATTAGTACCTCCTAAGATAACTGTTAAGACCGATCTAGGCTCTGAGAACATATGAAACTTATTTTGTTATATCCTCATTGCATGCTGGTTATAAATATTTACATGAAGCACATGCCTTTGAAATTCTGTCAAAGTAGTATAAAAAAAAATCAAAGTAAGCAAGAGAACAAATTTAAAATGGATTTTTCCCATACAGGTATATATAATAATGAAAGGTAGGCAATGACATGTTTATGTGGGTGGGATTACATTACAACTTTCCATCAATTTATTATGCTATTCAAAATAATTTTACAAATCATAATCAATGTCTGCCATGGTAAAGCATGACTGTAAGGACAAATATTTCCAACTAATTAGGAACAAATTCATTGTGAATCAAATCCAACATCAGAAAATCAGTGTGACCCCATTTCCAATGTCAAGGTCATGTATCTTATGCAACAGAAGTCTCCCAAAAAGGAGACTGCTATATAAGGCTACATGTCAATAGCAAATTATTCTACATAGGACATGTGACCATGAAATTGGAAATGGTGCCATGCTGAATTTTCTTAAATTAGATTTGCTGTGCTTTGTTTAAAAACTTAATAAATTTAACCCTCTACCCCGAGCCAATGCATTGTCAACTTATCAACTTTGCCTAATACACAGTGTGTGTGTATGTGTGTGAGAGAGAGACAGACACACAGACAGGCCGGCAGACAGGGGAAAAATTTTTACCATTTGTTTCTCAGTTGTTTTAACAGTTTTCACTTTCTAACTAAAATCATAAAAATTCAAAGGTCTGAATATGTGTTCACCTACACCTGCCTGCCACGGTGGCCTACTGGTTAGAGTGTCCACCTTGGATGCTGGAGGTCGTGGGTTCAATCCCCGGTTATGTCTTACCAAAGACTACTACTAACAGCTGCCTTGCTTGGCACTCAGCATGAATAGGTTGGCCTGATTTCAGGATAATGTGACAGGGTGGGACATCATGTTACATGTCTGCGTCATGATGCCCCAATGCTAGACATCATTATAAACTTCCACACTTAGACATCGTAACGATATGACTGAAAAATTGTTAAACCTATGTTAAAAATCCAAATCACACATAAACACACCTGCCTGCCTGTTAACAGCTCCATTTAAAATATTGACTACAGTCCAGTATTGGACTAGACTCAAAACTTCAAAATTGCTACTCAACAGACAGAATATATTAATGACCTGACATTAAGTTTTTAACATCCGCATAAATCTCAATCAGGAAGTAAGGTGCTATGAAAACTAAATGCAAGATAAGAGCAAGTGCAATGTAATTCAAAACGAAAGCATTGTACATGCTTAATTTAAGTTACATGAATTAATAATACTAACAAAGAACAGGACAGTGGCTTTATGCTATCCCTACGTAGATACATTTTCATAACATGTTCACAAATACTTCACCACCACCATAACACTCCCCCTGTCTTGCCCCCATCCTATTATTTTTTTCACTCGCACCTGCACGACCTGAGAAAATTGTAACATTAGTTTGTCAAAAGATAAAGCGACAAACGTCTACGAAACTTACATACATACAACATTACCCTTTCATGTGTAGCTCCTTGCTGAAAACTTTTTTCAAATTTTAGAAAATATCCATACAAGTTACGAAACTGTCAGTCACTACAAAACTACACAGTATAGCACATAGGTATGGTGTATATGGCGTCGCGCACGGTAAGTGCGCAAACTCCGCGAATGTGTTCTATTTTTAGATTACTTGAACTTTATTTTCCTCAAAATTACACACGTACATGATGCGTCATTCCTTATTCTAATGCTAAGAAGTACATGCGTGCGTATCAAAACAATAAATAGTAACTTCGTGAGAATGTTGACATCGCGTATTGTTTTCTAGTCACATAAATAGCAATGAGAACTTTCCATACTTCCTAGATGCTTGCGGAGGGGGGAGGGGGTATCCTCAACTTTGTTAAGGCCCATTCCTTGTCTCAAATATATATCTCAAATCTATATTCAGCTTTTGACTCATACACAGCAGAGCAATAATTTATTCTGAATGACTGATCTGAGAATATTTGTAAACTTATTCAAACAGAATTTTTAAG